>JAZBGY010000001.1:315558-369931 GCA_037414755.1 Lydus trimaculatus
ATAATAATAATGATAATAGTCGATTGTTCATTTATTTGCCAGTCAACAAGTAGCTTTTTCATAAAAATTCAAACATTGATATCAGTTTTCAACATTTGTGGATTCAGTGAGGAAGTTCCTTTTCACACTCAAATATTTATTTGTTAAAATTATTTTGTAAAAGCTATGTCTCTTTCTAATATCCTCTACCCAATGAAGCTATCTTTGGATCTTGTTCGTCCTTTATAATGCGATCTTCTGTCGGGTAATATAAGAAACGCAGTTATGTAATAAAGCAACAAAAAGACAAACCGTTTCACAGATCTTACTCAAATTGTGTGATTATGGGTTGCATAAAAAGTGTCATGTGTAAATCAAGTGATCGAGCTACGCCACTTACCGGACATTCTGTATATAGTATATACATAACAGAAAATCAATTTTTATTTGGTCTTCTCTTTTGATTATTTTGTTTTATTTTGCAGTTTACAGCTTGGGTGGATGCTGTTATTTTCGTTTTCAGTCTTGAGAACGAATCATCTTTCAATGCCATTTATAATTATTATACAAAAATGTCCAGTTACCGAAATTCAGCTGAAATTCCTTTAATTTTAGTCGGAACACAAGGTAAGAATTTTAATTTTTTTTTCGTTAAATTAAACAAATACGAAAATAATGAAAAATTATTATTAATCAGGTAGAATACCAAATAAAATTCAAAATTGAAATTAAATCCGTACTTTTATATAAGATTGCTGCTTGAAATAGATTGCTTTCTGTATAATTGAATTCGGACTAGACTGGATCAAATTCAATTTACTAAATCCAAGTACCTTTATAATAATAATAATAATAATAATGATTTAACTGTGGGAGTTAATCACATCTAGGAAATTACTAATTTTATTTTTATTTAAAAACTCCCCTACCCTTTGTTGGGTATTATTCAGATTAATTAATTAATTTAATTAATTACAGACGCAATTAGTGAAAATAATCCACGTGTAATTGACGATAGCCGTGCAAGGAAATTAGCCAACGACCTGAAGAGGTGTTCTTATTATGAGACATGTGCCACCTACGGTCTTAACGTAGAACGGGTCTTTCAAGACGGTGAGTAATCTACCTACAGATATCCTTATCCTGCCTCTTAAACTCTTAATACCTGGATTTAAAAAAAAAAGAGGAAGTTATAGCTATATAGCTATAAAAAATTGGATAACTTTATGAAAATACAAAGATCAGAAAAGGTCCGGAATTAAGTCGAATCAGACCACTACCATGGACATGTTTTACACTTTTTTCCTATTTCCTTTGAAATAATCTCTAGTGATATTGATGTATATAGAGATATGATATGTTTTTGTGCGAGTTTCGACCTTCATCTTTTTCACAGTGGATGTGGTTGGTGAAAGAATTGATGACGAACAAATAATGTCATTTTTTCAAATAACTTTATGACTGCAACTACTGCATCTCAATACGTTTATTGTTTTTAATATAGTCGAGTTTTTAGTTGTTATTTAAAATAATCGGTTGTTGTTAACTGTATTTGAGAAAATGTGGAATAATGTTGATTATACGAAATTACGGAGGCGTATTTTTCGTAAACGATTTAAAAAGAAATTCTTTCGTAAGTTTATCGTAAAGTTATCCGAAAATTTGATTTGTTTTTTTAGTTGATTTTTCTTATATTTTATTGTTTTTTTTTTTTAATTTTATTTACAGCATGCCAGAAAATCGTCCAACAACGATTATCAGTCTCAACAACATGTTTAACGCCTACAAATTCACGACCTTCAACACCCAATAATCATTTTCATCCATCAACAACAACAACAACAACAGTTGGACCAATGTCTGTACCAAGACATATATCGACACAAATAACAACAAATCAATCAAACAACGGTTATCCACAAATTACAACACAATCATCAAATCATCATCATATGTCACCAAATCATAATAATACATTATCACATAAAGAATCAATGAATATGCATCCATTAAATAATAGTGGTCGACATACATTATCATCATCAACACATTATTTACATAAGAACGATTCATATAAATCATCGGATGAGAAATGGAATTCATCATCATCGACTTTAGGTAGTCATGGTTCAACACAAATGATACCAACAGAAAATAATAATATTACAAAACTTATAACAAATCATCCATTAGATAATTTACAAACAATAACAACAACACAAAAAGATACAAAAGATCTACCAACACCAAGTTCCACACCAACAACAGCACGTAAAAGTCGTAGACGTTCAAATTTATTTGCACCATCAAAAAAAGGTGATGATAAATTGAAAAATATTGGTGATTTTGGTAGTGGACGTGCTATACCATTAAAACAAGGTTATTTATATAAACGTAGCAGTAAACCATTGAATAAAGAATGGAAAAAGAAATATGTAACATTATGTGATGATGGACGTTTAACTTATCATCCTAGTTTACATGATTATATGGATGATGTACATGGTAAAGAGATATCATTACAGTATGTTACTGTTAAAGTACCTGGACAAAAACCAAGAGGTTCTAAATCAATTATAACAGTAGCTGGTACAAATGGTAGTAATAGTATTAATGATGGTATTGGTGGTTTATCACTTAATTGTAATAATAAGAAAACAACAGAAAAAGTATTATTAAGTGCATTTGAAACGGTTAAAGATCCTAGTGCGAAATATTCACAAATTAGCAGTGATGAAGGTATGGTTTTATCAAATAGTAATTCATTTCTAAATGGTGAAAGTATCAAAACGGAAACCCCAAATGTTAAAAAACGACATAGACGGATGAAGAGTAGTGGATTGAAGAATTCCGAATATGACGGTATTGATTTCAATAAATATTAATTAAATTTGATTAAAAAAATTTGATTGATTTCCAGATCCTGACGGTTATGAATTCTATATTGTTTCATTGGATAATAAACAATGGCATTTTGAAGCATCAAGTTCTGAAGAACGTGATGATTGGGTAGCTGCAATAGAACAACAAATACTAAATTCATTACAATTAAATGAATCTTCCAAAGGTAGTAAAAAGAATAATCCAATGGAAGCGGCAACAATACAATCGATAAGAAACCGTGTACCTGGAAATGGATTTTGTGTTGACTGTGATTCACCAAGTAATAATTGCAATAAATAAACTAAAAAAAAAAAAAGCATCATTATTGTAATTTATTGATTTTAGATCCTGATTGGGCCAGTTTGAATCTTGGTGTTCTAATGTGTATCGAATGTTCCGGTATTCATAGAAATCTCGGCTCTCATATATCCAGAGTTAGATCATTGGATCTTGACGAATGGCCGTAAGTCTTTACAAATATCATATTATTGTCATTTTACTTTTATTATTTTCTTTTTTATTACAGACCTGGTCATTTAAGTGTAATGTTAGCTATTGGTAATCTCTTAGCGAATTCTGTTTGGGAATGTCGAACACAAAATAAAACAAAACCAACACAATCATCAAGTCGTGAAGAGAAAGAACGATGGATACGTTCTAAATATGAAGCAAAAGAATTCCTACCATTATCAAATAATACAATGCCTTTAGGACAACAATTAGTCGATGCAGTTTGTAGTTCAAATATTAAAGCAATTATACATGTTCTAGCATTAGCTAATACAGAGCAAGTTAATACAACTGTATCATCAAGAGATTTACGTACACCATTACATTTAGCTTGTGCTATGGGGAATTTAGCTGTTGCACAATTATTAATTTGGGTAAAATTCAACAAATTCTCCACCCTTATTCGTTATTAATTTTTTTAATTTTTTTGAAATATCCACAGCATAATGCAAATGTAAAAGCTGTAGATCAAGATGGACGAACTTGTTTGGCCTATGCACGTGCTGCTGTCAATATAGCAACTACAAAATTACTATCAGCAAATAGTGTTAATGCTGATGTATCTATAGCTGCTAGTCGAAGTTTAGTTGAACTTCTTATATCATATGGCTGTCCTGAAGTGTCTTGTGTGCCAGGAAGTGGTACTTTGCCTCGACGACGAGGCAGTCAAACATTGCCTCAATATGAAAAATTACCATCAAGCGTTATCTAATCATAAATTGACTGATATTCAAATTAAATAACCAGAGTGTTTATTATTATTATTATTATTATTATTATTATTATTATTATTATTGTTAAAATACCTATAATTTTTGTTGTAATTACTATAATTTAAGCCTGATATTGAAGTGTTCAGTATGTTTATTTGGAATTGTATTAAAATGATAACACTCTAGGTTATAATTCAATATTGGAAATGATTGCACTGATTGATCAATGTTTTAAGTGTATTTAATTAAAAATACGGGAATAGTTAAACAATTTGTTTAGGTCATAATTGTATGCAGTTGAACAATCAATTTTCTATATTTATCGGTAATGCACATTGTACTTAACAATGTTTTTGTGGTCATATTTGAGATAACAAAACAAAAAGAACAACTGTTAGTTTCCTTTGAACAAATCAAGACTTGTCAATTTCCTGCACTTTACCACTTACTTGATAATCTAACTTTTCATATAGTGAGTATTATATAAATGATAAATATATACTTATTATATATATACCTACACAACAAATCTTTTATATGTGAAATTTGTAATATTTGTACCTTGTACGTGATAGTTATTGAATATTATTGCATTGTCCTTAATAAATTATTGTTTGCCGAGTGTGTCGTGTACTGTGGTATAATTATGGATGAATAAGTTTAATTTATACAAAATAATGAAAATACTCTTTCTTGTTATAATTATTTACTGTATATAATTTCGCCAAAGATTTGTTTTGTTTACGTTTTTGTTTTTTTTTTCTCATTTGTATATAATAATAGTATGTAAATGGTGCTAAATTATGTACAGAAATTATATATGTTGTTCTTCCTTACATAAAAATGTTACAAGAGCAAGCATAGACTTTTTATTATTAAGCTAACCCGCAACATTTCATTAGCTCCAGAAACAGAGCGTTACGTGCAGCTAGGTTGATGAGAGTCTCAAGTTGTGAGCTTCGTATAGAAATTTGTTTTGAAGTGGATAGGAACTAGACAAATTAGATGCAAACAAGATTATAAGATTTGAATATTAGGAAAACAAGCGGATAAGTTAATTACTTCTGTGGAAAGTTATCTAACGACCAATTCTATATGTCTGCAAAGTTGTCAAAAATAGAGGACGAAATAGGCGTTTGAGTTCAAAGAAAGAAACCTGAAGTTATAAAGAATCACAATAGGTATGAAGGGTATATCAGACATTTTTTCAACAATTAGCAACGTAGTGGAAGGTAGGAAACATTCAGAGGGAAAGACTACCTCAGTACATTATAAAGTGGAAGATCTACGTACAGATGGGGCATTTCATACTGGAACTGAATCTGTTTAATAGAAGAATCAAAAGTGTGCTTTAAGTCCTTAGGAGATATTGAGGCATCGTTAATTTCTTTTGCCAATTTTGTAACTGGTGGTCCTTTCGTGTTTGTAGAGGAAATCTTACGAACTCTTAAATATGCTCAAAAACGGCAAATTTTGCACTAATTTACAAATATTTTCAGCAAAAACGTCGAATTTTAACGAAATAAGTTAAAATTCTCAAAGATTTCGGCCAAAAACTGCAAATTTTGCGCTCATACACCCTCTGTCCCAAAAATAACAGGAACGGCTCTAGTTTAACAAAATTAGTGGCTCCATCTACTTGTGGCAGATAGGTGATAGTAGTTTGTATACATCGGTGGAAAAATGAATAAAGAACAAAGAATCAACATTAAGTTCTGTGTCAGAGGCGGTAAAAATGCTGAATGGTGATCGTCTGGAGAAGTCACAAATCAAGACAATCCTCATTACTTTTTTTTTTTTGTTCCAAGTGGTACAACGGTTAATAAAGAGTATTATCTGGGTGTGTTGAAGCCGTATTCGTCGTGTTCAACATGAATATCGAGAACCGGGCAGCCGGCGACTGTTACATGCAGTGGCGGATTTTGATATACTGGGGCCTGAAACTAATAGATTTTCGGGGCCTAGATTATAGGGGTCGTTTGGCCATGTAGCCTTCCTAAACTGCGACCACAGCTGATCTATTGTTCTTGTCGGCGGCCTATATACAATTTATAGTTGCAAGAAACTTAACACAAAGATGAGGTGGGTTCCTTCAAACATCGGGGCCAATCGGGGCCCCGCAAACGTCGGGGGCCTGATGCTTAAGCATCATAAGTTTCATTATAGATCCGCCACTGGTTACATGAGAATACACCATCTCATCGTTCGTCAGTTGTTACTGAGTTTTTGACCAAAAATTGCATTTTTTTGCTCAAACGTCCCCCGCATTCACACGATCTGGCTGCCTAAGCAGCATTTGGCGATGAAAAGAAACCGTTTTGCAACAATTATTCCAAACTGCGACATAAAAACTATTTTGAATAAATGAAATCATTTTTGTCACGATTTCCAATCTATAAGGCCATTCCGGTTGTTTTTGGGGCAGAGGCTGTGTGTAAAATATTGAGGGAAAAGGAATTAAAGGGGCGACACCATGAATTACCGCACTAGTGCTAGGAATGCCATTAACAGACTATGAAGCAATCTTATCTCATCAGAGGCTCTGTCAGGGCTTCCAGATTGTTCTAGTCCATCCCTGCTCACTAAAGCAACTGAACAAAATGGAATTTCGTATTGTTTAATTTAAAATGCAGGCAACATTCTCTAACCTCTGGTAACTGAAAAGTATAAATCTAAAGAGGCTTCTATCTCTTAATGCTTAGGGTGTTGAAGTAAATCGTAAAATCGTAAAAATCTTCTACGTCTAAGCTAGTAAGAACGGAAATTAATCATTTAGACGACAATTTCCTCCACTCCTGTGGGCTGTGGGGTAATATAGTAATAGCTTCTTTCATGAGGGATATAATCGATTGTAGACGGCGTCAGTTGAGATATAAATATTTAATTTATCCTGTTGTACCTTTTAGACGGTCTTTTTGTTGATTCTTAGTAAAAAAATAATAAAGTTTCACCGTGTAAAAATTTTGGAACGCAATTGTGAAAAAATAGTCGCACAAACGTTTAAATACCACATTTCTCAATAACATTATGAATAGTAAACGAATTGCTGCGTGGGTATTTCAACATTTTTATATTTAATTGCATTATTATTACTTGTTTTGGTTTTTTTTTGTATCTATCGTACCTGGTTGCGGTCGCAGTTAATCGATTTTTTATTAATGTTTCGACCTTGTTTGTAAAATCTTACCTGTTGTGGAATTGATCTGAAATTGTCATCTCTTCAATTATTTAGTCAACAATCGCGTGATTGAAGTTGCTATTTTATTAATGAATTACAAAACGTATTGATTGGTAAAACTTGAACAGCTTCTCAATATAAATGGACATATGTCTAGAATATGATACCAGTACAGTAGAAACCGCCCACTAAATGGTGAAACATAAATTTATATGATTTTTCTATAAGTTTTCTCTTAACAACAACAACAGTCAACAAAAAAACAAACAAATGGAAAAAAATTTGTTTGTTGTTAAGCAACGGTCGTTGGCCATCCAACTCTAACCGGTCTGTATATATATAAAAGATATAAAACGGGCGAAACCACACAAATTCTTTTTAGATTTTCCAGTAACAGAATAGCTTAAAGACGACAAAAAAATTGCATTCCACGATTTTATTCTACGTTTCAATGTTAGTTTTGATGTGGTTCGATAGTTAACGAGCGTAAATAAGTCAACAATTTGAGAAAACTTGTTCATTGTGTTGGAATATTTCATCACATATGGTGCCAATATTGATAAACAATATGTTAAATATTTGCATTTTTATCATTTTAATTCTATCACACCATCAAATCAACTGTACTGATCCGGAAATTGAAGATGAAGAACTTCGTGCCCGTGATTATATGAGAATTTTAGATCATAAAACTGGTGAGTTGCAAAACCGAAAGGCTCTAGCAGAATGGGAATACGCGTCAAATTTGACACAACACAATCTACATCACAAGGTAATAAATAAACGATAAAAATTTATATTTAAAAACAATAATAATACAAAATTTTAGCTTGCCGTTCAAACTGAAGTCGATAATCAAACAAAAGAATTATGGCAAGAAACGATACAATTCAAATATTGGCAAGTTTATTCAGATCCAACTTTGAAGAGACAATTCAAAAAATATTCGATATTAGGGGGTGCTGCATTACCACCACATAAACGTACACGTTATAATCAAATAATCAGCGATATGGGCAGGATTTATTCGACTGCAAAAATTTGTGATTATCAAAATTCGAGTAAATGCGACTTAAGTCTAGAACCAGGTTAGTGTATATTTCAAAATCACTTTCCTTTCTCATTAACAAATTTATCAACAGACTTGACAAATATTTTGGCAAATTCTCGAGATCCTGAAACATTGAAACACGTATGGACCGAATGGCGTAAAGCTGTAGGTCCGAATTGTTTCGAATTATTCAAAGATTATGTTGAATTATCGAATCAAATAGCTCGTGCGAACAATTTCACTGATAACACTGAATATTGGTTGGAGGAATTTGAAGATCCACAATTTCGCCAGCAAATCGAATCGATTTGGGACGAATTACGACCGTTATATCTCCAAATTCATGCTTATGTTCGTTATCAATTAAGAAAGAAATATGGTGATATTGTTTCTGAGAAAGGACCAATACCGGCACACTTACTCGGTGCGTATCACAATAAAATTCGAACATGTATTGAAATTCGTGTTTTTGCAGGTAATATGTGGTCGCAAACTTGGGAAAATATCGAAGATTTCACTTTACCTTATCCGCATAAAGAGGAAGAGAATTTAACTGAAGAACTACAAAAACAAGTAAATTATTACAAATTATTTGTTTATTTCTTAACAATTTGTCTTCTAACAGAACTATACTGTTATAAAAATCTTCAAAACTGCTGAAGATTTCTTCAAATCGATCAATTTGAGTGCAATGCCTGATAGTTTCTGGAATCTATCAATTCTTGAAAAACCAACAGATCGAGAGATGGTTTGCCATGCGTCCGCTTGGGATTTCTACAATGGTAAAGATTTCCGTATCAAACAATGTACAGAAGTCACTTTAGCACATTTCATCACTGCTCATCATGAGATGGGTCATGTTGAATATTTTTTACAATACAAAAATCAACCGGTTATATTTCGTCGGGGTGGCAATAGCGGTAATTGACACAAACTCGACAATAAGCGTAAATAATAAGAAATTTTGATTGTATCAGGTTTCCATGAAGCTGTAGGTGATTTGATATCGTTATCAGTACAATCAAGAAAACATTTACGTAAACTTGGCTTAATTAAAACTGAAAGTGATGATCCTGAAAATATTTTGAATAGTCTATTTCGGGTATTTTTGATTTTAGTTAGGAAAATTTGGTTAAACATTGAAATTAATCAAAATTTTAGATAGGTTTATCGAAAATTGTGTTCCTTCCATTCGGTTATCTGATGGATTTATGGCGATGGGATGTATTTTCCGGTAAGATAACTCCAGATGAGTATAATTGTAAATGGTGGGAATTACGGGAGAAATATCAAGGAATTGAACCGCCAGTTGAACGAACTGATAAAGATTTTGATCCGGCTGCAAAATATCATATTGTCGCTGATGTTCCTTATATAAGGTGCTTATAATTTTTGTTGTTATATTTTTCTATAATAATAGTGTCTTCTACGGTAGATACTTTATAAGTTTCGTGATCCAATTCCAATTTCATCGAGCTGTTTGTGAAAAAGCTGGTCAATATGATCCGAACGATCCATCCAAACCATTACATAATTGTGATATTTATCAAAATACAGAAGCTGGCAATGCTCTTAAGTAAAACAAGAAAAACATGTTTTATTACTATTTGATTAATTGTTGGTAATTTTAGAAAAATGTTGGAATTAGGTAGTTCAAGACCTTGGCCAGATGCTATGGAAGTTTTAACAGGTCAACGGACGATGGATGCTAGTGCACTTTTAGAATATTTCACACCGTTGAAGAAATGGTTAGAACAAGAGAATCGTAAGAATAACGTGCACATTGGTTGGGAGAAATCAAATAAAGGTAAATTTAATAATGTTACATATAAAAGTTGACTTTAATCCACTTTTTCTACAGTTTGTAGTCAAGCAAAGAAAGAAAGCGATCAAGAGTGATGACTCTGTATCACAATATTATTGTTAATTACAATTTTATAGTAAATGAAATAAATTAAAAACTGATAACAATAGTAATCATTGTGTTGTTGTTGTTGTTACATAATTTCATCAATAAAACAATTCCTAGAGTGAAGAATTGATTGTTTATACTACTAATTAGATTAACCTTCAAAAACCTGAAAAGAGACAAAAACAATATATAAACATATATAAAATATATAAAAAAAAACAAATAATTACAGCTGTTGTTCATGTTAGTTCTCTAGGTCTCGTGCAGAACGACACAACAAATTTTTGTTTAAAATTAACGTTTATGAATAGATTTTGAAATACGTACTTGAAGATAGGATTTTTCTCTCTCTAAATAAAGCCATTGTCCGTCTCTATGATAATCCACACATACAATACATCAATGGAAAATGATATTGACTTAAAAATAAAATATTCGCACAATTTGTTATTTAAATAGAAAATAATTAACGAAGAATGTATTCAGTATACTTACAAGGTGAATAATCGTCCTCAGGTACTATATTTCTCAAAACTTTTATGATTTTTTGCAAATTTCCGGAACTGTTGTTTCAATTTTTTTGCTTTGTTCCACTAATCGTCTTGTAGGTCAGCTCAGATGCTATTCCCAAACAACTTGTGTTACCTGTTTATTATTATTATTTAATCAAAACTTTTATGGATTTAGTAAAGTTCCAATTTATTGGAATTTAGTCTCCAGCTTTATAAGGGTGTTGCAACAGTAACGTATGAGTTCCTAAGATTCGTATTACACAGTTGTTGATGCTATAAACACTAGACCAGAATTTAGGAGCTTAGATTCAGAGCCGGACCTAGGGTACCTGGTGCTCATGCCAAGATAAAACTTTGCGCCTTCACCATACCCCGAGATTATTTTTTCAAAATAGAAGAATAACTGCAGCGTGGCTCATTAAGTGCTGCTTTTGGCTGTCATCCACTTTTAGGACAAATCCTTGATATGAGTTTTGACACAACATTTTATCCGCTCTTTTTCATTTTTTAGCTCACAATATTTAGCGCCTCTCATGCGTTTCGCCTTAATTTTTGCTCTATTTAGATCGTCGTTTAAGAATCTGAAAATTTGAAAGATAGGAAACGGCTGTCGTTGAAATTGAAATTGCTTTTTCAAAATGTTGCGTTATAGCAAAACAGATTTATCTTACAACATATTTACAGCAAAAAATGTCAATCTAGAGCTAAGCTTTTTTTTGGAAAATCGGCAATACCAATAACAAGTTGTTTTTTAATGTCGAAACACTTTAACATTTTTAAAGTTCTTCTATTGAATAATCAACTACGAGTACCCTTCCAATACTCAAATCCTTTGTACCTATCACTCTATAATTACGTGAGGTCTTTCTTGTTGTTCTCTCTGTTTACATGGTCAAATACTGCAAAATCCAAGCCGTCTAACAATAAGTAAATGTCGCTCTACAAACTGGGCTAAATTCAACGAATTCAGTGGGTATCTCGGAAGATAATCAAAGAAAGCTTTGACAAGATTATCTGTTATAAAAGTTTCCGGGTTTTAATTTGCCTTCAAAAAGTAGTACAGTAATGTATTACTGTAATTCCTGTATCATGCACATTATTCGAGATACCCACTGAATTCGTCGAATCTGGTCCATCCTGTACATACACTTGACTTAAAAAACATCAAGTTTCAGTAGGTGTGTTTCTTTATTGCTCTGGATACCTACTCGAACAAAGCACGACCGGAGTACGTCAAAAATGCTGTTAGAGTAGATTAGGGACGTGAAAGTGCATGGAAGGGTACTCAAACATTTGACACTCGAGGTATAATAAATAAACGACTTGGCCGCAAAGGGTACTCTAATGGCGAGCTGAGCTATAAAGAACCACACGCAATGTTGTTGTGGCTAAAAGAAAACACTAAAGAAATTGGACTTACGATATGTAAACCCTTGATTTTGATGATTTTCGGTATATAGACAGAGCAATTCATTCTAAGGGATCATGCCTATATTCAAAGTTTTAGGGAGAAAATAGGGGTTGAAGTTGACCCTGCAAAACATGCGCTATTTAGAATGAATTCCTCTATCAAAGCTGATCAAAATCGGGAACTTGTACCTCCTTAGGTTTACTTGTCAGTATGATATTATAAAACTTCAAAAATTCTTGTTTGTGTCAAGCGATGCATTGATATTACTCACACAGTTGCCGTATCCATTAGGTGGGCACACACGAGCGGACTGTTTAAAGAATCTGGTCTGCTCCGGACTAAATCCGCTAAAATATCCGACCGTGTGTGTTGCAGCTGACTGTAGGATCGGGTCTGTAGGAATGATTCGATGAACTTGATCCGACAGATCCGGTTCACTGTTACAAAACTACGGGCGGATCTTATCCCTTGCAAGCGTGACGTAATAGCCTAACACGTTTAAAAGATCGGCGGATCTGATCCCACGGACCAAATCCTTCAAAAAACGACGGATTTCTGCGCCACACACGGAGAGATCCGCTCGGCAATCGGACTTGATTCGTTGATCCTCCAGATTTCTCAGTTCTCCGTTAGTGGGCACCGTAAAGGATCGGGTCCGGCGGATCAAGTCCTTATCGGATCGTAGGATCTGATTCATCGGACCAGATCCTTTAAAAAGTCCGCTCGTGTGTGCATGCCCACTTATTGCAATTTTCCATAAAATTTCCACTTTTTACGTTCTAAACGTTTTATTATAAATTTCTAAAATTCCTACTTTTCTTCTCACAACAGGCATCTATATGCAATGGATCCCAACACGGATATAGACGAATAAATCATTCCTTTCATCCTAATATAATTAATAATCAAAATTAGATATTTCCGTTGTAAAGCGTTTACGTGATCTAACCCTGTCTTGTTTACGAAACGATTCAACTTCATATAGGTTACATATAGATATGTGTGAGAAAATATTCAAGTACATACATAAGTATTTTATGATTCATTAAATTAATATTACTTACGTATACCTACAATAAAATATAATTAAAATTAATAACAAAATTATCATTTTCGGGGACCTACCATTAAAACAAAAAACTTACTAAATTTATAACGAATAATGTTGTTTTTCCCATTTATTCTGTTTATTTTATTTTTTAATTCAACAAAATTTTGATTGTTTTACCAAAATTGAATGTGATGTTTATTTGCAACTAGAAAAAACAATATTTTATTTATTTGATTTACTTCTGTCGAACGTAGAACAAAGTTTACGGCCTTGTGTGTTTCCTTAATATTGCAAAAAACAAGAGATCCACTTTTTTTTTTGCTGGACTTAGAACTTTACCTTATAATAACTTTACATTTAAATACAATAAAATTATTAGAATTTTAATAAAATTAATATGAAACTTCCACATTTTTAACCTACTTGTGTAAATATAAACATACGCGTGTTTGATAACAACAGATAACAAGTTTCTGTGTCAAAATGGTAATGAAAATGGGGGAAATTTGAGTTTCAAACTTGAAAATAATTAGCATTTTGTTGTGACTATGGCTTTTCGTAAACAAAGAATTAGTCTGGAAACTCTAAAATTTTGAAACGAGCAGAACAGCCAATTCAAATTCGAATTACTGTACACACATCAAGGGCTTTTACTGCTTCTGTACATCATATAATTAAAGATGAATCATATAACTATCAGTTAGTTGATGTATAAGTATTTAAATACCTGTAGTTAGTGTAATATCAAGACAATCGTCGCCGGTAGAAGTGCTACCTTTAAAGCTTCCAAAATTCTTGAAATTTCTTGAAACATCACACCTAAGTGTCCATTTAATTTGCATAATTTAACGTAAAAAAATAATAAATAAAATAAACAATTCTAACGTGAAAGCTGTACAATTACATAGGACAAGGTAAATCTAAAATACCCTCCCACTAAAAATTCTCACGTGTGTAATCCAGAAGATACGTTAACAATTGTCAGTTTGAATATGCAGGTAGAACAAATAACAAGCAAGTATCATTTGTAATTTTTAGTTTTGAAATTTAAAATTTTTGGTTAATATGTGTGATATCAGTTATACACGAAAATTTGGACCTATTCTTGTTTTAATAACAATTCTAACACAAATATCAAGTAATCCACAATTGGATACATTTCAATACAATACAAATCGTAATTATAACAATAATCCACAATATCAAACAAGCGGATATGATTTGAATAGAAACAACCCTTATGATATTGACACAACTGATCATCGTTTCAATAATGAAGATCGATATAATAATAGAGATCGATTTGGAGACAATAATAATCGCCAAAATAATAATAATGATCGATATGGTGGTGATATACGTGGATTATTGCAAGCATTGGATGTACAATCATCCCAACAATGTACCAATAATGTGGCGGCACAATGGAATTTTGAGACAAATGTTAATCAAGCAACACAATTAGAAGCGGTAAGTTAATTGGATATTTTCACTCTAATTTTTGTTTTGTTTTGCTTTTTTTTTATTATTTAAATTCACTATGAAAGTTTTTTTGAAATTGAACAGGAAATGTTCGTCTGGGAAAATTTTATAAAATAAAGGCGAAATTTTCCCGCAATTGTTTTACACAAACAATTTTACTTTCGATATATGTTTATTATGTAAATCAGATTGTACGGAAAAATAGTTGTGGATTGTAATTTGTTTGAAAATCTACAACTACTTGTTATAAACAATTAATCATAAATAAAATATTAAAGTTTATGTAATTAAATTATAAATTCTTCTCAAGTTTGAACAGTAATAATTCAATTTCTATATTCAAAATTTATTATTTTTTTTAAAATTCAGACATGTTCTGGTAAATAAATGATTTTTTGAAGGTTGTAATGCTCTAGTTTGGAAATTTGAGAAATAGAAGAGCGTTCTTATTTTCTTAGTTTCTTGCTTAAGATTTTCGAACGTTGTATGAATGCCGAATTCTTAAACTTTTAAGACGACAAATAACAACAACAACAACAATAATCTTTTAGTTGATGTTATGAAATAATGTAACGTAACCCACTAACATTGACATTAAACGTAATATACATATTTGATAAATATACAAACAAAATATAACAATAATAAGGTGTGCTACGTTTTGTACTTCTAATAATTATGTTAATTAATCAGTGATAATATCAGTTTTTTTTTTGAAGTGACGAAAGTTTATTCAGCTTTGATTATTATCTTACTTCAGATTATACCGTATGTCCGCTTAACGGCGTATTCCATATATAGAGAAAGACACCAATTCCCAACACTTACAGATCACTCTTTCCTCATATTTTGCGATAGTCAACTGAATATGACCCCATGAGTTAATTTTTTCTGTTTAAAATCCAAGATTGAAGTTTTTATTTACTCCAAAGTTGTTGGTTTTCAAGTGTTGTTTATAGAACACTAAAATTAGATTAAATCACCATATTTAATGGACACGGGGTATATCTGCACACCTTTATGAATGTGCATATATTTAAATAGCACTAATATCATTTACCATGACAAGAGGGTGAAACAATAATTCGTCAAATTAGCGATTATTGTGAAATTTTCTGGGAATGACCATGAACTGTTCTTCACATACTTAAAATGAGGAAAGAATTATGAGTAAGAAAAAAACATAAATACTTAAGCATGCAATATAATAATATAGACAAGGCTACTTTTACCATTAGCACTTTAAAGATATCGAAGCCTTAAGATTGGCTTAGATCTAGTAATTACTGTCTGCTTTCGGTAATTGGAAAGCATTCCATTTAATTGGTAACACGTTTGCTGGACAACAAAACTTTCCAGAGTAAAAAAAAAGATTTTCCATTAAACGAAACTACTTGACAGCTTTCGTGGACTTCTATGAAGAATTCGGAGGAATAGCTGCCATGTTCTTAATTCACAAGAATTCGAAAATTTCTCTGCTGCAAGGATATAACTCAAAACTGGTAACTGTAAAGCTACATTTCTTTCCGTTTTTATTTGAAATGATTCACAAAACAACTAGCCATCAAAATTATCGCTTAACTTCTTTATGGAGGTAGAAAATTGATGAAAGTATCTGAAAATCTAAAAATTGGCGTGTCACAATTAGGCTCCTATTATCATTTACCGATTTGAACTTCTGTCAAATTCGAAAATTTTACAAAGGAACTCTAAGACATTTCTTAAATTCTTCCTTACTAAAATGAGTTTTATATTCCTAGCATTTGGGGTTGATTTGAGAAATGCTCGAACCTAACTGGTGATCATCTCTCAGAGAAATAGTTTTAGCATTGCTAAAAAGTTATCTTTCCTGGGATATCAATAGATCAGCTGTGGTCGTAGTTCAGAAAGGCTAAAGAGGGCAAACAACACCTATAATCTAAATCTAACTGGTGATCAATTGTACGAAGAGTAACTGGCCAAAAAATTACGACATGTATGTTATGTAATTAAACTGCTAAACGGGGGCTTTTTGAGAAAGAACATAATAGTTACATTTCAGATTGTATCCGGTCTTTTCAAAAAAAGAAAATCTGTAAATTTAGTTTTTACGCTATCAATCCATTACTTTCATTATTTCGCACTAAAATGACCCATTTTTGTACATTCTGGTTGCCAATAGTTTTGTCAAAATAATCAATTAACAATTGCACAACACAAAATGTGTTGTATTGTTCTTAATGGTATAGTAACAATAATTTGCATTATACATTTGAATTAACAAATTCATTAAATAAAGTGTACATGTTGTTGATAAATAACCAGTGGCATAACAGGACAGTGACACAGTAATTTTACTATTAACTGATACTTTTAGCATTTTTAATATCCTTATCTCTCGTATATTGTCGTTAATTTTTGTAGTTTCAAACACATTTTCTGGAGTATGTAATGAAAAAAAGCAAAATCTACTTATTGCATCTTCTTATAAACGTATTTTACAGCGTAATAATCATTAATTATTGATAACTGTCTACAATTAAGCAATAGCGTTTCTTATAAGACAATGAAAGTGAATATGAGTTAATTGTGTAAATTTATTTCCATATAGGGCAAGGAAAAAGTTGGTATAGTTGTTTAACTATAGGACTTTGTTATCAATCTTTTTTTTTTCAAACAATAATGATATCTATTAGTTATAAGTAAATAAAATCAAATGAGGTCATACATGTCCTCATTCATTACCTCAATTTAACTGCGTCAATGTAGGTATTTAAATCCAACATAATTTTCCCCTATTTCATTGTATTCGACGTTTAATTATTAAAAAAAAAAACAGTCATTATGTAATAATTTCAAGTATTCTAAATAACAAAAAAAAACATTAAATAAAGAAATTAATTAAAAGAAAACAATAGAAATCAAGGTTAATTTAATCATCACAAATATTAAAATACAGATCCGCGCCCTTACTTTAATTGAAATCGTGATCTGTTTCATGAAAATAAAAATAAATAAATATGTAATAATTTTTTTACATAAATGGTCATCGATTTTACTATATTGTTAATATTCATTTATTCTAGATATTAGTCATTGATTTTGATGACTGATGGATATGATAGATCATTCAAATAAACAATACTGTTGCGCGTAATTTTTTTTTGGTTAAGCTTGACTACTTAAGCTTCAATTTTAGTCTTTTAATATATAAAAATGTCAAACAGTGTGTAATTGAATAAATAAAGAAGAGTAATGTTAGTAAGAAAGCTTAATAAACGCATCGTTGAACATTAAATAGAATGTCCCACAGGAGTTCTTAACGTTTATTTGCTCTATTAGCTGCCGTTCTATAGATATTCAGTCTGACAACAAATACTTTCCAGAGGAACAATCTGTATATGCCTACATCCACTTATGATAAAGAAAAGACTTTTTACTAGTGGCGGATTAAGAACTTATGGGTCCTGGAGCTCACCTAAGTCCTATGACCGTGGTCTTCCTTGTAGAACAGCTTGGCATCTTACACTACTTTGGTACATTGAGGTCATCTGTATCAGTAATGACTTTTAAAATTTGTGTCTTTGTTATATCATTTTTTGTCTATCTTATGGACCATCCATACTACAGCGACTTACTTACACGGTATAGTTTGTAAGAACTTATGGGTCCTGGAGCTCACCTAAGTCCTATGACCGTGGTCTTCCTTGTAGAACAGCTTGGCATCTTACACTACTTTGGTACATTGAGGTCATCTGTATCAGTAATGACTTTTGAAATTTGTGTCTTTGTTATATCATTTTTTGTCTATCTTATGGACCATCCATACTACAGCGACTTACTTACACGGTATAGTTTGTACAATAAAGACGGAACACCATACGGTGTCCACATGGTGCAGGCAAGTTTGTGCAAACCTAATCGTCGCCTGGAGAGCATTCTTCACCGCAAAGTAGTCAAGTGATGATTTATGTTTGTTGACCGTATGTTTGTACTGTTTGTTATTAAAAACTAGGAAAAACAAACGTACACACGTAAAGACTTTACCACACAAACCGAGTTTGCAGTGCGACGTTTGCACAAGCCGAGCTTTAATGTTTGCACGGTATACTGTCTTGCCGTTCACACGTACGAGCTTTCGTATACAAACCACGGTAAAGCTTGTACGTGTGGACAGCTCATTAAAGTCAAGCTGACAATACTCAATTGGATTACCATATGTATTATCACTTAATTAAGGCTGCGATTCATTGATCTTCTGATCGTTGTTTTTTGTTGGCATAGTTTAACAACAGAATCACTATTACTGTGAAATTGTGGTGATACTAACGCTGAAGCTAGAAAGATATGGGCGGAAATCACAACACTACTATGTAATGGTAGTCAAATTTGTTTCTTCATACTTTGAGACACCTCATAATGCATATCTACATATAATTCATTTACAAACTAATTAAAAAACAATTTTATAATATCGTTCTATTTTTATTGTTAGAAATAATCTTATGAAATATCATTGCAAAACTATAAATAATTGAATTTTTCTTATTAAAATTACATAACAAAGCTTATTTCATTTACCTATCACTTCATACCAACTAATCTTCTGTGAATTAAGTATAAATACATATGATGTTTGTATGTGTACATATGTAATTATGATTTAACCGCTCCCATTCACGATTTTTATATTATTTCTTGTTTTGTTTTTTTTTCTATCTATAATTATTCCACGCACATCAATAATAATAATAAATGACCGACAAAAAATTATGTTGGACAATAATGTTTTCAAGGTATTTAAAACAATTAAGTACACATAAACAAGGCGATGAATTTATAAGGAAAATATAGTGATTATAGTTTATTATAAATTAATTAGCAATTTTTGATTCACTTTAAATACTTACAATTAATTAATTTAATTAGTAATTAATTTGAATAATTTCTAATTTGGTTTTATTGTTTGTTTCTATTAATAGTTAAATGCTCAACAAATCTATTCAGAATTTCAACATGGAGTTTGGGAATTGTTGAATAAAATCTCTTCGGAACGTACAACAAATCCATTGATTTATCGACAAGTACGATATTTGGCGACGGTTGGACCTGCAGCTCTAGCACCCGATCAACTAGATAGGGTAAGGATGTTCATAGATTCAAAATTTGCATACTGAACGAAAAAGCACCACGTCACCCATTTTATATTAAGTACATCAAATTTATATACCTTCACACTCCTTCAGCCTGAATCAGTAATAATCAATTCAGTCTTATTTACGATTAGCTAAATACGGACGTGTTAAGGGAAGCTTATTTCGATTAGTTTCGTGTGAAAAGCACTTTATGATAGACAAAATAGCAAGAATTCTCCGTTTAAAGATCTATCCATCTATCCAGTTATTAGTGTAACAATTTTGAATCAGGGCAGGTTTTAAGGGGGCCTAAGAGACTATCAGCCCCTGTCGTAAGTTGTAAGAGGCAGGATGTCAGTAGATACAGAATAATGACCTACTTGTAGTTTAAAACAAAGAGTTGAAAGCGATAATGATGGTGTTTGAGAGTTAGCACCCGAGGGTAGTGAGTAGTCGCAAACAGATTCTGGGGTAGCAGTTTAGCGTCTCTAACAGAAAATTTCAAAATCATGTCCAACTCTTCTAAATAATCTTTGAAAAGCTTTAAAGATGCTCAATTTCAGTAAAATTCATTCATTCCGATGTGAAGATATGTAATTCTGCATCTGTATCTTTGAAAGATACAGTCGGATTGAGATATACCCTGGCAAAGATTTTTATAGGAGTCAGTAGGTCTGTACAGAGCTGGATCAAGAATGAATTGCATCAAGGGAAAGCAAGAATTGTAGGCGCCCTTTTCAAAATAAAAAATGTAATCTTTCTCTAGCAATTATTTTTCAAAGAATTATGCAACACATTAAACAGTAGAGTGTAGAGTGTATTCTAATCGTCAGAAGAGTACTAATTTCAGTTCTCTCAATTATTATACTTACCTATCGTTATACGTTTTCAAAATTCCTAACCCTTTATGATCAAAATTCTAACTCTTCAAATATTTTGTAATCAGAAGAGGGCCGAACTACCAATGAAAAATTAAATATATTTGGTATTTTTATTTGGGACATTTAATTTCTACTAAAATACCTTAAATTTGATTTCCAGTACAATCGTCTAATTAACGACATGTTAGCCGTTTACAATTCAGCATCAATCTGTGCATTACATGAACCATTCAGATGTGGTCTCCGTCTACAACCTGATTTAACAACAATTATGGCAGAAAGTCGTAATTGGGATGAATTACAATATGTTTGGACGGAATGGCGTAGGAATGCTGGTCAAAATATTAAAGAATCTTATGAACAAATGGTGGTACTATCAAATGAAGCAGCTAAATTAAATAGTAAGTGATACAAATTGAAATTGTAATCAATTTACACAAATTACGTAAATGGCAAAATAGAAATCCATGTTGCATTTAATCATTAAAATGCAATAAGATTCTATATTTGTAATGTCGTAACTACAAGTAGGACTCTAGCCTTTCCCTTCGGACTTTAAAGATTAAATGTTAGAAGTTTTGTAGCATCCATTTGTTATGCTACTGTTATTTTTAAATTATTACTACTCCATTTAATTCTAACACATTCGAAATTGCAGATTTTAGCGATACAGCCGAATATTGGAGTTTCCCATTTGAATCATCAACATTAGAGATAGATTTAGAAGATGCATTAGAGGAGATCAAGCCATTATATGAATTACTTCATGCTTATGTAAGACGGCGTCTTCGTGATTATTATGGACCGGAAAAAATTAGCCGTCAAGCACCTTTAGCAGCACATATTTTAGGCAATATGTGGTCACAATCATGGGTGAATATCTTGGATATCACTCAACCCTATCCTGGACAGAAATTTTTAGATGTTACACCGGAAATGCAACGACAGGTACCTATACCTACCAGATTTCTTACAATAATTATTTTTATGATGAAAATTAGAGTGGAAATTTTTTGTTGAAATTAACAAATAAAAGTGGAAATAATAATAAAGGTGACATATGATATTATTACATCAGAGGTTTTTGCAAGAATATTGAGTTTCTTTTTCTTTTGTTTTTACTTTGTTTTTTTTTTTTTGGAGAAAACACTATTGAAATGTTGCATTAATAAAAGATTAATTGAAAGTGAAAGTTGAAATCCAGTTGTCATGATTTCAATCATCTTTATATATAATTATACGTTAATTATATTCGTGTGGTAGAATTCTTATGCGCTAATGATTTATTGACAGGGCTATACACCATTAGATATCTTCAGATTAGCTGAGGATTTCTTTGTTTCGTTGAATATGAGTTCAATGCCTCTTGATTTTTGGACTGGATCAGTTCTGGAGGAACCACTTGACAGAATTGTCTTATGTCAACCTTCAGCATGGGATTTTTGTAATAGACGCGACTACAGGTTGGTTCCTTCTTTATCTCCCCGAAATAATTGAATTAAATTTATGATTTTTTAGGATAAAAATGTGCACAAATATCAATATGAAAGATTTGATTACAGCGCATCATGAAATGGCACATATTCATTATTTCATGCAATACAAAAACCAACCGAAAGTGTTCAGAGATGGAGCTAATCCAGGTAATTGTCTTAACAAGAATTAAAGCCTTATCAGATAACTTTCACGTTAATTTTCTTCCAATCTACTTTGAATATTTATTACCATTACTGTCGATACGGGTTCATTTATGACAGTAATAAACTGAAAAATTCAGTGAAAGTGGAGATAACATTCATTAGATCTAGTTTCGCAATATCTACATGTTATACATAATTATGTGAAATGTTTTCTTTAGCATTTTACTTCCTGTTAAATTCTTTTCCAACACTTTTAACGCTTTGGCTAAATACACGAAATTTTCAGCATTCCATGAAGCTATCGGTGAAGCAATTGGATTATCAGTTGGTACACCAAAACATCTTCAAACTTTAGGCTTAGTTCAGAATTCTGTAGAGGATACAACTGTTGATATTAATTTCTTATATTCAATGGCTTTAGATAAGGTTGTCTTTTTACCGTTTGCTTATGTTATGGATAAATGGAGATATGATGTTTTTAAAGGTGTAATCAGGAAAGAACAATATAATTGTCATTGGTGGAGGCTCAGGTAATTTTCGGTAATTTGATATTTGTGACATGTACTAAAACGAGGCTTTTCAATGAATTTAGTGAACAATATATGGGAATTAAACCGCCAGTACTTCGATCGGAAAGAGATTTTGATCCTGGTGCAAAATATCATATTCCTGCCAACATCCCATATTTGAGGTAAGTTTAAAATAAAATCGTAATCTATTAGAAAATAATATATTAATAACAATCATCACATATAAAAGGCGAAATAACAGATAATACTGACATAGAATATACAAAAAAAATACAAAAAATAATTAGGGCATTTCTAAATTTTTCTAATTTAATGGCCACCATATTCGTGTCCACCACCACCAATATCATAACCGGTGCTACCTAAACTATGACCACCACCATATCCTCCACCGTATCCGTAACCACCCCCAGTTCCTCCAGATAATTCATAACCACCACCAGTTCCTCCAGATAATTCGTGACCGCCACCACTTCCGCCAGATAATTCGTGACCGCCTCCAGTTCCTCCAGATAATTCGTAACCGCCTCCAGTTCCTCCAGATAATTCTTGCCCACCACCATAATGTCCATGATGTTCGTGAACGGGTATAGCAACAGGTACTTTAACTGGGACTGGAACATGTTTTTCAACTTCAACGGGTACTTTTTTGATGACTTCATACGGTACAGGATTGAAGATTGGAATTTTGACTGGATATGGTGCTGGTTTTTCTACAGGTACTGGAATATTCTTCTCAACTGGATAAGGTACTGGCACTGGTACTTTAACTGGATATGGTTCCGGTTTCTCAACTGGATAAGGAATTGGTCGTTCTACTGGTATTTTAACTGGATAAGGTACGGGTTTATGGACTGGATAAGGAATCTTCTTTTCAACATGTACTGGATAAGGTTGTGGAATATGTACAGGATATGGCCGATCGACTTTAACTTCTACAGGATATGGTATTATTTTTTCAACTGGATAAGGTTTAGGCACATGTACTGGAACCTTAACAGGAACGTGTATCTTCTTTTCTACTGGATATGGAGCTGGTACATGTACTGGATATGGTACATGAACAGTCTTTTCAACCGGATATGGTTGTGGAACTAAAACTTTAACAGGATAAGGCTGATCAACATGGACTTTAACTGGTACATGAACTTGTTTCTCAACCGGATAAGGCTTATGTATTGGTACTGGTACTTTAACAGGAACATTTATATGAACCGGAACTTTCTTTTCAACTGGATAAGGTGCTGGCACGTGTACAGTAATAGGATATGGTACTTTCTTTTCAACTGGATATGGTACTTTCTTCTCAACTGGATATGGTACTTGTATTTTTTTCACAACTGTAACTATTTTGTGATGATGTTCTTGATGACCACCAAGATCGTGACCACCATAATCATGGCCACCTTCTAAACCACCGCCGCCGCCGCCACTACTACCACCACCTCCAAAATCATGACCACCTCCGATTCCCCATGCCAAGCCGCGTTTATCTTGTTTCTTTTCGGCTGGTGCAGATTCGTAAGGTTTTGAGTTGGTCTGTTTTGAAGATTTTTCTTCAGCATTTGCAATAAGGAAAAGAGCACAAAGTGCTACATATCCCTAGAAATTAAATGAATGATTTAAAATTATGTACGACAATTTTTTTTAATTAGTAGAATTTCACTGAATTGTTCACAGTTATATGAGCGTAACAATTATTATTTTCACCTGACAAAGCACATACACCATATGTCACTATTTGTTATTTTCTACTTACCAGTAATTTCATTGCTGTAAGTTATGTTTCACACTGTGTGTATGATTAGTTTGATATACACTTTCTGCTTTTATATAGAAACTTCAACACTTTCGCTTTTGGCGGCAAGAGGGGCGGCTGAACGTCTATTTTAACATAGAACAAAACACCCTCCTTCTTTGAAAGTTTCAAATATCCGTTATTAATTAAGTAATATGCCAATTTGTGGCATTTTTCAATTAATCTACTTAGTCATTACAAAACTAACATTTTTTTTATTATTCAACAATACCATCATAGATGGTTGTATTGTTTATTTTCTTCATTGTAAAGAGGAAGTAAACAGTTTTCTCAGTGTCCGGTAGCGGCTATTAAAATTCGATCACACTAAGGACGAGGTGTAACTTCCGTGTTTGTTGTTTTGTAGTATTCGTTTTGGTTTTGTAGTACAGAACAGATGGCATTATCATCAATTTTTAAAATGTTTAAAGTTCATTATTCTTTGCTCTTTTAGGGAAATTTCCAATATTATTATTAGACTTTGATAAATAAAAAAGAGTTGATGTAATAATGGATCTAATCAATTCAAATTAAATAATCGTTTGGAATTAATTTTTGTCTAGGAAAATTTATTGTGAAATTGTATTTTTTGTAAACAAAATCATACTTTTTACTCTTTTACTGCGTCCACTGTTTTTTTCCGTAAACTTTTCTTTTTCATTTTAACAAAATTTACAATTTTAACAGGAAAACAACCCAAATTAGATGAATGTAGTAGGTGTTAGAAAGTTTGTGTTTATTTTGCTCTAAAAAAAATTGAACCGAAATTTTACAGTAGTAGGTAAAGTTAATTATTTTGTTACATCACAGGGTAATTAGTCAAATTAGAGAAGCGCCTTATGTTTTGACACACATCCATATTCATAGTCTTCCTTTTTGTTGCTTTTTATTGTCTTTATTTTTGCAATTTGTTGGTGGACAGTTAATCGTCTGTATAGAACTTGTTTGTCACAACTAATAAAATTAATTATCAACAACACATTTTATTTTCCTTGTTGTATTTTGACATTATTATTCTTATTATTATTATTATTATTATTAATATTATGGCGGAAAGGAATCAATTTTGTTGTAACATGAATATAGTTTAATAACTATTCAATGTAGTAATAATCACAATTATGGAAAATAGGAATCCATATATTATTCGTTGGAAATATTTTATTTTAGACTTTCTAAGTCTATTTTTAAAAAGAAAGTAGTACTTGATTTTAAAATAAAACCGTTAATTATTTTAATTAATTACAAATTTCAGTCAATCAAAGCAGTAAACAACAACAACAAGTAGAAAAAAAAGTAAATGGTAAAATAAATCATCGTTTTCCGATTAATATTATTTGTTTTCTATTTATATTCATCTTAGTACTCAATAAATGTCAAAATCTCTTACTTAATAGAAACAGTTGATTTATCCTTCATGTAGTAAATAACAGGCCGGACAATCTAATAATATTGTAGAGCACTTTCTTTTCCATATGTTTTGGTAATTTTCCAAAGATTTTTCCAGTCATTTTAGAATTTTTTTTTGCCATTCCAGTCAGATATAAAATGATCTTGACGTACTACCAGCTTCAGTTCAGTTTGTCATTTTATAAATATATATACACTGTACTTATGGTGACTTAAATTCGACTTGGTTGACTTGAATTTGTAGCAATAGAATCGACATAACAATGGTGTATTATAATAATTGTCAAAAAATAATTGTATAACAAGTAGGAAAGTAATACATTTCCGGATGACGGGTGACAATTACCGGACGCGACAGCAATCGCGTTCTGCAGTTATTGGAGGCATTTATCGCTATTTCTTTCCAAGGGTGTATTGTTGTCGTTTCTATTGCTTCAGTAGTGTCAGTAAAGCAGACCTATAGGAGTGGAGGTTAGTAGTTTTGTATCTTTTTGACTGACTTAGCTCTTTTCGGTAGGCATACGGGTTTTAATGAATGTACCCCAAAACGATATGCGACAGATTGGAGGCTGTTATCCAGTCTTGCTTCTATAAATCATAATTTAAGAGTGGCAATTTGAAAAGTTGATTCTAATCCATAGATAGGCTTAAAGTGTCAAACGATTTGGTAAATAGATTGTTTTACAAAATCAGTTTCAACAAGGCTATAGAGGTGGTAACACCAGAAGACGTTTTTAAAGGAATGAAGAATGTATTGTATGTACTAAAGTAGACTGTTTTAAGGCTGTAAGACGAGTATTTTAGACTTTATTCAGAGATTCATGCGACATAGGTGGACCTTTTCAAAGCCAAAACAATAATCGAGGTAACAGAGACAATCAAGAATGTAACGGAATGTGCAGTTTAGAACACTTTAAGAGGCGTATTTTACATTTTATCCAACGATTTGGGATAATGGCTGCGATATAGATTGCCTGATCCATAGTCAAAACAGCAGTCGCTATAACGAAGACATGGCAATTTTGCAACACCAAACAATTCAAAATCGACTTTATCCATTTGGGCCTAGATTTTCGACTACTTTCTATAAAGATAAACGACTACCCGACAGGTTATGCTAATCTTACAACTACTGGACCAACTTGCTTCCTTATTCAGATTTGATACTCTCAAACTTTGATTAGTTCCCAATAAAGTTTCGTGGTAGTTGACAGTTTTCGTCAAATCACAAACTGAGTGCAACAGTAAATAATTGGTTGGAGAAACTAGAAGTTTGAATGCACGAAAGCACTGAAGCATTGCTGGATGCTATATATCGTAGTTGATGTAGATTATAGTGGAAAATTACAGTAATTAAAAATATAAAGTGGTATGGTTCAATTGTAGGGCTGCAATGTTTTGAAATTATCTTCTCGGATGTGGAAAATGTTTATTTTTAAATCAGGTAATTTTAGTTGTAAGTATAGTAGTTTCAGCAAAGTAATTTTTATTATTTCGTCAAATTCGGTGCGAGTTCTACTGTATTAGTAAATTGATTTGTGCAGTTCTGTTATATATGTATTTCTAATCCCCTTCTACATCTGTTGGAGAATGGTGCATCAACAATGAATATGTTGTAACTAATTGTAAGTTTAAAAAGATGCGATTTCTAGATCTTCACTTTCGATTCATCTTTTTATGTATTTCGAAGCATTCTTCAATTAGCTACATGTCGTTTTATTAATAGAAGCAATTTATATAGTTACGATATACTGATTCTTCCTGTTTTACTCCTACAAGTAGATAATAAATAATGTTGTTAGATACTAACAATTTATATAACAAAACAACAACTTTAAACATTTGTTTATATTCAGTTCAGATATATCGAGAAAAAAGGAGATACACTTGACTTTGAATCAAGATCGTGAAAATTTTACTTTCATCAAACGCATTAAACCCGTACGTAACTTGGGGCCATACTATACTAATTTCGTTTTCCTTTCAACATATTGTCGTTTCACAACTTTCATCATCAAAATCTTGGCGATTGTGAAGTACTTATCTGTCTCGTTTCGTTTTTTATAGATTGGTAAAGCATATCAACAAGTGAAAAGCAAACAAAAACAAATTAAATTTACCAATTATACACACGTATTTATAAAATTATATGTTTTTATAATAAAATCATTTCACTTCCACATTGAGAACATGCGTAGAAATATTTATTTAGCAACCATTCTCTCTTACTGTTTATATATGCAACGGAAGTTTCTTAGACTGGAAGAAACATAAAACTAGTTCATGCATAGTAAACACGATACTTAACGATATTATGCAATATAAAAGTCAATTTTTTATTGTTCTATTATTGATAGCTATTGAAAATGAAAATAGAAAATCAAAGAAATTTGATTGATGATCGGTCTTTGTGTAAGACAATACTAGAGATTTATGGTAAGGAACGTGCATCTGATGCAATAAAACACTATAATAATATTAGTAATATTAATAACAATAATATCTAAGATTAATGGTTGATTTTAATTATTTAATTTTTCTCTAGTTTTACTTTCATCACAAATTTTCTTAATTAAATTTTACCATTTAAGGAAAACGGTGTCTTATCTTTCCAATCGTTTCCTGTTTCAGTTTCAATAAAAATAATAACTGAACTAAATGAAGTCGTAACAAACCAACAAAACGTTTTTCATACACTCATTAACCATCATCATCATCAGCATTTTTATTCTTTACATCCATTTCTGGATGTACGCCTCTATGGTTTGTGGTCTTCCGCTAGCCTCATCCATCTGATCTGTGATCTTCTTCGTTATCTTTTCCCCACCTTTGGTCTACAGTCTGTCATCATTTTGCTATATCTATCATATTTTTATTTAGCCAAGTATTCTGCTGACTGCCACTTCAATTTTACGATTCGCTGAGCAATATCCTCTGCTCCTGTTTCTTTTCTATGCGTTTGTTTGCTTTTTCTTCAATAAATGTACTCCCAATGTTGACCTTTACATCTTTTCTGTAGCGGTTTTTGTCGGTATCCAAAAACTCATGTTTCGGAAGTGTATGTGTGGGTGGGAAGAATGCACAGGTTGAAAATCCGTGTTTTTGGATGCTGTGGCAAATTCACCAATCCCTCGATTTACACGGTAGATTCAGTCCTAAACAAATGACTGATGTTTGCGATTGGCGTTTTTGGAAAGGCTGCGTTAGTGTGCGGACACAGTGAAGGTTACCAGGGTTTATAAGACTTGTAAGCTTATAAGTTATAAGCTTTAAGAATGAACATATGTATTTTAACCGGCTATAACACAGTGAACGCAGGCTGAGGCTTATCAGCGCTGGTAAAATTATCGGAATGAACTGTTCATTCTTGTTGCCGGTTAACCTGCTTCAACACAGATATAGAAATTTTAATTTCGGAAATTTTCAATAAAATTTGTTAAAAGTAACTGAATTTCCAAGCAAGTATCTGCTTTTACCGGCTTTCACTGTGTGTACTTAATAGCGCGAGAAGTCGGCACCGATCGGCGATGATGATCAGTAAGCAGATAATCTGCCTTCACTGTGTCCGCACACTTAGTTAACTTTTCATCGAACTTTCAAAAGAGTACGTTCACCAATATCTTTTAATTTATGAATGGTATAACCCAAATCGTGTAAATGATAAACCGTGTAAATTACGTACCGTGCAAATCGAGGGATAGATGTACATTTTGTTAGATTGTCGAATGCTACTTATGTTAGTCTATTTTAATTCGGTCGACTTCACTTCTAAAGTGTATTAGAAACAAAAATAGAGTAACAAGAAATCTATAGAAAGAAACAAATCTATCATCTGGGATGAGATTTGGTAATTAGCGAGTTGTTGCCTTTACGGTTAGATAATTTGAAAAGCTTAACATGTACTTCACCCACAATTTCTAATTTTTGCATTAAACAGACAGGTAAACCAATCGAACATATTTAGCATCTTTCTCATCGATTTTAATTATAATATAGGGATTCTACATAAGTGCGAAAGAAACAGGACTATTCCATAGAATCCTCCGTTCACTATTACTGATACATTCTCTTTGTGCAGATTTTGGTGGCAACAAATCCTATGCAACCAGTAAATCAGTAGAATGCGGGGGAATTCTAATTAAATTTGAAATAAAATACTTTACAATACGTAAAAATGAAAAACTGTAAAGTCACGAACGAAGGGGCTCTTGGAAATTGTACTTTTTCACCCTATAAAACGACTGAAAAATCCAAATTGTGAAATGTTTGTTTAGATTGTCTAGTTCAAATTAGAAAATGTATGATGGCAGAATTAGATCAACAGTTGGGTAATTATTTAATCGTTAATTAGAAATATATGTCGTTTTAAAATTAATTTCTCTAATTTTATAACATATAGATAGATTATTTCCAGAATGGTTACATAATAATGTATAGCGTTAATGATTGTAATTTTAAATCTGACACAATTAGTACAATTTGGATATTGTTTATAATAGTTTCATAAAAAAGTGAAACTTCTAAAGATTTTTCACAATAATTTCCTTTGCGTGTGTTTTGAGTTATTAGTTCTTTCCTTTAATAATGTTGTTGTGATATAATAAACAAAAACAACGTTTAAATTAAATTATTTATTTAGAAAGATATAAGTTACAAAGATACTAAACAGTTAACTAACTTGACATATTTTTTTTATAAATAATGAACAAGTATTGTAAAAAAATAGAGTTTCAATAATAAACTGATAAGGTAAGTATAAATAGTTAAATGAGCTTAAACAAGAAAGCACACATAGTGTGGATCACTGAGTTTAATGTCCCCATGGGCCGTAACTTTCATGTGAGTATGGTACAGCAATTGGTACTTTGATTGGTACAGGGTATGGTTTTTCGACTGCATAAGCTACTGGCTTCTCAACTGCATAAGGAACAGGTCGATCTACTGGAATTTTGATTGGAACAGCTACTGGTCTTTCAACAGGATATGGTATATGTTTCTCTACTGGATATGGAGCAGGTACTGGTACTTTAACAGGGACTGGGTATGGTTTTTCAACTGGATAAGGTACAGGTCTATCAACGGCTACTTTAACTGGATATGGTACCAATTTTTCAACAGGTACAGCGATTTTCTTCTCAACGTGGACTGGATATGGTTGTGGTACATGTACTGGATATGGACGATCTACTGGAACTTTCACTTCAACTGGTACGTGTTTCACAACTGGATATGGTTGTGGAACATGGACTGGTACTTTTACTGGATATGGTACGTGTTTCTCAACTGGATATGGTTGTGGTACTAGAACTTTTACTGGATATGGTACGTGTTTCTCTACTGGATATGGAGCGGGTACTGGTACTTTAACTGGGTATGGTCTGTCAACATGCACTTTAACTGGAACATGTACGATTTTTTCTACTGGGTAGGGTTGTGGCACTGGGAATGGAACTTTGACAGCTACTTTAACTGGATACGGCACTGGTTTCTCAACTGGATAAGGTTGAGGTACAGCCACTTTAACTGGATAAGGTACATGTTTTGTTACTGGTACAGCAATATGTTTTTCAACTGGATACGGCACTGGTACTCCTTTAACTAATGTGATGGTTTTCTCTACAGCTGTTGAATGACCAAGATCAATGGAACCAAGACCATAATGTCCAAGTCCAGCATCTAAACCATATGATAAACCACCACCGAATCCACCTTGTCCAACTAAATAACCATGATCGATATCACTACCATATCCGTATCCTAAACTCAATAATCCTCGTTTTGTTTGTTTCTTGTCAGTAATTGCATTATCTTTCTTCTCCTCAGCCTCAGCTCTGACAGCCACTGCTGCGAGGACTAAGATTGACAATAATAGCTGTAATGAAATCAAATATTAATCAATTAATTACACATAAACACTTGTCACTTTTATCACTCGAAAAAAAAATCACCACATTTTATCAACTCACCAGTGGTTTCATAGTAGTAGAGATAAGATTTCTAGTAGTTCAAGAATTGAACTGTGCTGTGTTTGGGGGCCTTCAGTGTCTTTTATATTACCGGTCGACTTTCGCTAGTTGGGGTATTACACCGCTCCCGTAACAGTACAACTACACCACATTGTGCAAAACTCTTCTCCCTCTCGAAAATTGATACGATTCAAAATTTTTTTGAGAAAGTCACTTTTTAGATACATGTACACACACACAGGATACTGTGTGTCCTTTACGTAATGTGTATATTACTACGTATATGCATTTTGCGCGTCAGTTGGTATACGGAGATGTATTTGTAAATAAGATTCTTCTATTTGTTTAATAATTACAGAAGATATAATTGAGGAAATTCGTCGACCTTGTACTTGTTACGAATTATGACATAAATAATTAGGTTTATAATTTTGTTTATTATTTTCAGATATTTCGTCAGTACATTACTACAATTCCAATTGTATCGAGCTTTGTGTAAAGCTGCAGGACAATATGATCCTGTTGATTTTAATAAACCGTTGCATAAATGCGATATCTATCGCAGTAAAGAAGCTGGACAAATTCTAAGGTCAGTTGCTTAATGATCATTTTAATCAAGGTAATTTATCAAATCACAACTGTGTTAAATCATAAATTATATTGATCAACTGTATCTCGTTACGCATCTTGGAAATATTGTAAAATCAACATGTTAATACATTTACTATTACGGTAACCTAAATTCTTTAAAATAACAAGACATTAAATTTCAATATGTATTATTAAAAAAATAATGTGAGCGAAAGTAACATGTAACTGTTGATTAAAAAAATGGATATAATCGAATCTTATTGAAGATTTGTTGCCTAGAAGGCATGGTTTCATATTGATTAACAGTTTGATAGTTGTAACATTGTATCATTAACCATACTGACATACAGATGGATAAATTTTATTACCAACTTTCTTTAAATCTGATCCTTGTCAACCGGAAGCTTGACCATACAGCGGAAAGTATATGTTGTAATTGTCGAGATGTTACTTAACATGAACGACTGGCAGCCGCCCAATGTGAGGAAATATCAATACATGTGAAAGCTCATGATTTTGTTACAGTTATTTTCTCTCGATATATATTATTCAACAACAATTACTATATACGGTCTAAACTATTTAAAAATGGATTTGTTGTAAAGAACTTTCTTATAATGTAATACATATCTATCACAAAACAGCAATATCTTTCAATAGACAATAGATTTTGTAACAATATTCAGAATTTTCTCAGATCCTTGGCACGAATTCCCGAAATAAGCTCTAATTAAAAAAAATACAAATATCTGATCATCTGATTATCATTTAAAAAACTGGTTGCTGGAAAGGAGAAGGTAAAATTAAAAAAATATATTTGTGAAAATCGGTAATTAAAGATAAAAGAGTTAATTGCAAAGACAGTCCGTCACGAAAAGTGAAAGAATTTGAGAAATTGTCGAAATAATTTGACCGTAATATGATTAAAAATGTACATAAATATTGAATAAACAACCGGATAATCCACCAGAATACAATAACATTAATTTAATATTAGAGAAATTGAGAGAAATTTTTTTAACAAGGTAGACAATTGTGTTTTAGTTTTGATTTTACAACAACGTTTTTTTTTTCTTCATCAGGATGTAATATAATTATAAATGGAATTTATTGCATCTTGCGTAAACAAGAAACAAAAAAAAAATATAATGCGAAACAATTTTTGAATGGTATAGAAAGAAAGTAGAGCATCATCGTTTTGAATGCTAATAAGATTTCCGATTGGTTATTCCGAATTATCGCAGACTCATTACAATTAGTCTTGTTATTCCCTTATAAAAATTTTGTCTTCGGTTGCACCTAATCCACATATAGGAGACCTTGCAATCGAAAACCTCTCACCTCTAATTAACATAATCGTTGTCATCGAACGTCAAGGTTTTTCATAAAATCGTTCAGTTTTTCTATAACATTCATGAAAACATCTAGTTCCTGTTACTAATCAGTTTTTAGGTATTTTCCTTTATAGTAGCCGATAAAACTTGACCTTCTTACCAGGACGTACATGCACAAATTCGTATTTAGAAATTCTGCGTTATTTGTATGATTACGAAATAATTAAATTCTAATCCATTTCACGTATTCACTTCACCGCAAAAACCTTGTTAATCATCTTGAAAGCTTTCTCCCTTACTATCATTCACTGGAATTCTTGTTAATTTAATCGTTTGATTAATAATGTCTTGATTTCATAATTAATTTGTTAAAATCCACTAATTTTGCAAGAATTTAACATATTTTCTCAATTATTCTAAAAGAATTTTTTCTATTTACAATTTAACCTGAATTTATTACCTTGAATGTTTGTTTTGTTGGTATAAACAAAATGAAAGTACACACATATTATAAATGAACATTTTTTTGGAATTTAATTGAGACCAATTAGATTATTTTTTTTTTAAATATAATTTCCAGTCAATTGATGGAGAAAGGATCATCGTTACCGTGGCGTGAAGTTTTATATCAGGCAATTGGTGAAACGCGTCTAGATGGGAGTGCAATGAGAGAATATTTCCGGCCTTTAGAAGATTGGCTGCGTAATGAAAATTTACGTACACAAGAGTATGTTGGATGGTTGTATGATGGTGATTATTGTAAACAAAGTATTGAAACGGCAGGATTACAGGTTTATGGTGGTTTCTACAATAATAGCGTTAATAATAGACCATTATTAATTATAACAATTTTATTAACAATCTTTTGTTTAGTTACCAGCAATTTAACATGACCAGTGTTAATAACAGTTTTTAGCGTTTAAGCATTTAATTAAAATTTCAATTTACGTATATAAAATTTTTTAAGAAATTTCTACTTTTTTCCCCTGTTGTTTTTATTTCGTTTGTATTTGTAACATATTTGTGTTATCAATTTTAAATATACTCAAATGTTTTAATAAATAGTTTTTACAAAAGCATCGTATTGTTTTAACAAGTCTTGTACCCCTTTAGCCAGGCTGAAGCGAGCATCAGGGCAAACAAGAGTTAGAGGCGTCATTTTCAATATTCGTCAAGCGTATATAATTAGGCGCCCCATTAGAAACTCTATCATCTTTCTTGGTCCAGTACTGTCCTTTAGTGCCTTCCATCATCTACATGATTACTGACAATAAATCGTTGGAATACGCATGTTTCCGCTTTTTTTAAAAGTTGTTTATTACCTAATTGGTTAGTTTCTTTTTATTATTTCAAATATAAATAATTCATTATGTATAGTTTTTTGTTGATGGTATGTCATGTGATGTGTATTTTTTTTAATTTTGATAATCCTGGCACACGACTAATTTTTTTTTGATTGTATAATCAGTCTATTTTGTTTTGACCGACTTAACTAAAACGATAGTAAAAGTGACACGGTAGTAGATATCTAATATAACATCTGTCGTGGTGAAATGGTTTATGGATATCAATTTTTACAGATGAGCCAAGAATACAGACAGTTGTGCAATGATATCTCCAAATTTGTGTTGAGAAAAAGAAAGTACTTGATTTGGCATCAACAATTTAATTACTATGTTATTACTGCTTTTACTGTTTTAAACGGTTATAATAAAAGAGATCAACAGAAAGATATCAACTTTTTCCCAAGTGAGTATATTGATACTGTTATTATATGCAAATAGGTATAGTAAACCAAATGTAGCTAGGCCGTGTGAACATGCCTTTGATCTCTTTTTATTTACCGCTTTCGTGTGGAACAACTTGCGAACGTTGCTTGTGTTGCACTTAAGGCGCGTCTCCACACGGACACACAGGTGGCGACATAAGTCAATAGTTTTGAATGCTGCCCATATGTCCGCACAACACAGCCAACGCCTGCAAATCGTTCCACGTGAGAGCGGTAAATGAATAAACATCAAAGCAATGTTGCAAGCAATGCGTGTCTAATTAGCTGATTTATGCTGCCAATTACGGGAAACAAAAGATACATGGAACACGTAACTAAAATGCAAATTTGCGGTAGCGTGTAGCCCAATGTAGACAGTACCCGCAAACAGTGTTGCAAGCGTTGTTGGCAACATTTGCAGCATATTGCCGGCTAAATGTGTCCGTGTGGAGACGCGTCTTTACAACAGACGTCCATACTATGGAGCATGTTGCCGGGTACGTTACGAAGTAGCTACTATCAGCTGGTTTTTCGAAAAATGTGTCTCTAGGCTTTATAATAAAGACATAGCGCAGAAGAATTTGATAACAGATCGTTTTCGTCTTTGATTGAAAATTTGCCTTATAGATCTAACAAGAAGATCTCGGAATCTTTCAAAACTATAGGCAGCAGTGAATTATGTTGCTCTTCCGATGGAGTGGCACTGTTAATCTATTGCTGTAAATACAGAAATGAAGGAAAAGATTTCGAGTTTACAATTTCGATTAATTATTCCTTTTCGGAATCTTCTTTCAGAGTTACTCTATAGATACTATGTCAAGATTAATTGTCATAGGCTGCATATCTCAGTGGATTTGTTTACACATGTGCATCAAAGGCATGCGTTATGTTGCATGTACTTGCGTGTATTACTGCATGCCTTAAATATAGGGGGCCCATGCATCATACGTCTTTCAGTAGAGGCATACATTTGACGTAAGAAAAATTGAAACCGCACAAGTGTAAACACACCCAATAACTTCATGCGACACTATCTCCTGCTCAAATGCGACCCATCACTCGCACAGTAAGTAGGAGGACCATTGATTTTGAAATTGCTAATTATCCGACCGATCGTACTTTTTGCACACCCTGTTAGGACGCCCCTAGTTATTCTAAATATACTGTTAGATACTCATACATCGATGGTGGGGTTCAGTCGTACTGCGCACCCGCCTAGAGCGGGTACGCCGTCACCGGGTATATTAATCCAGTGGCGTGGAAATGCTACGTCAGAATATTACTGTTGTTTTGCTGTACACAATTCAGAACCTATTTTCGGCGCCACTGAATGTCATTCTTCCAGCCATGTGTACAAATCGAATACTATTGGCAGTCATATAGTTTGCATCGTCCCACTAGCCACATGCAAAATTAACGTAAAGGTGATGCTAGATGATCTGAAAAAGTGGCGGAAATCTGTCGATTTCAGTTGGCAGTTATGTTCCTACAGATATCTGACACAGTAATTAGATATATCTGAACTTTTGATCTGAACGAAAATCGACAGATTTCTGCTACTTGGTCAGATCGTCTAGCATCACCCTAAGTCCGCCCTAAAAACTTGCCTGTGTAGATCTGGTGAAATATTACTAATTTTCTAAAGGCGTCTTTCTTAAACTGATATTTCTATAAGCAAACAATTTCTCGTGGGTGTTTCGAAATGTTTATTTATAGCCGTTTTTTTTTGCCTCAACACTCAAGTGGTTAGGTTAGTTTTGACTTACTATATAAGATATAAAAACTCGATAGGTTTTAAAGAATTGCTCACAGCTAGACATAAATCAATTACTTAAATATGATTGCCGAATCAAAATGTTGCTTTTCAATTAATTGCTAAATGATTTTTTTTTTTTGAAATTGTTGAATAGTTATTCAGAGCGCTACTCAATCAAAACCAACCAAACATTCTCATATTGTCATTCTTGATTTAAACAAATAAAATGACTCAATTGTAAAAACAATTTTAAGAGTTCAAGTATCTCACAACAACAGGAAGTAGTATCTATATATGTATGTACTGTACATATACTATACTTGATTCATTTTGCAGGTTTATAAAACTGTTATACAATATGTGTCGGCGACAAGAGAGAAATTTCCAAAGCATTTCTATTCTGTTAGTTTTTTTTCTTTCTAAATTTGTTGCAATCATTCAAAAAGAAAAACAAAAGAACACGCTATCATAATAATAATAAATAAAATTTCTAATATGTAAATTGATGACGGCATCTAAAACAAAACAAGAATGAACATAATTGTGCATTTAAAAGATTACTAAAAATTGGTAAAACACCATTGGGGGCGTTTAGCAAATATTAACTGGCACAAATTTAGCCAAAGAGTTATAATCCCACAAATATCTACAAATGCGTTTTGTAAAACTTTCACTATTTATTTTTATTATCAATGGTTTATTATTATACGAACGAAAATAAAATCATTGCATCTAAATTTCAGTAGTAAACTCAATCACCGGTTACATAATCTTAATGACCTCATCCACTGTTGTTTATTCTCACGTTAACTGTTCTTTGTAAACAACTTTATGAAACAATAGGCTCCTCTGTCCGTTTATGTTAAACAATTACATTAAATAATTGTGATAGGAAAAATGATTAGAGGAAATTCCGCTTATTATTCTAAGAAAATAAGACAACAACCGTATCATATTTATTAAATTCTTAAATTAATCTGATAATCAATATTATTGATATTTAAGAAGCCCTAATTAAAATTTCTACATTTTTTTGTCGTTGGATAATTACTTAACAGTCTAGAATTTAAAAAAATCACCTAAAGGAATCATTTACATCTGTAAAAATATTCAACTCTTCGTTTAAATGTCAAAGCCAATTCAAGCTTAAAACTATTTCAATTGATGCTTATATTATTATTATGACATACATATGTTAATATACCACGCATATGTGATGATAACATAATCTAATTGGTCTTTATATGAATAATGAGGATAATACAAACAGTTGTATTTTATAAGTCATAAGAGTTTGTGTGATGTGAGTGATGTCAACACAACGGCATGATAAAAGTTTAATAATTCTAGTAGTGAATGAGGATTTTATTGTTGGTCAACGGTTTATGCATAGATGCACCTGAAATTTTTGAGGTTTGTATCGAAATTTTAGTCTATTTCTTCTGTGAGACACACACAATACAAAATTGAAACACCCTGTAATTATGCGAACGTAAGAATCTACCTGTTAGAAGACACCTAAATTTTTAATATCAAATACCACTTTCTAAATCCTTTCAAATTTATAACTGGCGAAATATATAGATTTGAAATGTCACAGGAAATCGTATCATCAAATCGAAATTGAATCAGTTTGATCGTTGTAAGAATACTCCTACAATTATAAGTGGATTTGATAGTTTAACAAAAACAATATATTGACATTCTATCACCTTTCTAAAACAGACAGATATTTTGTAACATAAAATAAAAAGATGTCGGCGAAAATTCACTTCTTCACACTAAAATTACCATTATTAGCTACAATCTAGGCCAATGCTAATATTTAGCAATACCGGATTTATAACAAGAACAATTATCAAATAGTAAAAAAAGTAAAAGAAATAGAAACGTGTTGTAAAAAATAAACAAAACGTTAGTTTTACGCCGTTTTTATGTTAAAGTTATGTAGATAATACGTCTATATTTTAAATTTATGTAAATTCCGATCGTTCTTATTTCTGCACAACTATTTGTGATTTTTGAAAGTTTTATTTATAACGAAGAAATTTTAGATGGAGCTATTTGATTTCAAATCATTGACTTTGTCCTTCATACGAATAGAAAAATGTTTAATTAATATGTTACACACTTAATAGATAAAACGGTATGAGAAAACGATATTCTAATTTTAATTTTATTAGAAAGGATTATTTTCAAGTTTTCCCATAAAACCAACTTTTATACTAGATAATAGACAATTTATGTATAATAGACCGAAACTAACTTGACTGGTTCAACTTTTAGACAGTAAATAATGCTCGTTTTTCACTTTCTTTCTCGAGTTAGCTCCATTTTACTTAAAAAATAATGAAACTCTTCTTCTGGCTGTATTTCTAATCTTTTGCACAGGTGTTCTGATTCGCATCATAAATCTGTAGATGAGATTCTCGTAAGCTATTAGGGTACATTTACACTTACGCGCCTTCTTCATGCGTTGTCCAACTAGCGTCTTCAATTCTCCATGCGTCAAAGGCGTATCTTTGTTGATACACGGCGTTTAGATCAGTCATCAGTTTGTGCAATTTTGCAACAGATCCTATGCTGTTTCATCTGCGGTCATAAGTGAATGATACAAGTTACAAGACAAAACCGTGTTATGATGAGATTTTTTTTAAAAAAGAGCTTACGATAAACTTCTGAAAACAGTTCAGCCTAAGATTTTTGGCTAGCGATCATTGTAACAGGGGTTGTCTGTCAACCTATTTCAGTAAAATGGATGCGCGCTATTTTGTGCTGTCTGGTTCTTAACTTTATGTGGCGGTAACGCATGCGATACGAGCGTTATGCGTTAGGAGCACGCGTTATAGAGCACGCCTTTGACCAACAGACAATCGTACAAGTGCAAAATTAATATCAGTTTTGATAATATTTTAAAAGATCCTTTTTTAAAGTATGGAGAAGGATCAGACATCTGAAATCGTATTATATCTCCATGTTAAATCTACATTCACCACGTTTATTCTTACTACAACTACTATTACTACAGTTAACCTTCATCCACTTTATATAACCATTTCAGCTTATTAACGTAATTGAATTAACTTCATTATTGTTGATATTATTTTAACTAGAAATTTTACTTACAATACTCTGTATAGGTGTCAACATTTTGGCAAATCTTACAAAAAAACATCCGCTCAATCATGTAATATTTACAAAATAAGCAATATTAAACCCATTGTTAATGAATTTGTTTTGAAATAATTCTACAAATACAACCGTTTAATTGGAAGTACACATAATAGCACTATGCATATTCTAAGTACAGTGATCGCCATTTAATTAGGATCTAGAATTTGTTACATCTACTAGTACGTAATGCTTTAAAATTTTATTTTGACGGTATTAAACACAAAATAGAACATTGGATGCAATAGTTTTCTCTAATTATTCTGTACATACGGCCACATGCAACAGTAGATTAGTTTCTACTTTTCTATATATGTTGTTTTTTTCTGTGTAAATAGACAATTAACTAAACGTGCAGCACCTGCTTGTTACAGATTGACGAATATTTCCTGAAAGATAGGAATGAGGAAAGAAACATTCTACTACCTAATTATTGTCGTGGTACATTTTTTTGTAATTAATGGGAAATTAATAGGAGATCATATATGTCAAGAGGAAAGAAGGTAATAGTTTATTAAAACAATAGAGACTTTAATAATAATTAAAAACAATATAAACAACTTTACTAATGCTTATTGCCGTAAGTCATGTGAATACATCAACATTTCATGGATTGGTGGCCTTCTTCTGCTCATTCGTATTTAAGTTAGTCAGCAGTTTTAGATATAAAGAGGTGCCGTTCTAATGTAACAGTTTTGTTTATTATAGTGCCGCTTTATACATTTTTTGTATAATGAAGGCCTTAGATTCTTTATGAAGACAATATGTTGATATTTTATTTATTAAATTTATACTCTCAATAAATTTTTATGGTTCAGTAAAAGTAACAAAATAAAGCTTTTATAGTGTCAGGAATATAAAAGGTAATGCTATTAAAGAAGTAATAATTACAATGAGAAAGTGAAAGAGACAGTGTACATGCAGATAAATATCTACATGTATTTAAATACGTTTACATACATCTATAACGTGTCCGTTCTATAACGTATCCTATTTGTAAAGCTGTATTACAAGATTCCAAGCAAAATCTATGATGATTCAAAGTTCTAATGGTAGACGAATTCGTGGTATACGATTTATTATAAGGATTTTACAGATACTGTAATTAATCGGAAGGGATTGTATTAGATAGATGTAGTTAGAAAAAAAAAGCATTTTTGTAAAGCATAATACAAAAATCAATCTTATGAGAACAATAAAAATTGCTCTAAGATGTATTTCTAGGTATCTTGTCAATGAAACGGAGTATTTCATAAAAAATGCAACCACTAGAAACTACCAATGGTGTCTAAACGTACCACCTAGATGCTCCTTTTATACTACCAAACAAGTCAATGCTTCTCGGATTATTGTAAGTATATCCGCTTTTATGATCAACATATAAGCCTTCTTGTAAAATTCTAATTCAACTCCAGATTGATCTGATTTTCTAATAAGTGTTCTGAAACTCAGATCTTATCCCAGGTTCATTAAATTGACCCTCCTTTAGGGAACATACTGTATACATGTAAACAGTTTTGTACAATTATAGAAACAACATGTCATGCTGTATAGATTTTGTCACATTACTAAATGAACAGGTACTGTGACGTGAATTCTATACTAACAAACATTAGAATGTTCGATCTTGATTTATTGTTTAAAACAGGTAGTAGTGACGATTGTATTATTTGTTTACCATAAGCGTGCCCGAATTATCTCTATTTCATAATCAACGTGTATCGATTGAAGAGAGTGAATGTTGGTCGTGATCTACATTTATTGTTGTTGTTGTTATTATTATTGACACTATTATTATTATTATTATTATTATTGCTAAATAACCTTCATTAAAATAGATTTATAAAAAAAATAATTTATTAACGGAAAAATAAATCCTGTTTTCGAAAATGAAAGAAACTCGTTCTGTTCAAATCAAATTCTACGAATAATCAACTGACAATTATCGGACAGTTAATAATTATTGATTGAATAACAATCACAGGAGCATGATAAAAAATTTTAGTTCTTTGTATAGTTATTACAATTGTAACTGCAACTTTACTTGATTAGTTTGACTTCAAGGCAGGAAGAATGGCAGTAATAGGCCAACAACTCGTCTATAAAGAGACAGTGTTAATTGAACTTAAATTACACAAATATGCCGCAATGCTGTAGACAAATTACTGTGTAGAAATGCTTCCTTTGTGTTTTCCATTATTCTAATAAAGACTAAGGGCAATAAATTGTGGCTATTAATAGACAGGATCCAGTAAAAGTTCACGTCCTATTGGAGTTTCTGTTTACATATTACAGTGAAACATTATACATAGCTCCTGCTACTTTCCAAATGTGACCAAAATGACAACCATCATTTGTGAATATTTGTTGATATTGGAACTAGAGGCCTATCTGGATCAAAAATACACAGGCTAGTAACATGCCCGACTTTTGCCGATGTCCGATTAGTAGGAGGGGGTTTCTTTCACATTAGTCAATAGAGTTCACGCGTCCTAAAATCTGACTATCTACGGCACATGAGTTGATGGAATGGGCGTGCCTCCACGGTGACCTAGTTCTCAACCTGTGTATTTTTGTTCCAGAAAGACTTCTAGAGTAGTAATGTATGAGTTTTTTGGCCAAAATTCGGAATTACAGATGGAAATCCAATATTTCGGCACCAAATATATTCCTTTTTAATGTCTTTAAACCAAGCTAACCATGTTGGTTGTGGATTACTGTAATTACTATATAATTTTTTTTTGTAAAAAAACATTTCACATTTGCATATTTCAACTTCCTATAACTATTCAACCAAATCATTCTTTATAATTGTCTACTTATTACTTGATTTACTTTCATAGATAGTGTCGACAGGACAAACAATTCATATTAGTAGGTTTTTAGCAGGGTAATTTTTTGATAAGCGACACTGGCCATTTCAAAATAAACATGGTAACAGTCACGGTATCTGAACATTGTTATTTTAAACTAATATTAGCTTGGCAAAAGAACAATCAAGGCCCACATAACCACGTTTCTTCTAAATCAATCGTAGATTTTTTGTGGAATTGTGCAATTTCTCAAACAAACAACTTCTGAATCAATACAGTTATGTACTTTAATTGATATTATTACTGCACAAAATATAGGAAAAGGAAGTTGTTGATGTTGTTGAGACCTGTTGTCCAGGATTCCACGAGAATGACAATCATTATTGCGAACCACTATGTCCACAATGTCTGAATGGTGCTTGTAAACTAGGTGTATGTGAATGCTTTTCAGGATTTAAAGGCGACCTCTGCGATAAAGGTATTTTTTCAATATTTCTAAGTTTGGTTAATTGATGTTGGACAATAAATCTTAATTATAGAATGTGATCTGTTGGAATGGGGGCCAAATTGTAGATTGAAATGTACGTGCGAACGTGGTATTTGTAATTCAACAACAGGAAATTGCGTATGTCCTCCAGGATTTACTGGGGACAGGTAAGGCTATAGAATCTAAATATTAAAAATTTGAATCACTAATTAATCATATGCACTTTCATTCGTATTGTTAGATGTCAATCAACGTGCGAACAAGGATTTTATGGTGACAATTGCAAGGAATTGTGTAAATGTGGAATTGCTTGTCATCACATTACTGGAATTTGTCCAACAACTAGTACAACAACAACAACAACAACATCTACTACTACTACTACTACTACTTCTACTACTACTGCAAGTCCCAGTGTGGGTACTACAACCGAACTAACCCATCAAATCACCGAAAGGATTGAAAATCAGACAACATTTGAAGACATTCCAACAATACCAGTGAAATCACCTGAAACACAAGACAATAACTTCACTGTAATCAAAGTTGATAGTAATGGCAAATTCATCACCAGTGAAGTTGCTGTACAAACTAAAACTTCTAGAAACACAGAACGATTACCTAAAGATTACGTTCCTGTAGCAACATCAACTCTACCTTCAATACTGAAAGCAGATCTACCGCTGAATAACCGTGAAAGGGAAGAGTTGAACACTGATGATGATGTTTTATTAAAATCTATAGAAATAGAACAAGAACTACCTACAAAAATGATTTATCATGAATCGGATTCGTTTAACGATAAGTCCGAGAAGATAAATATCGATCAGTCTTCAATTGATAAGAATAACATAATTAATAATGCTAGTGCTGTTACGGCTATGACAACGGTCATTATTGTTTTGATTTTAATAATTGTTTTGATGAGTAAATATGAACGAAAGAAAAACAAGATAGAAAATGAACGACAAAAGGGATGTGTACATACTGTTTCTGTATGTACACAAAACAGTGCTTTTCACCCAACAATTCCTGGTATTTGTCTAAAATTTACTTGTTCTTTTGACATAATTTGATAACATCTTTCATGTATTTGTGTTTCAGAATCTTCACCATATTCTAACAGTATTAACAATTTTGATACGCATTTAATTAATTCTGAGAATTCAGATAATGGTATTTTGGATTCAAACAAGTATTCCTACGATCAACTTCCGTCTACTGCAGGTAATAGGGCAACATTTATGGGTGAATTGTTTGATATTCAAACAGTTAATTCAACCGAATTAAGTCATAATATTGAGCCTGTATATGATGAAATCCCATCAAGAACGCTTCCGATATCTGAACCACCAGAATCGTCTTCATTATATGTAAATACTTACGCAAAAACAAGACTATAACAGTATCAGAAAGAGATCGCTGAAATTTTTAAATGATGCGCGTTATTTATAAGTTGCATGCTATGCATTACAATTTTAAAGTTATTTAAATGTACATATTTTCATACGAATTGAACTTGACCGACTTGACTATAAGGTGGTATAAAAGATGACTATTTCTTCTATTCTTGCTTTGACCTTTTCCTCTTTTTTCCTAAAAATTTAACGTAATTGTACTTTGACTGTTTAAATTATGGCCTAAATTGCGGCTAGTGGAAAATTTCTCTTATGCTCCATTTGTCTGTTTTGTCAAGTCGGCAATGTTAGATTCGATTTACTATAAGTACAAAAATGTCAATGTACAATGAAGTATTATTCCTATTGTATTAATGGTATCGTGTATTGAATAAAAAGATTTTATTATTTAATCGAGCCTTTTCGTGGTTAGTTAAGACAATCAATGTTTAAATGAGTAAAAAATAGGGAATATCGACATTTATCTGACAAAATCAATGATGCTAGTAAAGGAATGGTTCTAATATCTCCACAGACGATATAATAATCCGCTAGGGGTGGAGTAAAGTCTCGCCCTTACCTTTACGGGTTCTATATACAGAGAGTCGTATTTCCATTTTACACGGATCAAAGCACACTTTCATCGCCAGTACTTATTTGACAATTCTGCTTATGTCAGCATATGTAATGCAACATGAAGATCTAGGCAGAATTAGAGGTAGGTAAAATTAGATTAGATTAGATTATATGGGTTGTTTCTCCTCCTTAGACATCCTGAACTGCGACCACAGCTGATCTATTGTTCTTAACCCTCCATCTATTGATATCTTAGAAAACATATCTTTTTACCAAAGCTGACTATTTCTCTGGAAGACCTTTTCGCCAGTTCAACAGCTGATAGAGTTACAGTGCTTAGGTGAGTTTTATGTAAGCGAAGACATTTGCATAGTATGTGTTCGGAGGTTTCATTGTCCGATCAACACATTCTACTTCTATCACTGTCTATTTTACTCACTGAGCAGTGCCCTGTTAAGAGCCCTATTACCAGTCTTACTTCGTTCCTATACTTAGGTCGAGAAGCTCTCTAGCATTCTTTGCCTTTCGCGTTCCTGGACAGTTTCACTAGTGATGTATTTTCCTCGTCCATTCCAACGCACAGATTTCCTGCATTCCGTGAGCCAATTAGAGGTATTGAAAATTCTTATTTTATCAAGGTTAGACTTTGTATTGTATGCTCCACAAGCTTGGCATCGATGCAGTTATGGGACATTTAATTATCTTTTTTAACTATCTAAATGCAGTAACTTGCATAATGATGTGAGTAAACCTGGTCTAGTTACTCATCAACTACTAATTATACCTACACGTATGTTTACCATATTGTTTTTTCTCGACACATACATTCGTGAGGTGAAGTCTTTACATATCACCATCTCTTTTCATTACTGCGGGCGCAAGTACGTTATCCATCATGCTCTGTATTTCGGAAAGTATACGTACGCTTTAAACAACTATAGTCTGTTGCATCTGACGTATTCTTGTCCAACATTAATAGAAGTCTCATATAATTCTTTCTATAGCGTATATATCATTGTTCGTTCACTTTATAAAGAAGAGGGAACATGACATAAAAGAGCAATCATGCTTGAAAGAACGGTAAATAGGGCCAACGGAAACGCCACATTTTTCACGACAACTCAGGATTGTATCAGCAAAATGACAAATAAGTATGTGTAATGTTCATAACGCAGATTGATGATCCCAGATAGTTTTAGTGCCAGCTATTAGTTGACCAACGATATTATACCCTATTTGAAGCCTAGTCTTTGTACATCTCACCTATCATCTGATGAAGATTTTTGGAAGAGAGAAGTTTCTTCTTGCTCCTCGTGTCTGCTTATGGTTAGGATGCGGTCTTTTTCCCAACTAAATTGTGACTTGTGTTTTAGTAGAAATAATTTTGAATATCATAAACTGAACTCAAACAATCAAAATAGTTGACGGACTTTCTTAGGCGCCTAGTCTCCTAAGCTATGCTTATTATTTGACTGAATTATTTCAAATATGATTTTTTTAATAATTCAAAAAATTGGTTTGTTGGTCCATGATTATATAGATAGAAATCTGAAAAGTTCCGGAATTTAATTACACAGTAAAATCCCGATTATCCGTCTTAATGAAGGGTAGAGGGTAAACGGTTGATCAAATAACAAGGATAATGGTGGAAAGTAGATAAGAGGGAACCTAAAATTTTTGCTTTTTTCCAATTTTTTTTGACAGATATCGGTAGATTAGCACCTAAATAAAACCCCGTGGTTAAGGAAAAACTTGAAATTATTAATAATAAATGATTTATTTAATAAAAAGAAACAGCAAATGAAGGTGGCAACGTTGCAAATCAACATAAAACATGCCTGACTCAGAGATATGGAGGTAGGGAGAATACGCTTCGACCACTGCGCATCCAATATTGATGGAACGGCATGGGGGCAGCCATTTTGCCGGTTACTGTATCAAAGTATATGTACTTTGAACTGTTTCTCAAAACCACCACCAGGGTGCGTATGGCTGGGCTACAAATCCCAATAGAATTATTCAATAATAACCGGCAAAATGGCGGCCTCCAATTTTAGCTTGTTGACGCAGGTTGAAGGGTATTCTCCCTACCACCATATCTCTGGCCTGATTTCTCAATTATGCAACGTTGCCAAATGTACTTGAAACGCTCTATGACAACCAACGATACATTTTATCATACACGCACATAAATAAGGGCTGGTATTTTATTTATTTTTAATAATTTCAAGTTTTTCCTCATCCTTAAGGTGCTAATCTTCCAATATTTGTTAAAAAAATTGGAAAAAAGTGAGAATTGTAGGGTCTCTCTTATCTATCTCTGAAAATGAAGTATCACCTTCTTATTTTCTGATCTGATGATCGATTAAATGAAAGACGGATAATCAAGGTTTCACTTTATTTGAACGAACATATGTTACGCTACTGCTTTATGTAGTAATATTTGGTTTTATCATCAAGTCAGTTGGACAACATGTACTTTGACGTCTGTCATCGTTTGCCGGCGACCTAACCTTATTTTTTTGATTGTAATATTTTCCTTTTTGAAGACAGCACAAAATGTTAGAACTTTGTGAAACAATTTTAAAATATTTAGATCAATTCGGTGAAGTTGATAGTTTAGTTTTGGCAAAATCACTCAATGTTGATCATCAAAAAATCATTGGAGCTTTAAAAAGTATCCAAACACATGGTGATCTAATCCATACCGAACAAAAAAATGAAAAACATCTAGAATTAACGAATGAAGCCCAATTAATCATCGATAATGGTTGTAGTTATGAGGCAAACATTTATAATTCAATACCAAATGATGGTATTGAACAATCTGAATTGATGAAATTACCAAATGCTAAAATTGGTGTTAGTAAAGCAATGTCATCCGGTTGGATAACGATTGAAAAAACACCAAAAAATCAAACAATTATTAAGAAAAAAGTAACGAAAATCATTGATACAGTTTATGCAAATTTAAAAATGATACAATTAGGTTATAGTGATTATATTGATGATAATGTTCGACAAGAATATAAAAAACGGAAATTAATACAAGAAATTGTTGTGAAAACTTTTCAATTAACAAAAGGACCGGAATTTTCATTAAATTTAACCAAATTCGAAACAGATCTAACTACAGAGATGTTGGTATCAAATAATTGGGAAAATTTGAAATTTAAATCGTACAATTTCGATGCATTAGGCATCGAACCTGAATGTGGTTATTTGCATCCATTATTAAAAGTACGCAGTGAATTCCGGCAAATATTCCTTGAGATGGGTTTCAATGAAATGCCGACGAATAATTATATTGAGAATTCATTTTGGAATTTCGATGCATTGTATCAACCACAACAACATCCAGCTAGAGATGCACATGATACGTTTTTCATATCCGATCCGGAGATTAGTACGAATTTTCCTAAAGATTATTTAGAAAGAGTTAAAAAGGTGCACAGTGAAGGCGGATATGGTTCTATCGGGTCAGTATTTGCTTGATTATGGTAATTTTTATAAAAATTCTAATCTCTTCAGATATCGTTATGATTGGAGGATTGAAGAAGCTCAAAAAAATCTACTTCGTACCCATACAACTGCTGTTAGTGCACGTATGTTATATAAACTAGCCCAAGGTGAATTCCATCCAATTAAACTATTCAGTATTGATAAAGTGTTTCGTAATGAAACATTAGATGCAACACATTTAGCTGAATTTTGTCAAGTTGAAGGCGTTATTGCTGATTACAATATAACATTAGGTGATTTGATTGGTGTCTTTACAGAATTCTTTAAAAAATTAGGTATAACACAATTAGAATTTAAACCAGCTTATAATCCATATACAGAACCTAGTATGGAGATATTTTGTTATCATAATGGTTTAAATAAATGGATTGAAATTGGTAATTCTGGTATATTTCGTCCGGAAATGTTATTACCAATGAATTTACCTGAAGATGTATGTGTTATTGCATGGGGATTATCATTGGAACGACCAACAATGATTAAATATGGTTTTAATAGTATCCGGGATTTAGTTGGACCGAAAATTGATTTAGAAATGATACAAAAAAGTCCAATTTGTCGATTAGAAACATAATTTATTTAATCTATCGTTAACATTGTTTTTATTTATTTAATAAAAAAGCCAAAGATTATTGTTGTAAGATAATTTACTCGGATTTCTTTCCCATTCATTATATTGAGAGGGGCCAATAGCACTGGTCTGCAGCTAAATCTGCTCAAAGCAATTGATGGGTGGAATTTATAGATTTGGTCCAGCACGTCACATTTTTGAGATACAGATCTCCATTTTTTTCTTAATTATTTCTTTAAATTCACAGACAATGCTTACCATTTACGAATGAGCGCGTGCATCTTTTGGATCAAACTGTTTTTGGGTTAGAGTACGTTAATAGCATATCGTCTACTATTTTTCGCACTGTCGGAGGCAGCGTTTGCGCTGTTTTCGCATTTTATTCGTTCATACAAGGCGTGCGTAAGGTATTGGTATGTATTCAATTCACTGATCAACAGCACAATCTGCTTAATGCAATAGATCGACGGACTTTATAGATTTTTGCACGCTTTATTTAAATCTGTAATCAGATTTGGTGCAGCACGTCACATTTTTGAATTACACGCGTCTATTTTATTTTTCTTGATAATTTCTTTAAATTTAAAGGCAATAGTTACTATTTACGTATAAACGCGTATATTCTTTGGATTTAAGCGTCTTTCGGCTAGAGTGTGGTAATAGCAGACTGTTTGCTACTTTCAGATTCTCGGAGGCAGTGAGTGCGCATTTTAAATGAGCGCAATAGGCACGAGTAAAGTATCAGTTCAAATTCATTTCATTGAGTTACAGAATAATGTACTCAAAGCGATTGATGAGTATACTATATAGATTTTGCCCGTTGAGTTCAGATCGGCAATCAGATTTTGTCCAGCACGTCACATTTGTGAGTTACAGGTGTCCAATTTGTTCTTGACTAATTCTTAAAATTTAAAGCAAGTTGATACTATTTACGGAGGAACGGGTGTACTGATTTAGAAGAAACGATCAACCAAATACTTTCTTTTTATGTTAAAGTAGTTAATTTGAGTCGTTTGTGAATATAAAATGTTTGAATTTAATTCTATTGGAATGGATTTTTGAAAGAAATACATCGGTTGAAAACTGCGTCACCGTCCCCACTTCTACAACTCATATGCTATTTACATGTTGTTATGGAACCCCTACCACCTCAACCGAACACCGACCGTGTCAACTATCTGTGTATTTTAAACGTAAATGGACCATACTTATTGTTAGTATTAAATTAGTATTTACAAACAAAACTAGTTCCTTACTTTAAAATGTAAAAATAACAATATCTCAGAAACTCGACGTGATAGGGCAATTCGAAGAACAGATTTAAAATCAGCTGGTCAAAATCTATAAGATCCACGTAGTTTGGTGCTTGAGCAAGAAAATTTGTATTTTTTGCAGAACAGTGTAATAGTTAACCCATTGTTGTATCTGTAATAGGGACGTTTGAACTTCAAAAATTCCTGTTTTACTTCAAGGGTGCATTATTTTCTTCTATAAAGGGCAATTGTGTTTGTTAGTTCTATGATATTTAGGGGTTTATGGTAGATGAAATAGCCCACAGACACATCTGTTAACAGGGAAGATGTATGGGAGACCGTAAACGACGATATGTGGACCAATTTAAAACTCCAGCTTGTGGTAAATACCATTTTGTCTATGCACCCTTGATTACGAAGTATCATTGACAATAATGGTGCATGGGCAAAATATTCATGCAACAGTTAAATCATTGGCGTCACTAGGGAAGTGCGAAGGTGCGACCAGCAAAAGTATGTTGAATTTTTTTGCCAGTCTTACAGTCTTCAGAGTAGTTCTTTACTGTTGTTTATTAGGGAAATCCTATGAACTCTCCATGCGTTTTAACAACCAAAGAGTCTGCTCAAAATCGTCTAATTTGGCGGTAATTTGATTAGAATAAGCCAGAATTCGAAACATTCTAGTCAAAAGCTGAAAACTGTGCTAATTTCATCAAATCAAACGAGAATTTCCAAAGATTTTGCTCAAAAATGGTAACATTTGCAGTAATTTTATCAAAATAAACGAAAATTTACAAATATTTAATTAAAAACTGCAAATTTCGCCCGCTAAATCCATCAAAATAACCTAAAAACATTGATCAACAACGGCAGATTTTCTGCTCGTAAAGTATTGAGGGAGAAGGGATCAAAGGGGTAACAATATATGAATCATCATCCGGTTAACACCAATGCTAGAAACGCTACTGGGTATTGGTCTACCTGAAATTGACTACGCCACTGCCTGATCGTTCATTTGTATAACAGGGCATTTATTACCAGGCAGAATAGGCAAGTTCCTAAAGGTCCCCACACACCATCCGGACATATTTTGTACAGTCCTTCGATATTTCCGGAGTGCGTGTAGTAGAAAACTGTGCAGACATGGTGGTCCTGCAGGACCCAACTGGTAGGGGCGTTTTTTAGTCCCGAACATCCGACCAGTGATGTAAACTGGTACCATGTGGGCCGGAATAGTCATGAGGACTTGTCGTTTGCGGTTGGACTTAAGGTCTTAAGGTTTGCTGAAAAGAAGGGCCCTTTGAGGTGTTGGTTATTACTGTAGTGTATAGAATGAGTATATCCACCACCACTTTTATTTGTACATACGAGAAGAATCAGACTTTCTTTAGTATGCACAAGGCCGGAAAGTCTCTTGATGCAATCCTGTTGTGCAGTGCCGGATTAATCATTCGGCAGAATAAGCGCCAATCTATGAAGATAGTGGTGGATAATGTTTACCTCTATCATGTTTTTATTTCTCACTGGTTTCCACATGCAGTAGTTATAGATAGTAGTTTCATTTGTTTTTATTTAATAATACTAACATTTTTTCGTCCAACGATCTAAAAAACACAGTTGACTGAAATTCAGGTCGTAAAATACTTGGATTTTTTTGGATCTAATCTTGGTTGCCATTGGAAACGGACGTGAAAGTAGTTTTACGGCCGCTACCTACTATTAAATGAATAAACGAACATATCAAAAGATTCGACCTTTTTGGAAAATTTTCGAGATTGCTGGCCGAAGCCGCAATTTTCTCTTGGTACGCAAAACGTGCATTTCTCAGCCTAGGTTGCTATTAATGTTTGTTTTGTAAATAAAATTGCGGGTTGATAAAATTACGAATGCAGATATAGAGAGATCATCTGGGAAGAAACCGCAGCCAAGATTTTGTTTGGCTAGGGGTTCCCACAAGGTGTAATCGGACACTGCTGTTGTGGAAACGTTTTGAACAACCTTTAGAATACGATGCAACACTTTAAATTTGCTCTTTTGCTGGTTACGCTAAATTCAGAGGGGAGTTGTTAAGTGGATGGCCAGAAAATTTTGAAATGTTTTTCACTAAGACTGAATATGAAAATTGCTCCTTCTCTTAAACCCATCTTTTACATGTTTGCTTGTTGCAAGGTGATTTGCAAACAAGTTCCATTTTGCTAAGCGGGTCTCACAATTAGTTTACAAAAGTTTGAGAACCCCTAGTTCTAATCTAGTTTGTAACTCGCTGAAAGTATACAAATAAATAAACAACCACAAGCTTTTTCGAATTGTTGTAATATAATTTATTCCGTTATATTTCATATTTGTCATACACAGTACAGGTAATACAAGAATCTTAAATGTTAATGTACAGATTTTTCTCTTTAATTACTTTTTGCAGGTTGCTCTATCAAAAATTACAAATTATTGCTTATTATCATGTTAATTACCAGTTTTATTTATGTATAAAAAAATAAAATAAAATTAAGGGTATTGTAGCCAATTTAGAGACACCTGCAAGTTTCAATTTCTCCTTTAAGTTTTGAAATAGAAAACAATATAGTTTTTTTGACAATTGTCTCGTCTAATATATTTATATTACTACATTTATAAATAATAATAATATACAACATATACAAATAACCAGTTGAATGACTAGCATGTTTTCACTGCATAAGTATTGTAAAAAATAAATAACAAATTGGTATAGGTACTTGAATGAACAAAAAAAAAAAATTAATTGTAAAAATCACTTGAAGGAAGGGACATACATTTAACTATTATCAATACTTATTTATATATAGTTTCATTTTTTTTTTTGTTTTAAATTCGAAGACATTGACAACAAAAATACAATAAAGGAAGATATGTTTTTCCAATTTCTCATCTACCTTTCATGCATTTATTCACTCATTCTTTCGTTCTTTTATAATATTTATTGATAGTGAAATGTTTAAATTATGTGCGAATTTTCTTCTGTTTTTTCTCCAATTAGTTTTTTTAAAAGTTTAAATTATACTCTTCTCCTATTTACATAACTGCTGTTTTGCAGCAAATCAACATTCATCATAGAACCATAACAACTCTAGAATTGT
>JAZBGY010000001.1:369985-390294 GCA_037414755.1 Lydus trimaculatus
GTTGTTGTTGAATGATGTTGATGTGGACTACCTGAATCACTATTAGGTCCAATTGATTCAGTCTTATCTTGTCCACCATTCCACTTACACATATCTGAATTACTAATTTCTGTTAAATTTTTGAGTGCTTCACAATTATCTGTTGTTGTTGTTGTTGTCGTTGTTGGTGGTAGTGGTGGTTGATGGTTATATTCTTGATTGCCATTAATATTATTACTGTTACCATTATGATTAGGTGGTGATCTTGTTGTTGATGTTGGTGTTGATGGATGGACTTGATGATTTGATCCCCACATTAAAACCGTCTGTCTTGGTACTTCTTGGGCAACGGTTGATGTTACAGGACTGAAATGTTGTGAAGGCACCACATCGTGTTGTGTCATTGCTAAATGATGTGTTGAGTTTTCTGTTTGAATCATACTATAAAAATTATGACTATTGTTAGAATTGCAATTTGCATCTTTTGTTTATTCAATTAAAAAAACGAAAAGATAAACATACGTATCTGATTTCATATCTTCCATTTTCGGTGTAATCAATCCAGAATTAACTGGTGACGATGAATGATTTGAAGATAATCCATCAATGGAAGAATGTTTAGAGATTTTCCCACATGATTTATGACCCAATTCAATTTGTGTACTCATTACTTGTACTGGTTGGATGATCCCAGAGGACGGACTAACTGAATATGGCCAACTAACATCTAAGCATTTTGTCGAATTGGCGACAACATAATTTCTTGATGTATCAACATATGTTGGATATTTTGCTGTTGTTGTATCAACAACTTGTTGACAAGAATATAATTTTTCATCCACTGGCATTACTGTAGTTCGATAGCTTGTATGATGTGTGGCAGTGGAAGAAGCTGGATCGTAAGTTGATGGTCTTGAAGACATATCCAAGAAACCATTACCAACATACGCTCCAGCTGTAGGTGTATGATATTCCGGATAATAAGAACCTAACGGTCGATACTGATGGAATAAATTTTCCGTGGTTGTTAAATAACGATTATCTAACGTTGGTGCTGGATATAAACTATGTTGGAAATTTGAATGGCCCATATAGGAGAGACTATGATCGGCTGGTGTCGGTGGATATGGTGTACTGTACATATTATAAGCTGCTGCTGCTGTACAACCATCTGGAGAAATATAATCAACAGTACCAGTCATTGGACTAACAACTGATGCTGTTACTGTAGCATTATTTGGTGGTGTTACTTGACCACTAGATGAACTGTGTGTTAATTTACGTTTCGTTCGACAAGTTGATAGAAAATCACGCAATTGAGTTTTATAACGACGGTTAACACGTGATGGTGTCATTGTTGTTAAATTATGCTGATTAACTGTTGATGTTGTGCTAAGTAATTGATCATTTTCAGCGAAATAACTGTTTGGAAGACCAGCATCCAAATAACTCACTTTAAAGTCCATTGTTCGTTTACCGAGAAGATCACGACCTTCTTCTTCCCTAAGAAAATTAAATAAAATTATTCAATTATCAAGATATTTAAGTGTTTACAAAGAATTACATTAATGGTCGATGAGTGCTTATAACAAAATCTGGCTTGGAATTTTTGTACACCAATCTCGAGCTGGTTTGAAGCCATTGCCATTGGCCATCTTTTGTTTGGAAACGATAAGCAATCATTCCGGAAGCTCCAGTTTTTAATACTACGGAAATTTTCATTAAAAATTTGCAATTTTTGAAAATGTTTTTCTTACATTCTTGATGTGCACTGGCAACATACGCTAAATCATCATAATGTACTAAATCATAACCGCCCATATTCCCTAATTCACTATCTGAATAACCCAATAACATTTTACCACGTTGATCCATCGAGACCATTGTTAAATCTAATTTATGTTTACTTTTAAACATTACTTCTTTTTGTGGAATTTCAAGTAATGATGGCGGCCCGAATGGGGTGCAAATTGCAAAAAGTGCTAATGGTGCATCTTCAGATTTACGATTTTGTCCATGAAGCACCTTGACTCGACCACGAATATCTAAACGCTGAAAAGAAGCTCTTCAAATTAAAAAATAAGGGAGTTTTCAGTTGAAATGCAAACAATTACCAAGAAACCGGAAGTATTATCTAAAAGACAACGGAAGCGCACTGTAAAGCTCCTTTCTAATAAATGGCAATTCTCTGGTAGGAGAACATCCTGAAGACCCATATTGGCTGATTCGGGTGGAAGAAATGAGTTCCACATCAACTGTCGTTGTAATTCTTCCCTATCTTCGGAATGCACCAGTTCATAGACAGATTGGTGGACTATATCAGACTATTAAAATTAAAATAATTAATGTTTTAAAAAAGATTAAGATAATAAAGTAACGTTACTTGATGAAAGCCTAAATAGCCTTCTATACTGTGCGTTGCAAAAAACACTTCTCCTTCACAGGTCAAGATCATCAGGAAGCCGTTCAGTGCCTGAAATCCAACCAACAATAATTAACTTTGAGATCTTAATCAAGACGATCTAATTAATTTTTATATTTTTAAAAAAGAGTTACCTACCTGTAGAAACATTTCTCCATCCAGTGGGGTGTGGTCGAAAGCGGTGAGATCTCTAGATCGATGTAAGCTACCATCATCTTTATCTTTGTGCATAACAACTGAAACAAAAAGAAAAATAACGATATTGTGTTAATAAATAGGATAAAAATTCAAATTCATTGGATACGTTAATTTCATCTTTGAAGTCTGATTATCACAAATATGGTGAAATTAATTGTGTTGAATATGAAACTATGTACAATATCTATGCAATTATAGATGTGTTTAGATGTAATTAACTTTATGTAAACTTTCTGAGGTGGAACAATTCTCAAATCACAAACAACCATGAAAATCCTGTTTATCACGCGGATTAGTTTGAGGTAGGTCATGTTGTTAATAAAAACATTACAACGAATTTAATTAATTTCTTTATAATTCTAATTAAGTACGGTAGGTCATGTCGATAAATTTCTATTTGATTGAATACTCTTTAAACATACGTATATCAATAAATAAAAAATAATGTGTGTGATGATCGATTTAGCGTGACTAAAAGGGTTTGTTGTGTGTACAAACCCAAAAAATATAGGGTGCGATAGTTCATTTTTGCTCTTTGACAATAACACCTGCCACTATTCCAGCTTTTTTTTCTCTTCTACAATCACTGGCCCATTAAATCGTTTTATTCGTATATAATAATTGTATGACAGGTTAAATGTAGTTAACTGACAAGTTGCAACATCATCGTGACTATGAATTTATTCCCATTTTCACTCGTCTTTTCCTTATTACTAGTGAAACATCATCATCATCATCATCATGATCAACACAATCGTTAACGCTAGTTGTAACTGTTTACAGTTAATGCAATTATTAGCGTATGTTGAGCAATTGAACAATTGCAACTGGATAGGTTTTTGATATTTCGGTCTATATTTCCGATTATTGAAGAAAAAAAGAATAATTGGGAAACTAGACCGTTTATTTTGAATAATCATAAATCATATTTTAGCAAGATTTACGTCCAGTAAAAGAAATTAAGATTTTATCGGTCGTATTTAAGTGTGTCTTAATATTTGGAAAAAGTGTTTTAATGTAGTCTTACTATAAATAGGAAAATCAATAAACTACCAGGAATTATACCCACGTAAAAGACTAGGCACTCTAGGCAAATCTACATCTTTACTGTTATCATTAGTTGTTGGTTTTTTGACTGATTTTATAAAGCAGCTAAACAGCTTTTTGACGTTATAATTACTAACCCTTTCACTATCAGAGATATAGATAATAAAATAATTCAAATACAGAAGTATTTAAAACACTGAATTGTATTATTAAATGCCCAAAAATGGCATTATTTGGACGATATTGAATAGTCGCTTGAAGAGGCCAGTATTAAGATCAGACAGTATTTAGCAAAACGTTAATAGACACCAATAGCGAAAAAGTTAAGAACAGTTAAGTCATTAACATTTTGCTTAAAAGGCTGCTACGGTGAATAGCATGATTTACTATAGCAAAATGTAGCTCAACTAATTCGACAGCAGCAACTCCGTCGCTTGTGTGCCGTACTTGAAAACTTTGCTAATCGATTATTTTTGTTTTTCTATTATTATACAAACAATGCAATATAGAGGAGCAATACGAAAATAACTTTACTGGTCTAGACCGAAAATCGTTAAAAATGTGCAAGACACAGACTTGATATGTAGAGAGCGACTCACCATTGAGCGTTGTAACGTTATTATGCTTTACGTGCGTGGGTGTTTATGGTCTTTTCGATTGCACAATAAAGATCGTACCTTTAGGTTGTATAGAGTAAAGTAATTGTTAAGCTATGCTCTCATGGTGCATATATAATTGTTGCTTATCCAACTTTAACCGATTATGGATCATCGACAGTTCTTTAATTAGAGTATGTACCGCGTAAATATGTATCGAACATGGCCAGATAGCAGTGCCGGATTAACCATTAGGTATAGTAGGCGACAGCCTATGGGTCCAATCCTTTCAGGGGTTCCACGACAATGGATAAAGTAATATTTATTTGATCTTGAAAGAAATTTACAGTCAAACTTTCTATCCATTTTTTCAAAATATAGTGGTGGACAATTTTTATACCTATCGTGCCTTTATTTGTCACTGCTTTCCACATGCAGTGATTGACCAAAATTCAGGCCGTAAAGTAGTTACACTTTTTTTGTAACTAGTCTTGGCTGCCATTAGAAACTGACGTAAAAGTAGTTTTACGGCCGCTAATCACTATGAAATGAATAAAAGAACAACCTGTGAAATGATTAGACGTTTTCAAAAGATTTTAAATTGGGGTTATTCCAAATTATTTACATTTCTCTTGGTGCGCAAAACGTTCATTCCTGAGCCTAGGTAAATAAAATATTGGTTTATTAAAATTGTTCAAATTACGAATGTATAGAGAGATTATCTGGGAAGAAAGAGGCCCAAAGATTTCTTTTGCCTATAGTAGCCCTCACAAGGTTTAATCCGTCTCTGCCAGATAGTTTTAACAGATATCAATGAAAATCATACTGTTCGAAGTCGCTATAGTCTGTCCGTCGATTCATGTAAATCCGCCTTAATTGAAAGTAATTTATATTTTGAATTCATAATAAGATTATAAATAATTAAGATTTCGATCTACAAATCAAAATTCAATCAATATGATAATTTCTCGTCTAGACAACTAACAAATCAATATTAAAAACCTCTCTATTTACTATAATAAATATCAATTATATCAATAATAGAAATAATTAAAATTATATTCATGAAATTATAAATTTATCCAACAATTGCACAATTTTCTGTCAGTTTAGAAAAAGAGAAAACTAAATAATAGTAAATATAGGCGAAAATTCTAGGAAATATGTGAGCTTGATCTGTAATTATAAGTTAAATGTTTGAAGTATATTGCCGGAAGGTTAGCGGGAAAATTATACTTATCATTAATGCCCATGTAAGTTATCCATCCATATAGATAGAAGAATTTATAAAACAATTTAACAAAACTCATACAATTATTGTATCAAAACAAAACAAATTTGAATGTAATATATACAAGAGAATTTCACTTGAAGCTAGATAATTAAATTATATTGTGAATTATAATTGTAAATAAATATATAAATGAAATATTTACAATTATAATTTGACAATTGTTATTGAAATTATAATAACAATGAAATAGAAAATGTTGTGTGAATCTAGTAAAAACGCTAATTAGTAACGATAAACCATAATTATTGCGGATATTTTTGCAAAAAAAAACAACGACGTTGTAGAGAAATTCAATAAAAGAAATGGTTAGTTATTTGCACAGGTAATAAAGTATACTTTCATCACGGTACGATTAATTAGCAAGTAAATATATAGTTCATATGTTGTAATATTTGCACAAAATCCATTAATATGGAAGAAGAAGAGGAATAATTTCTTATACAGTTGATATGTAATTTATAAACATCTAGAGCGTGTGTGGATATACTTACAAATGCACAAATATATTATTAACAGTTTTTTTTTTAATTTTTTTATTAATTTATAACAAATTAAATATGTACATATGAATCAACATTAATCAATTCTGTTATATACAACTTGGTGATTATCTCTCAATTATTATTATTTTTGTTGATTAGATAATAAAGTAAAAAACCGAAATATTGTAGGTGAAATTGTGCCAAACAAAAAATAGAAAATTATCTGAAAAAAATTGTAAGAAAATGAGGAAATGAATTTCAAGAAAACTATACATATATTACATAAGATCCATATCAATTCAGTTACATAAATGGGGCGGAGTCTGACAGTTGCAATCACCCCTTTAGACAGGCTATAATATTAACTGATAAGATAGTAACAAAATCAACCCTCTATCTATTTACATAAGCCAATCTTACTGTCTTTCATTCAAATCTATCTATCTTTATCTGTATATACGATATGGAATAAGGTATAGTGGTTGTGGTGTAATTAATTTGCACTTAAATTCCAATTTGTTCTTTAAATTTACTATAAAAGATTGTTGTCGGATAAAACTTCAACCACATAATGTTAGTTTTATTACTATTATTATTATTATTTGATGAGATTAAATAGTAAATCAAATTTTATAAATGAAGAGTTGAAAAAAATTATTAGAAGACTGTCGACGAAAGTCAAATGAATCGGCTAAGGCGTTAATAAATAAAAAGTTGTGTGTTGAAGCGTCCGTTCGCCCATACATCGATAAATTTTTATATTTGACGTGTTAGTTTACGATTACAATTATGAAATATTTATTAGAGCGAGTATTTATGTATGGACATATTTATTAGTAGTTGGAAATAAAAACAAATAAGTTTGTAATAAATATAATACATAGTTAAATGGATTCATGGCGAGTAAACGAGCGAGTTTGGCCAGGTAGAAAGATGGTTTAATATTTTTTTAATGTAGGTATATATATTCCCTTCTTATATAAATACATATGTATATAGATAGATAGATAGAAACGAATCTTTATATAAATAAATATACACCTTTCTATATCTTTGTAATATATAGAAGAGAATGAGATTGGTCTGCCGTAAAACAGTAAATTACATAGAGAGAGAGTTTTTGTATATTGATTAGGTGAGGGTAGACCGCAAGTCTGGCGCTGCTCCGCAGGAGGCCCAGAGTATTGATCAAATAAATATGGTTTACGGATAACCTGACCCGTTATATACCCTCCTTGACTTTTAGACTTTTGATTTTAACCGAATCACTAATTCCAATTTTTAGCAATTTTGAAATTAATCCAAACAATAACAAAAAAAAAACAGTCAATTAATTAAAACAATTTGAAGGTGAATCGGTGAAAATTGGGCAAATTTTCAATAAATTATCGAGAAAAAAAAAATAAACGAGTAACTTTTTGTAGTGGCTGAAATCATCGTGATCATTAAAAATGGTGGATGCGCCCAGTTGTACATTTCCAACAGATAGACACTGATCGAACTAATAATTAATAAAATAGATTTTCTAACCGTTAAGAGTCGAAATTTTATCAAAGTCCTTTGATTTTATTCACTAGATTGCTGTTGAATTAATTATTTCGATAATATTGTTAGATATCGATTGCTTATTATTTATTAATATTGTAGTCTTCTATAAATAATTAGAAACCTCAAATCCATACTTTCAAATCCGATATTAATTTTATGAATATCTATTCAATTGAGGAATTCATCCAAATTGTCAGTGGATCCCATGATATTGGCGCTTAATTCACTCAAAAATAATTTGAATTATTCGATAGAATTAATGATGGTTTTATTAATAGCGTCTATGTTGCGTCATTCTCTTGTTGTTTAGTTCTGTTTCTTTATAATAAATTAGTACGTCATTTCTTTTACAGTTTTAGAAGATATGACGCACATATTACATTGACAACAGCCTCAAGCAAATTTTAATTCAAAATTGGGTTCTTGTCAGTTTTTATAATTTTAAGCAAATAGAACTGATTGTACATAACAAAGATATCTCTATAGCTTAAAGCATGCTCGCTATAATACGTATAGTGAAACGTAAATGGAAATAATGAGGCAAAGACTTTTATGTACAGTTTTTGCGTCACGTGTGTCTTCAAGCGAATTCTCTTTGCTCTAATTTCAACTGCCCTCATCTGTAGAGTTACCTCTAGACAAGTGATTCTTTTGTTTAAAATTCAAAGATTTTCAATATTCGATCTTACCTAGAAGCCCTACTTGTAGTCCTAAATTTCTACTAACAACTGCCAAGTTATAAGTGTTACTGAATCTATATCTACTGAAATGTGCGTAAACTGAAACGTTGCATGTACAAATGTAGGACGACGAGATCTTCTACTATAACTGCGAAGTAGTTTTTCTGGTACTAGCTACACTTGTTTGCAACGGGTCTAACCTTTGTGGATTATCTACAGACGCAAAAGCAGGATCTGCTTAACATTTAAGAGGTCTAAACAAACACTACCTAGTGCAAAAGAATTCGTGCGTTTTGTCGTAAAAGTAACTTGTATAATGAATTTGTAAAGTGTGATTGAAGCAGAAAAAGGTATTGTCGTTTTGGTATGCATGGAAGTTGTTTGCACTTGCGGACACTTTGGAGGGCAGGAATAAATGTAAAAAAATTGACTTTTTGGTCTCAAAAAAGTTTGTAATTGGCCATGACTAGACCTTTCCTAATCGGAAAGGTGACTATAACGTATTTTTACGCAAATGTGCTCATGTTTCCGTTTCATAGCACTATTTCATTTCATTTTTCCAAACATTCCATTTAATCTCTACTATCGACATGAAACTACCATTAGCACAATAGATTTAGTTTTTTCTAGTGTGTAAGCAAAATTTATCCAAAACTTTCATTCAAATTTATCAACAATTTTTCTAAAATCCCATCATTCATATCAATTAATAATAAAAAAATAAAATAGAACGTTAAAGTGAAAAAAAGAAATGTAAAGGTCGTTAGTTAACCTCGTCAGATGATCGATTAAGAACGAGAAAGGGCGTATATATGTTGTTCACATTTTTATGCGTTATATGTTGGACAAGAATTGAAGCTTAATGGCCATAGTTCTTATCAGAAAAATGCAAATTCATATCCTTAATAATTCGCCCGAACTACTTAGATATTTAGCATAATCTTCTAATAATGAAGTTAGACTATTATGAATGGGCTGTCATACGTTCACATGAACGATTCTTTAATTTTTTTTCTCTCTCTCTCTACGTGGTTGATTTTCGTCTCACTATACACATATTTATCGGCTATTTAATTTTATATAGTCACGAAATATGCCACAACTATTTAAATACTAATTAATAATTTTTTTTAATTGCATTTGTTAACGTTTATTGTTAATCTTGATTAGTTGATTCTTTACTACAATAATAGAAAACGAAAAATAAACTAAAACAACAATGTAAAGAGAATGGTAGAGATTATCTTTTGACATTTAATTGATACGGGGGTGGGTAAATGTAAAATGTCAGTAATAGTGGTGGTTCTAGTGGTGGTAGCAATAACCGGTACCGGCTAGTTACCATTTTCGAGAAATAATAACATAGGGGAGCGCTAGAAGTTTTCTGATCAAACGTCACCCTTGATGGTGGAAAATTACATATCGGCTTACTTGTTCAAGTAAAACAAGTCTGGAAGATATTATCTAATGTTGCTTGAAATTAAATACAGGAATATTCAACAAAAACAAGAAATGTAATTATTTATATTTACCAACGGAAATAATTAAATATATCGGCGAATATATGCAGTTTACAATTAAGAAAGCCAATGCTAAATGTTCGTTTTAATAAAGGTGTACAAACTATACACACCTTTCGTTTATTAAATATGGAATAATGAAAAATATTATTGGAGTTGTTTATTTATTGTTGTCCAAAATTTTATAATTGCTCCGGTTCCAATTCATTTCCTTATTTATATTATTTGTAAATACAAAAACACTTGCTGCTGGTTGAAACAAAATTTTGAACACCTAAACATGACCTTCCAAGAACTTCAATTCGAATTGTTTCAGTTATACTACCTCCTCTATCAATATGATAAATCTATTGATTTGAAAATAATTAACATTCACCCTGAAAGTATTCTTAGGTGAGAATTCGTTTCCAATTTAATTAATGCAACGACTTAAACTCAACACATAAATTAACTGTTATCAGTGTTACAATATAAGTAATCGGATAAATTTGATAACAAGAATTCATAGTAGGGTAATCAAGTATTCTATTTTCTTCATTTTTCGTATTCTTCTTCTATTATCGATCGTTTTTTCCAGTTCTTAAAGAATACTTTTAATTGTGCAAAAATTAAAAGAATAAAAACAAAATTGACACAAAAAACAATCATGACATTATCATCTCGTGGGAACATCACTCGTTTTTCAGGAACAGTAGCGAAGGTGTTAAAAGCGTGGGCTGTCCTCTCTACTCCTTTGCTCTTGGATGCGAGCTGGAATTATGTTTGTTCTTACAGCTAATGTATCTGTAACAAAATCTCGCATTTAATGAGCCAAGGAGGATTTATTAGGTCCGCATCTACAGAATACTACAACCACCACATCTCTTCTTCTTCTTCTTTTTATTCGTTTGTTTTTCATTACTATTAAAAGTGACGATTGTTGTTCGTATTTGTGTAGTTTGTGGGTATATGTGAGAGGGATAGCACAACCACCACATTTTTTCTTTCATTGGATACTTCTAACAATACGATAAGAAATAAAATAATTACAGAAGGAAAACGGTGGCAAGGTAAGGAGAAGTCATTGTAAATTACACAGATACAAATACATACAGACAAAATAAACAAATGTATAGGATACAGGTCCAGGTTAATGAGCTCACGCTACTGGACAACCCTCTTTGTTTATTATCTTCCAAGTTTTTAATGTCTTTTGAAATATATTTCGCCAGTGTATTGACTTTTGTAGATTACCGGGTAAACACGATGGACGTTTTCATTTTTCTCTAGTTATTCTTTTATCTCTATTTTGCCATAAACTATCGGTTTTCAGTCTATTACTTGAACAGCACGAAACGCATTTTGGTCTTTCGATGCAAATATCCCTGTTTTAAGATGGGTAGTAATAGGCCAAAAGTATTTTTAGTTGCGATCATCTTTTTTCTGGTTTTCTCAGTTTTATTATGACCGTTAGACTGGTACATTCAAACTTAGGTAGCTCAAGTAATTCTATTGCATGTCGCTCAATATGAGAGGATTGTCGTGTCAAATCCTGAGCAATTCTAAAGATGGAGAAGCTTGTGGACTTTCTACCTTATCACTAATTGCTTGTATTTATGCTTAATTCTTGTACTGTTTTGTCATTTTTAGCGAGAAATTCCTATTCTTCGCGGTGTATTTCTTTTCTTACACTACATGTATTGATAGTGGTAACATTTATCATTCACAACAAATGCATACCCGTATAGTTAGACTAGAATGCTTTTTTTGCTCAAATGACACCAACTGCAACCGTTCTTGATGGATGCATAATTTAGGTGATTACAGTTTGAGAAAGGAAAATTATAGATTTTTGCACAATTTCAGTACTGAATTGACACTGAACTTGTTATTTGGTTGTAAACTGTAAAACTATATTAAAAACCTGTTCTATAGTTAACCATGTCTATTATGATTAATACATGCTCCTCATTATAATATTCATTATCATCAAATTAATTGTTTAGTCATATGAACATGATTTTAAGGGGGTGCACATTATAAAACTATTAAAACTGACAATTTGACCTATTTACATTGGAAATTGTTTAATATAAAAGCTTGCGATAATCCCATGTAGAAGCACAGTTCACAACGAACCATCCAACTATTCTAACACTAGTTCAATAAATAAAATTTATTGAAAAATGAAATTACAAATTCTTCTTGGAATTATTTTAGTTGTTTTAACTGTAATTGTTGCAAAACGTGTAACATTAGTTGGTAATAATGGTAGACAAAGGTATTGTGGTAGACATTTAGATGAAATTTATAGTTTGGTATGCCAAAGTTCTTCAGTAGGTAGAAATAAACGATCAGGTAATTATTTTGTACGATTTATCAATTAATTACAAATTAAAAATATTGTATTTAGATGGAAAAGAATATGGATGGACTTATGATGACTACAGTTTAGAAAATAACTATGAAGATGATAGTAATGTAGCACCAATCTTTAAAGCTTTCGGTTATAACAATCCCCAATTGTACGAAAGAAGGAAGAAACAGAGCCTTGTTGATAAATGCTGCTATCAACCATGTTCTAAAGCTGATATTGAACCTTACTGTTGGTAATACGCTTCATAAAATACTCTAGACTGATGTTAATGATTATTCAAATCTAAAAGGCTTGTAAGTTGCTTATCATTTGTATCAATAGCATTTATAAATTGACAAAAAAAAAATGTATAAATAAAGATGTATTTTGCAAAATAAATAAATCGAATCTTATACAAACTTCTTGTGTTTCGTTGTCCTCTTGTAAAGATGTTATCCTGTAAAATTGTCTACAGTAGACACACAAGTGGTTATTGATTTTCCGTTGTTCTTCCATTTCTTTAGTTGATTCTTCAAGGTAAGTCATTTTTATACAGGAAATTCAATCGTTTTCAATTAGAAAAGGTGTTAAAATTCAAAACACCAAAATGTGTACACCACACCAGTATCTTATAGGTTTAACACTTCCCATGTTTACCAATACTAGTGGCAGTTTGCGTGTTTTGTGTTATAGTCAAGATCCTCAAGTAGTAATAGTGTTAAACTCACGCTATTGCGTGGACTTTGTATATTTATGTGTTCTTTGTCAAAGTCACCACCACCAATAACAACAACAACAACAACCACATGATGATCAGCTGATTCTTCTGTGATCCGATTAAAAAAAAATTGTAAAAGCTTTCCAATCACTTTTTGAATAGATATAAGAAAAAAAAAATCGTAACATAATAAATAATCGGCGTTGAGGCGTTCGCGGTAACCAAGGTAGCCGTCAGCCCCTCCTTCCGTCGCGACGCCTCTCTTATAATGGCGGCTAGGATTTCTGGTGAATTACGACATACTACCAACTCCATTATAGATCTGTTAGTTGTTAGCATTCTTTTTTATTACGTCCGTCTTTAACTGTACGAGGGTTTTTTCTTTGATGATATTAACCAGGGGTCTCTCTAAAGAAATCAAATGGACTTATAGGGAAAAGGTGGATATATAACAGACTATAGTGGTGGTTCTTGAATAGGTTATATGGAAGAAAAGAGAAGGAGAGATAAAGAAAGAGTCCCTGGAACAATGGCACGTGGCCCTGCCACAATCAGAATTCGACGAATGAGCGCACCATCGCGTGCCGGCGTCGGAGAAGAATATATGCACAGGTCACGCAAACCCTAAATGTAGTTAGTTTTATATATACACACACACACATATACATATACAAAATTCTTCTATACCTACACATTTATACAGAAACAAGAACGTCTATACAATACGTAAATACAATATATTTGAGAGTGACCAGTAGAGACAATGGTAAATGACAATTTACCAGACATAAGACCTGAATAGGAATAGAAATCTATCCGACAACGTTTTAAGTAAATTAGTTTCAGTCCCAGAAGCTAAATAAAACAAATTCTAAGTTATCAATGTTTTAGCATTTAAAGAATACTTGCTTCGTTTACATCTTGATTCAAAAACGTTTCACATGCATTCAGCAATTGGTGTAAACACACACACCATATTCAAGGGAATAATTAAAAAAAAAATCTATAACATACTGGTTGGCAAAGTATAGTCAAGTATGGCGAGTTTAACATGTTGTCATTTGTAAAACAATAAAACTAAAGCGGTATAATAAAATGGTAAATACAATAGAAAATAAACGTATAGGAAGTAAATACGGATAGATGCTGTTCTCCCCGTATTAACTGTTGTTGTTGTTGTTGTTGTTTGCGTGTTCTTCTCCCATATCGTCAACAGGGCATAATACAAAAAACCTGGCTATGATTATTACATTTTAGAATTGTAAAGGATATTCGTACAAAGAGAAAGCTTACAGGTTGTTGTTGTTGTTTTTTTCACATCTCATACCATCCTCTGTTCTAATCAATAGTTAAATAGTTATTACTCGATAATATTCATTTCTAATTTAAATAAATGAAATTGTAATTATTTCAAGTTTATTAACAAACAATAAAACTTTGAATTTTAACTAACGATGCCGACATATTGTAGCCAATTTTATTACTCTTGAGCTAGATTATAATTGAGACGTAGAGGTAAGGTACACTAAGAAATATATAAATGAAATATTAGTCTTGGTGCCCATAAATAACAATTAGTTTGTAGAGTAGAAGAGAGTTGAGTGTATTAAATTGGGTAGGTATAAATATATATATGTATACACACACACACATACATATACATAAAGAAATATACAAGAAAAGTAACAATCCAATTCGTCTTGACTGTATCGGTCGATCTCTTCATTAAAAACTATACGTTTTTAATTTATTGTACAACATTTAATCACATATTTAGTAGTTGGAGGAATTTATCAATTGATCAAAAAGTGTAAAAAATAATAATGGAAAGATCGAAATCAACAACAATTGTTTCTAGTGGATTATTATCAGGATTTCTAAGTTATAGTCGGGGATATTCAGAAAAGTATTGACGTTGATCTTTTAGCATTTATCGAAGTAAATATACGCATGCTTACTCGTATTTTGCACTTTCACTGGAAAAGTGAGTAGGTTTGGACTATAATCAACCGTTGACACGAAACATCTATGATAAATCGTAATGTATAGTGCGTATGACAATTTAAGAAACTGGCAATAACGGTACAATTTGTGTACAGTAGCTTCACTAATAAAAAAATAATCGATTTGTTATGGATAAGAATAATTCAGATGTCTATAAAAATATGCAGGTAGTTTATTCAGTAGTACCTCAGGCTTGTTTGAAACAATCAATAAATAAACAACAAATTAACTGTTACCTTCTTATTTGTAAAAGGAAGTTTCATTATCTTTACGTGAACATGTTAACAACAGACTACAGAGTAAATAACATAAGCAAAAACTTATTAAAGTTGTTTCTAGTGCATTAATAGTTGGTTATGCAAATAAATCTATTAGCTCCTATCATTATGTCAATTAATTCGATTTGATTTGATATTGATATGACAGTCGATATTGATGATATAAAATTAAACTTTTTATTAATTGACATTAATTTGACGAAGAAACTATTTGTTACAATGTAAAACGTTCCTTTTATAAGAACACCTAGAATCATGACAAATTTATACAGTAGTGGCATTATTTCACCATCAAGTTGTTTGTTACTAAATTCCTTATGAATTTGTCCCATAAGTCAGTCTCTTAAATTATGGGACGCACTATACTTTTTATTGTCAAGAAAAGTTTGACTGCACAACCATATGCGCCAACTCAGGAAGACATTTGCTCCAGATTACTGAGAAAATTTTGAATCTGTGGGCAAGAAACGGTCAACATTTAAAGATGTGAGGCATTTGTTTTGGAAATTGACTGCTTGTGAGATGGAAGATTATTTGAATTTAAGAAAAATTAGGGATTTTAGAGAACCATCCATCCACAGCCTGGGATATCGTACATCTTATAGTTTGTATCATTTCAAACAGTAATATTGCTAACGTTAGATAATCAACACCGTAAGCCTTGTGTTTTAGTTTAGTTTACTGCTGACTTTACTCGAAAGTTTGGATCAATACAAGGTTTCATTGCAATAAAGAATGCAATAATATCGAACTGCATCTATTGCCTGTCCTCGCGAATGAAAGTTTTAAGGTAACAAAGCAGATGCTGCCTATAAAGAACCTGATTTAAATAATAATGATAACAAAAATAATATTACGTTTAGAACAAGATAATTCGATTTTAACGGACCATATGGGTTTAAATTGAAATTATATAGTCAGCTGCTAATAGTCGGTCGTAAAATTAAAAGAGATGTTGATTAAGATTTTTCCGAATAATCAAACTATTGATAGCAAAAAAAAAACACGGAGTTATAAAAAAAAAAATAGTAAATATAAACGAAATTATTCACGTATTTCGAATAAAATAATGATTGTAAACGGATTACGACCTATATTCTTGATAATAACCCATTTTTATGTTGGAAATTATCTACCGTAAAAATTTTTTAGGAGTACACGTCCTAATTAAGTCGCGCCAGTCGTTGGTACAGACGATTATTTGCATGAACCGGTTGTAAATGTTATATTTTTTTCGTTTAAAGGTAAAAAATCAGAGATTGTTAGATAGTGAGTGTGTGTATGTGTATAAAATGTAACAAAAATTGAGGGCGAAATAGTAGTAGGGTCTCTGATATTCGATTAAAATTCTAGGGTGGTTTTTATGTTACTACTGTCCTACCGCTAATGCTAGGTAGAATTAGCGGAAACGTGGTGGCGCCCGACCGGATATAATGTTGAGTCACCTATATTACATTATTCTAATGCATAATTGCACATATATTATTGTCTAATTACACACACAAAAAAGAAATATAAATGAATTTCTACAAGAAGTTTCTTTAATGTCACAAATAAATTAGATAAATTTGTTTTGATTTAGAAATCGTTTTATTATTAAGGGTTGTTGATTCTTTGATTATTCCAACTAAGGGGGGTGACTTAATCATGCGCAATGATACGTTAAAACCATTAATATGACATAAAGTCCACAATTACATTATAATAGTGAAGTCATAGGGTACTTGTATTGACCCTGGGCGCGTGTCTTGATTGTTGTGTTGTGTTGTTGTTGTTATCGTTGTGAGTTTTAGATCATTGAAAATCCCCTGCTGTGTCCATCCAATGTTGTTATCCATATGCTTTGTGGCCACCCCTTATGTTTACTCTCTCTCTATATATATATACCGTATCACAACATTAGTTAACCATTAATCCATGTCCTGGTACATATCCCTCTTGATGCTCAACGAATATTTTATTAATATGTTGTCGATTAACGAGTCGGTTCTTACTTGTGATGATGACTTTGCACAAAAACTTAGGTCAAATAAAGTAACCCTATTTGTCAATTATTTAAGCGTACCTCATAAATTAAGCTGATAACGATAGAATGTCTTGATAATTATAGTAAAGACTTTACTAGGAACTTTCGATGGGCGATAGGACTTCCAACACCAGTTAAAGAGATAAATAAATAACCATAATGTAACACTTTTTGTAGAAAATAGAATCGATATCAGTTGTAAGTCGCGACAACATTGTGGATCTCTCTGTTTGAGTAAACTCTAAATTTGATAACCGCAAACATGCTGTTAAATGCATTTTCTCAGCAGTCCTAATTTGTACAGTACTCTCCTTCGTATTTTTTTGTTTATTTTATACAATTTTGAGCATTTAAGCCTTACGTTTGAATTTCCAAGCCACTAGGTAAGTTTATCGAACTATGCTTGGATGGTTGGTTTTTCGCTTTCCTTTTGATGTAATTGATAGCAGTCGTTTCTAAGGCAACTTTTATCTATTTCACAAACAAAAGCATTTATGCTTCTAACAGCGCTTCTTGTGTTCTTACATTCTTAACAAATTTGATATCTTCTTTCTTTAATTTAACAATGCTAATTGGGTAACTGTGCCATAAATTCTGCTATACAATACGAAATGCTTGTATTTCAGGGCAGTAGTTTGATTAATAACTGTACACTCGTGTGGAAGAGTATGCTTGTGCTTAGCACCAGTATACGAATGCCCACAAGGAAAGAGTTGAAAAAACTCATTTCTACAAAATACAACAAACTGAACGAAAAAAGTCCTGATTTTATAGTTGTTTAAAAAAAAACGGTAACACAGGCACGGTATCAGGATATACAATGCACACTTTTAAGTGATATTTCGCTACAAATGCTCCTATAGTGTCACATTACAATGAACTTTAGCGCATATCTTCTAATGTAAACTACGGAGAATTAACTTTATTATACGCTCCTGCTGTGCATGAAGGCCCCTGAATTCTTCCGCATAGCCTTATCGTCATTGTTTGTCATCATAGAATGAATTTTTCAAGCTGAAACTTATTGTAGGCAAGGTTGCTGGCTAAAGTTAATTGGCTTTGCCAACATTAATGTTAAGGTCCCACGATGCCGAGCGGCCTGGTCCATACGTCCATATTTGTGTGGCTTTACCGGTTAGTGTAATGAAGATGCGTCTTTACTAAACATTCAAGATTTGATGCGCTTCAATCACGTCAAATCACGAATAGTGGAAATTTTAGTTTATTTTCCACATACTGATGGCTTTACTACACATAAAGTTGAATGTAGTAGAAGAAGTTTATTGGAAAACAGAAAAATTTAGATAATTAGACAGAATTTATGATTATGATTATGGGCAATAAGTCAACACGAATAAAAAACAAAATTTATTAATGTCGCTCAATTAATATCAGAATACATCTCAATCTAATAGTAGTAATTTAAAATTAATTCAATCTAATTAAAAATTCAATTAGTTTACAAATTAATTTCCGTCATCGATAAATTTATTCTATTTGATATTGTAATCAATAGATATCACATCTAAATAACATGAATCGGATCAAACAACATAAAAAACAGAACACACGACTAATATTTGGGACGTTCCGTGTTTTAAAATAATTAACTTAATAATATACAAGTTGAGAATTTATGAACATTTGCCCAATATTAATAAATTAAAAATATATAATACTGTTATAAATGTATATCTGTTTTTGGTGATCGAGGATCATATATACGAAATGAGCATTAATAATAACAACCGACCGGAAGTTATATGTACTGCGAATCAGGGTTTTTGTTGATTATATCAGAGGGGTTCCAGACTAATTTATATATTGGACCAGACAATCCACAATAATATTCTCTATTATTCTCCTATTTTTTTTTTATTTCTTTTGTTAAACGATTGATACGTTTACAGAGAGGGTAGTTAAGCTGGTAAATATTGTCATGTCAACAATACTAAATTACTTTTCTATTCGTTTCATCTATTGTTGATATTTGATTGATTTTGACCACGTATTGTATTAGGATTTGTTACAATCCTTTTAGGAGTCAGTGTAATACGATCTAGATTTAACCAGTAGAAAGTAATCAACTTTAACGATTCAATTGAGGTGGGCAAATAATTCCAAAATGCGGGCAATAAGGGTATCTAAGGAATCGATGCAATTATCTACTAGTCATAGAAAAATCAACAAACATGGAATGTAACAACATAATTGACCCTATACATAATTTTCTATAATTTTTTTCCTTTAAACAATTATCTCTTACAAAAAAAGAAAACAGCAACGGTAATATGTAAGTAGTTGAGTTGTGATGGTGGTCGTACGATAGAATAATGGGTAAAAATATCCGTAGAGGGTGTTTTAGAGACGACAGACATCAGTAATACTTCTAACAAACAGGCAGCAGCAGTGAATGTATTGTTTCGGCTCGTTGATTTCATTATTTTCACCTGGAATTGTCCAGCTGTTCTAACTCCCATCACGCCCGACTACCTCGAGGCTGTATATTCTCTATTTCAATGTCCATATATCTCTGACTATTCTGTTACAGAGTCGTTTATTAGTCAGACAGAAACCAGGGGTGGGCTAGTTTTTAACAATAATAATAATAATAATAATAATAATGGTGATAACTTTGCACAAATGAGAATTTTGTTGTTTCACGACATATATAATAACACATCTAAGTTTTCCGGATTAGTTTTTTTTTACTTCTACAGATTTTTAATAATTATAGTTATAGCGTGACCTTAATATTTCTATAATATTTACTTAACAAGCTACTTTTTATATAGAAAATGTAATTGATATTAAACAAAAATTGTTATTTTGAAAGGTACCGCTTTCGTTATTTTATTGAAGGAGAAAAAAAAATAGGAAAAAATCTATCAATGGCGTAAATTTGCTCGAAGCGATTCTCTATTTTATTAGGAAAAAATTGTTTTTAAAACAAATTAAAGTCATTAAATACGTATAGGTATATTCAGCTTTCATGATTTGCTTTGGAGTAATAATAATAATGATCTAATAAATAATAATAAAACTGAACTATGATTATCAAGTTGTCACGAATATGTAAAGTTTCCAATTGGAAATATTTGATTTATTCCCAGCTTTTACGAAGCGTTTGCCAAAAACAATATTATGCAGAATTATTGGAGAGTTGAAGAAATTCCAGCAAA
>JAZBGY010000001.1:390387-405367 GCA_037414755.1 Lydus trimaculatus
AAGCAGGTGTGGAAATTTTAAATTATGGGTTACACAGCTTAGATGGATAGATGAAACTTAAAGAACGCGTTCATCATGCAGAAATAAGCCGCCTCAGGACACAGCAAACTACACAAAACTATATAAAAGACGAACAAGCAAAGAAATAGAGATCACAGTAAAAAGAATACATGGCTAAAATGGATGAGGACATCTTCTACCACATTAGAAAAAATAAGAAGACCATAAAGCGTAACAAAGAGCAGTAGCAGAGTATCAGGCTTTAACTCTTGAAACGCGCGCTGTGGTGCTAACTGTCTGTTATTTGAACATACAGCAGCACAATCAAAAAACAAGGTTTTTTCTTGAAATGACAGATAAGCAACTTTGAAGGAATTTTACGAATCTGAAAATTGTAGCCCAAAGTCTAATCATTTGGGAGATACTAACATTGAAGCTTTTGATCCTATTTCAACTCTACTTTTTTCCAAATATTCAGAATTTTCCAATTGGGGACTAGCGATAAAGGCAATGATGTTTCGAAATCTTTTCCAAAATTTCGAAGATAAATATTACAGAATTGCGTTACAAAATAATTTTTAAATACGCTATAGAAGTAACCGTTTTTCCATCAGTTTCCAATTAATTAAACCTAATGATTTTTTGACAAATCCTTTATCGCCAATATAAATCAATCGATGTTATCAAGATTGTTGTTCACACATAACTACCTGTAGCCAAAGAAAGATTGGCATTAATTCAGTAGCACACCATCAGTTTTGTAATGTGGTGTATAATGTTGTGTGTGTGTGTGTGTGTGTGTATTGGAGGGACTTGTTTTTAAAGTAGCCGCTTTACACTAACACTTTATCTTAACACAACATCTCCCTACATTGGATTATGTATTGAATTTCACCAAGTTTCATCTCTTCTTACTTTTACAAAAATCAAAAAAGCAAAATCGTGGAAAAAATACGGTAAAAATAAAGAAGTTAACAACGTCTAGATATAAAGTTTCGCAACTGAAAAAAAAAAAAAATTGAAACAAAAACAGCAGGGACAGGGGATATATTTCGGTTTTTCTTGCCTGCTTTCTAGTTAACATTTTTAGATTTTTACCTGATTATTATGGAAATAATATGGTTAGATTAGGGTGTAAATAGCACACGTGACTCTATAACTATAATTCATCTGATAGTTTTTTGGTGTGGAAATTTATTCGAGACAGGGCACAGATGTTGGATTTTTGATTAATGTTTTAATTAAAATTATCAGATTTTTTTCGTTATTTCCCCATTTTTCCAACAAGAATTTTTTTTAGGAATTTCCCATAATTGTGATAAATTCGAATTAAATTACAAATAATCTAAAACGGGAAGAAAATGGTCTTGACTACATGTATTTATCGACCAACTGACATCCAGGCAGCTGTCCGTCATTGTTCTAAGGGGGTATTCGCTCATTTATCTCTTTCGCTACAAAGACAACTGTAATTATTTTTGTTCTGTGGTACTCTAATTTTCGGTTTTAGTATACTTGAAATGTTGAAAATTAGGGTTAAATTTTATAAATTTTTCAATTACTCCCATGATAGAAACTATAGTTGTTATCTGTGTTAACAATCAACGATATGCATATACAACATATTTTTTGTTATTTTTGTCGTCTGGAATATGTTTATGGGTGCTTAATTTAAGGGTGATGAAATGTGTATATGAGTAAGCTACAAAGCAACAAGGGTCGCTAAAAGCTCATAAAATTACTTTTATAGTAATATTTTTCCATTACAGTAATTAGGTATTGTAGTAGGTGTGGTTTATTTCTAATTAATTCTCATATTTTTATGTCGCCATTTAATGTTGCACCTACCACTTAGAGAGAATAAATAAAACTAATATCATTTTTTTTTGTTATTAAAAAAAGACAACATTATCGTAATTAATAATCTACAAATAAATATTTACAAATTTGTACAAAAAAAATTGGTAAACACACAACATTATTGTTGATAATTGAAGCTCAAAGTCGCGTGTCCACTCGAAAATTATTCAAATCTATCTCTATACAAATGCGTGTATTTGTGATACACTTAGGCGATTTATTTGAAATTATTAATTTGTAACATTGACAATAATCAAAAAAAGAAATACGAGTTGAATGCATTTATGCACCCAGTCAATGGATAAACCTCAGCATAACAACGACACAACCAACAACTGAACCCAAAACCACCAGAGACACGCAAAATTCCCATTAATATTACCAGTCAGAACTATTTCAATCACATTGCTCAACTTATTACATAGACAATAATGATGGATTTGTCAAGTTTTATATGATGACGTTAAATGGAATAGAAAAAAATGTATGACAAAGACGCAAAAAAAAACAATCTGATGAAATATAGGGGTGGAAAAGTTTATGTTAAAGTAAAGATTGAAATCGTCTTAGCATTAACAAGAACTAGAATTATTTCATTCAATGTTTGATAAGGAAAAATTTCAGGATTTATCGTGTAGGTATTTATTTTGACCACTATTATGGAAAAATATATGATATTTAGTTAACGATTAAGGTTGGTCGAGCTTTTATTTGAAATTTATCAATGATCAAAAATTGATTACGTGTAAATAATTGGATCTCGTTTTTTTTTTTGTATTTGTTTAGTTTGATTCCTGTCATTCGGAAATTTTTATGATACCGTTGCTTTATTGCTTTTTATGTCAGTTTTAATTGAGATCCATTATTCATACGATGAAATTGATTTATTTTAGACTGTACCGATTTCGGCCGCATATGTATAATGACAATAGAAAAACAGGATTTATTTCCAAACTTTAAGTTCCTATCACACGTCAAGTAAGTCATCAGCCTTATACGCTACCCTTTACCATTCAATCACCCCTTCCAAATTTTCTGTTCTCCATTGTTCATTGGTTGCCGAAATTAATCCGGTGCCGATACTCAATAATTTATCACGTACGTGTACATTTCCCTAGATTTACCCGGTAAGCTTTCACACGATTTCGTAGTTACACGTAGTGTTTTTCGGATCTGAATACCCGGATTCGAATTCGACGAGTCCGTCTACGAATATTCGGACCCGGTACCCGGTCAATGGGTCTCGGATTTCGGGTACATCAAAGACTTTTTAAACATTTAGTACATGTCTGATTTTAGATGGCTCAGCCTTGCAGAAGAGGCGAACCAACACCTGCACTATCCTTACGCTTGTTGCAGTTTCACCGCTTGTATTTCATTTTTTGGATAGAGAGCTATGGTATTTTTGAGTGGGCCCCGAACCCGAACCCGGATCCGCGAAATAATCGTCAATCCGACTCGGACTCCATATAAATCCAAGTTTAACTCTATTTTCCAGCTTCGCATGATAAAGCTTCTTGTCAAAGTAGACACAGCTTCTGTATTTCAAACCAAAGCATTCGTCTAGCTGGCAGATCTTATATAACCGATAAAGACTTTATCCTGTTGCACTACTTTATATTACTGTAAATGTCATGCAAAACTATAAATAATTCGAATAGTAGAGTTGACATATCAACTCCATATAAACAACTATATATTTGATTAATCAAACAACGAACTTAATTATTTAAAACTGATAACTAATAAATATGATAAAACAAATGAAACAGTGTTATTTTGTGTGTGTGTGTGTGTGTTTGTGTGTGCGTGTGTATTAAATACCTTGAAAGTAGCTTTTGGTGCGTAGGTAGCTTACAGAGAGACGTAATATCGAAAGCCGATCAAGCTTCGATAAAATATTCTGCTCGAATGGCAATAGACTAGCTAGTGTATCCAATTCAGCATTCAATCGTTCCCGATGACGTTTACTTGGATTACTCTTCGTCACACCGTCTTTGGGCGTCGGTTTCAAACTACAAAATTAACAGAAAAAAAACGTAGTCAAAATATTATAAAAATCAAAACAAAACGATGGTTAGAAAACAGTAAAGAGAACTTAGAATTTGACAGCAATTCTAAGAAGAACATGTGTGTTTTTAATTGACCAATTGACTGTTTTTATAATTTAAGCTCGATTCTCTATGTCGTTATTGTTGCCAATAATGATGATGATGATGGTGTGAAAAAAATTATCAAAAAATCTCGAATATGATTAAGTTAAAGTTGCAATTTCTCAAGTACTTTCGTAAATTATCCTTTGCTATTATACGATAATTACAGGAGAAGGCCGCATAATAATCGGTGTCAGTATTTGAGTAGCATAATTCTCAGTTACTTATTGATTTTACTTCATTGATTCTTCACATAAATGTTTCAATGAACAATTGGATCAATAAAAAAAGAAACAATTCTTATTTAGTTGAATAATTGTTGGTGTTTTATTGTTTGAAAATCAATAGTTTTCAAGTCAGTTCAGTTTGTTTTAGTTTTAATTGATTTTAATCCGGAAAAACTCATTATAAAAATTAATTAATCCATTTTTATGTCACGGAAAATTAATGATATTTTAAGAAAAAAAAAACTGCTGTTCCAATTGATACTTTTCGGGTAAACATCATTTATCATCATATTTGTTGCGTATATACATATTTCTATGACTAATTGAGCCCTCACACGTAGCACCATATCCAATTCATGATACTTTGATATATCCGCTCCATTTACTTAAGTTAACACTATAGCGCCACATCAAAGAAGGATCCTTATTGATGTTAATTTATCTACACTCTCACATACACACGCATTCTCACAAATATAAAGCCGCGTTCACACCGAAATCTTCGATTTCAGAACACTCTGGCATTATGAAATTATACATGAGATTTCTACTAATTATTTCCAATAATGTACGGCTCAAACACCGAGAGCTTTAGCTCTATATAACCAAATTACCAAACCAACATAATTTTGTAGCAAACTATCCGTCGGACAAATTAAAAACACGTTTGAATTAACCAAAATTCTTTCTCATAAGATTTTAATAATAGTCATTTAGAGTTCTGTAGATAGAAAGATAGAAGGGAAATACAACAACGTTCATCATAGTATACATATATGTTTAAAACGTCACTCAGGTTCCATTTTAGTTTCGAAGCTTAAAACAATTAGAAATCAAAACAAATCGTAATTGAACATTAAGTTAAATAAAGTCAAAATATTTTTTGTAACAATTACAAATATTAAATTACCCAAAAAATTACAGTATAATTATGTTAAAATCATCTCTACAACAACTATTAATATGCGTATTAATTTTTTATGTAAAACTGAAATTTGTACTTTAGTTTCAGGCTATGATTAATTGTGAGCATAAGTATTCGTTTAATCTAAAGCTATTTAATGACATGTTAAAAATCTTGACAGTCATATTAATTACTATAATAATGATATATTCAAATGGTGCGTTTATTGTTGTTGTTGTTGTGTGATTTAAGTAAAAACATTGTATTATAAATAAAATATAAAATAGATCAATGGGGATGAAAAAGGTACAATCAAACACCACCACTTTATTTTGATAGTAGGTGGGTCATTAAGGATAGAGAGAGAGAGAGAGAGAGAGAGAGAAATTGTATTCCGGAATTCATCAACTTTGAATTAAGAATTCCAACATACAACTGTTGTTCTCTTGATGTTCAGGTAGGAAGGATGATTTGGAATCGACAAAAACAGTCAAACAACAGGGAAATTTTAAAATACTGAAGATCATTTTCTGTTGATATCAAAATTCTAAGCTGAAAAAATGAAAATATTGCTAGTATTCAGTAATGTTTCAATTTTGTTTTGTTTTTCACCCTGTTATTTGTCGAAAAGTGGTTTTAAATATGCTAAACCAGACTGACATCTGAGCCGAAGTAAGTCTCCATCGTTTCAAGCTCCAAATAACCATAATTTTCCTACAATATTTTTGTACAACCTACAGTTTTTCAAGCTTCCCAATGCATCAGTTGAAATTGTAATTTTTTAAAAATTCTGTCAAAAAAAGCCATATTAAGCTTTAACGCTCAGTTAAGCTTCCCTTATTGACAAAATTTTCAGTTTAGGAATTGGATTAACTCAATCCAGAGATCGTACATCCTGATGAAGTAAAGTTTAATTAAAGTTCTTCGTCTTAGGATGCCACTTCCTTGAGATGGTAGTCAATCTACAGCCCTAAAGTGGTCAATTGAGCTACAATTAGAAATTTATGCTGCATTTGGTGGGCTTTGGAAGTGAAAACAGCTGAAGCTTCTTGTCTGAATGGAACTTAGATGAAACGTACTGTATTTTTATTTAATTATTTTTCTAGAATTCTAGCTTTACAAACATTTATTAATTACGTCTAATTATAGTGAATTTTTCTGTCAGTTGTGTAAGATTCAAATATTAACTATCAATTATAACTGTTATAGAATAAGAATACAAAGCTATTTTTTTGGAATTAACTACATTCAATTATTTATTTCATCATATTTCAAACTACTAAAATAACAATCAAAAATTTTACTAAATTTTCTTTATTATCATTAAACAATAAATTTTCTCATAATTTATTTAGTTACTTTTCAACTATCAAGTTTTTATAGCAAATTACCATTTCTTTATCATAAATTGCATAATAAATGTCAACCTGTATTTATACTTTGTATAAAATATATGATCGTTTCATGCACAATTTCCACTAATTCAAATACGTTTCAAACAATTTTATTGATAAAATTAATTAATTTTCAATTATTATTAATCATAATTGTGTTTAAATATAGAGATTTCAATAGTGCGTTAGGAGAGCAAGCAAATCAGTTTGATGTTCTCGAAAGTTGTTTTTTTTTTTTATTTCCATCATATTTGACAACAAACCTTTCTGATTCCCACAAAAACGAAAGAATCAAACTGAAAACATATAATTTGTTGCGGTATAATTTCTTTAAAGTCGTTTGAATTAAGTAAGATAAGTAGAAAGGGAGAGATAGATAGATTTAGAGAAAGGTTTGTTGTTTTAATGAAATAAAACCATAAGAAAATTGCCGTATTTCTTCGACCAACTTTACGAAAAAAATAGAAGAAATATTGAAATTTTTCACCATCACTCCATTAATGCGAGATTTACATAGATTTACGTTTAAATCAAAAACGTTAATAATCGAGAGCTAGCCAACGGCTTTAGAGAAGAACACTAATAGCAGCTCGTACAGGCTGTCATTACAGAAGAGTTAGGAGGTTACTTTTAAAATTGTCTGAACAAGACCCCAAATTTCTTTATAATTTGTTGTTTGTAATTTCAGATCAGTTCCTTAATGATCTACTCTACCTACTTTAGTCCATTTTCCTTTGTTTATAATACAAGAAACCACTGATGATTAGACTTGTTCGATTTTGCATAAGATCTGTGATTTTAATTTGCGAATAATCATAGATTTTTTTTCAACTTTTCGACTGGATTTCTTGTAAATATACGAATGAAGGTTGATATTCGCCTTAAGCTAAATGTCTTTAAGTATTTCCTTGAAAATCTATCATAATGGCATGAATTCTCGTGTAAGACTGTTATTGTAAAAACATGAAATTATTATTGTGAGCTTTTTTGCTACTTATTTTTATTCTTTTCAATGTAAGTATCGTTTTTGCGGTTTTCAAGTTTCAAAATATGTGGATAAACGTATAAAATACATTCCCACTGTAATGAACGGTTTAGGTTTCTCAATAGTTGTAATTAAAGGGAATGACAAGCGGACTTCAATGTTCTATTGCAACTTTTTCCCATTCACAAGTTGGAATTAACCTACCGTATAATTATCTTAGCTATATATATAAGTATATAAGTATATATATGTATAACGTATCTTTATAAACAGTCACTTAAAAACTTTCAACTGGATTCGTTTTCTTCTTTAGGAAAAGGGTAGTTGGCGAACGTTATCATCTTGATCATAAGCTAAACTCAATTACATACATAAATCGAAAAGCTTTTAATTATTTCTAAATTGTATTGCTGTAATAAACGAATCAAAAATTTTGTGATGATTATGTCAGATTTACGTGGATTAACTTTAATCTAGCTTGATATCTATGGTGTGACTATTCATGGAATTTAGAGGTGTTAAATTTGAATTTCTTCGTTTCGTGCTGTAAGGGCGGAACGGATTATAAGCTAAACTGGTGCATGTTTATATTAGGAGAGGAAGAGAAATGAACGACAGGGAATGTGGCGTGCGACGCCCCGGCCTCCGGCCTCTGTTCGTCTCAATGAAATCTTCGCACACTATAAATACAACAACACATAGTGTGCATGTCTTGTACACTACTCACGCAGCCACGTGATATTTGTTTACATGATCCCAATAATGACCTAGCTACCTATATTTCATACAAATGTATACGTCACATATACCATGACTATGATGATCATGGTATTGATGACGTGCTAAATCATTAACATGCAATCAAAAATAAATAGAAGAAGAAGAAGAAGAAAAGACAAGAAGAGACATTCTCAGTCGGGTTGAATTTTTAGTATGCAAAACAGTTTTCATTTTAAAATATTCAGTTAGTAATAAATTTTATTGTGAGTGATTGTGATACCGATCCAGATATGCAAAGTAGTAATGTACCTTAGACAGCGGTACACCATCCTACACCAAGACCATCACAGGTGAAAAGGTATTCGATGTTTTCAAGATAGCTACTGGACCAGTAGCTGTAGAAGATGAAGACATCAATTGTAATGTAAAGGCTGGGACTATTAACGAGCCAAACCTGGACCCGAGTGTCCGTACTACTAAATATGCTAATGGAGTCTATTTAACTTACTGATACATCAGTTCCAAATTGTTGTATACGACGTTTTTTATTGTTTTCAATGGTACGCATTCTTAACGAATGGGGAAATGAAAAATAAACCAGAATTTCTTAAAAATAAGAATAAAAATTCTTAAATTTGGATCATCTCTAACGCGAAACAATGGTTTGTTGGAGAAATCCTCATAATTATCGACCAGAATTTCTAAGCCTATTGAAGAGATTTAATTAAATCGATGGGTAGCCAGCTTTGACATACAGCCTGCTTATTTATATATAGGCAGGCATGGCAGTATTTGATTTATGACATAATCAACCGGTGATGTAGTACAAATGGACCAATTAACATTAATAGGACGGGTTTTTGTCGATATGGACATAGTCATATATAGTGCTGACATGATAGTTAGGTAGGTATATGATATTGAATGAAAAAAAAAAAAATGTAGGTTTAAAATCAATCAACACATCATCTCAATAATAGTGATTATCGATCTACAACCTTGGCTATATCTTATATGTGTTGGTCATTTAGTAGCGCGTCAGTGTTCGCACCCATACCAGGTAGGTATAAAGAATCGATGGGTAATAAATAGCCAAGTTCATGCGACCATTCATCAAGACACAACATTGAGAATGGAGAGAAAGAGATATGCTACTGTTGTTGTTGTTGTTGTTGTTGTTATTCTTTGAAGTATAGTGGCTATACCACAACAGCGATACAGTCTAAGATAATATGACAGATTAGAATTCTTGATTTCACTTAAAAAGCCATTACGAAGTGAGCGGCCAGTATATATAGGTATCCAGTCTTCTTTTTTATTTTCTTTCTTTCATTTAGGTAACGTTGTTATTATCAACATAGTCTGGACTATAAATCGAGCCCACGGTTATACATTGTGGCTGATGTTTGATATAGCCGGTGTTTGTTGGATGTTGATGACGGCCCACCACAACCAATCCTCCATTTAGAATTGGTTGGTAGCTTGGGTAACTGCCTTGTAGAATCCAGTCGATAATATAAACATATACATTTCCTATCCTAAATATCAAATAAAATACCATATCACCATTGTATAACAATAAAGAATATTGTCAAAGTTTTCTAAATTATTGCTTGTATTAAAAGATCGATTTTATGCAAATTTGATAGATTTACGAGGTAAAATCGGCAATAACTCCACTATTTTGTGTCTGTGAAAGTAAAGTTGAATCAATAGACTCAACAAATCAATATTGAGGTGAATTATGTAAGATGGCAACTAGATTTCGTAGTTACAATACTGATTATACGTTAAATTATGTTAATGTAGTTTGAATAATTTGCTGCATTATTGATGAACAATTAGCTGTTACTGCTTCAAATCCTTACTTTCTAACAATAAATTTTTGCATGTTTTACAAACAAAAGAAGAACAAAGCTATTAACATCAGGATCTGCTTTAAACCAGGCAAATGATTAGTGAGAAAAAAATCTCCAAGAGCAGTTGTATTTCACCAGAAATTCAAAAGATCAAACTAAGATACGGTCATGGTACTGATAATGGTGTGATACTCGGTTGTTCTTTAACCTATTCATGTATGCGTATTTTTATAGTGAAGGAATAATGAAAGATTTCCAATTTAATACCGTGAAGATAGAGCCAGCCGCAAAGAGGATTTCTGGTGCTGGCTTACAAAAATCGATTGTCTTCTGTGTAGTTGCTCAAACTACTTAAGCATTATTGGAAAAAAATATACAGATTGAGACATTTCAAGTAGTAATATTTCTAACAGTCACATCTCTATTCATTCAAGCCAACGATTTTAAATTCTTTTAACGGAGAAACATATGAGAAGCTTACATGGAAACTTTACGATTGCAATAAGTAAGAGAAGAATAATTTCGTAAGCGTAAGAATAATCGTTAACTACCAATAAAGATTGCAAATGTCTTCACATCTGTTTATCAGTTTAGAAAATTTGAAATCCGAGAGTGGAATTAAAGGAGTAGTAGTAAGAAAGGGGGTTTGATACAGCTATTAAACGACGACGACTACAGACTTGGCGTTTCCAATACGAACATATGGAAAATAGCAACACTCTTAGGAGTAAGGAGTCAGACGTCTAAGAATTCCAGCTATAGACAACACACACCCAAATGTCTGTTTATCTCATTCTAACTTATCCGAAATCTCCAAGAGTAGAGGTGGTGCTGATATTTTTCTTATGTTTGGATTAGAAATGCTTAGTCTGTATAAGACTGTCTAATTTCTGGTAGTTTTTCCCACGTTGCTACTTGAATTATCGATGATTTTGAAAGTTGCTGAAAATTTGTCCTAATTAGTTAATCTAAATATTGTTCTAATTGTTAGAATTATATAACAAAGTGAAATTCAATGTGTACACACATACAACTAGTAAAAATAATAATGAAATAGTAAAAAATAAAAATAATTGTTCGTTAACAATCATATATTTATTTCTTTATACGTTTATTGTACAGTTAATTTTAATAATCCTTTCCTCTTATATAAAACAAACTATAATATAGGAACGACACAATTTTTCTGGGAAATGAAATGGCCACAATTCTAACAATAATTCTATTGTTGAAAGTAGTTTATAATAACAATTATTATGTCAATTTGATAATAAAGATGATTGTTTTGTTGACAATGACGTAATTTTATGAAAATTTTGCAAAATTGACACAATTTTTGTAAATATCCTCAAAATCATCTAAAATTATTTGAATTATCCTTTAAAAGAAAAACAACATTCAATCAATTTTCCTGTTCTTTATATTATTATTATTATTATTACTATTATTATTATTATGAGTATATTAAACAAATTGTAGTAGTTTTACTGATAAAAGGGAAATTGTGCGTTTTTGTGATAGTAGATAGTTGAAGGTTAAGAGGATGGTGCGTGAAGAGAAGAGAAAACTGTATAGTTGTTATTTTGAGTGATTGTACGCGGCACGCGAAACAATCAAACACGAACTTGTAGTAGGATAGGTCATGGATACTATGGATTACATATATATCACACATGTGTGTACATACATATATATATATATAGAAAAAAAAAACAACACGTGACATCGAAGATAACATGATGACTATGACTGGTGATCACGATACTGCCCACCTGTATATACATATAGTTAGTAATGTCTGCATAACAAAAATTCATCAATCATTTTTATGATTTGGGGATGTCCCATTGATTCATACATAGTTAAATTACATATTCATTCGAATTTTATTATTAGAAAATAGGGAAATTTTGATGAATTTGATGGTGATAACAGCAGTATAGAACCTATTGTAATTGAAGATAAAATGTGAGCAATAATGTTTACAGATCTGACTTTGTACACAGCTTGAAGCCATCACCGTTTAGTATAACAAAAGCTTAACCTGTAAATCAGATACAATACAAACATCGTTATGAATCAAAGTAAACTTGTAGTAACATAATTCATTGTTATTTTTATTATCGACGAAGGTATGAAATTCACGACTTGTTGTTCCAAATTTAAACGACAACGTTAAAGAATGAGCTGAATGGGTAATTGAAATTTTCAAGGTAGTGTTTTTGGGAAATTTTAAAATCTAAATCTACTAGCCAGCCCTGTATACAGGTTGAGACAATTCATCTAGGAACATAGAAAAAACTAGAAGAACCGAGACAGTCTCATGGCGTTCGCCTGGAACTTTGTAAAATTACCCACTCTCAAGTAAATTTGAGTCGATCAATCATTATTGGATTGCGTAAATAGAGTAAAACTAGGAAATCTATTAGAATTCCATAATTTTGTGTACAAGTTCCGTTCTGAATTCGTCCCATCTGAATGCCGGGAAACTCCTGTCAGGATTCTACCATCTCCCCGGATATCTAGAGAGATAAACGGTTCAGTTCCTGTGTAAAGCTTTTAGTATTGTACCATCAACACAGCCACATTAGTTGAACAAACCAAAAACGTAAACTTCGAACCGGAACGCATATTACAATCAATGGTCTGAAACCGTTTCCTTGTAATGTTCCTTGGCAGTATTAGAAACATACAAACACACAAAGAAAATACAGATTTTATTGCGATTTTGTAATTATTGATAAGAGATAAAAAGGTTTAATGTCTGCTTTCCTTGCACTAATCAAGCATAATATAGTTTTTTTTTTCCTGCTACATTAGAGTTTATATCCACTAAATATGGGTTTGATAGAGTTTTAATGTTCCGAAATTCTACCACCTTGTCTTGAAGAGTTAATTGCTTGCAATTATTTCGATAACAATCATCGTTCATGGTATCAAAATTTAAAAGTTTTATGCAAACTACCACGAACAAGTCAATTTAAGTGAAAAGTCAATAAATTTCAAGATGAACCTGTACTTTTGGTATAAATATTGACGTTTATCGATCGTCCGAGAAATTCTTTTCCACTCATTTAATTTTCTTTTAATTTTTGTTTTTCTCGTTTTCATAAATTCTAAATATATACACATGCAAAATTATACGGGATGCGATAACTGATAAATATTAAATATAGATTTCATGTAGGTATTACCTAATTTAAAATATCAGCTGCCAGACTCATTATTTCGGCAAATGTACGACAAGACGATCGAGAAGATGATGATCACGTTGACGACGACACCTGTCCTTAAAGGTATAAATGACGATGTGTATTTGATGCACAATGTATTAATTGCAATAATTATAGTATATAGAGCATCCTTCATTATTGGGAAGTAATTAGGAATGTGACAAAGTTTGAATGCAAAAATGGATGAATAGCTTCTTATTAGTAATAATGAAGGGGAATAAATCGTTATCTTGTTGAGATCTAATCTGTATATCCTACGGGGAAATGCTTATGTAGTTTGATATCTATACCTATGGCTCTTTCATTAATTACACGATTGTCAAATAAATTAACATAATTTTGGGAATAACTTTTCTACGTGATTAACTCAAGCGTTGAACCCCCACACAGATTATTTCATGTTATTGTAACTTTCGGACGCTTTTCTCTAAGATTTGAAGCATGCTTGCGACAACCAAATTCCCAGAAGTGTGTTTTTTTCGAAAAATTCTAGCTCACATTCTGGCGATAGAAGAAAAAAATAAAATTTTTGGTTTTGAAGGAAAAAATTAACCATAAAATATATTCTCAACGTTATTTTCCAGTCCTGTCAACGGTTTGAAGCATGCTTGCGACAACCAAATTCCCTGAAGTGTTTTTTTCGAAAATTTCTAACTCATGAAAAATCCTGAGGATAGAAGAAAAAACTAAATTTTTTGGTTTTGAAGGGAAAATCTAGCAGCAAAATATACAAGCGACGTCATTTTGCAATGCTGTCAACGCTTTGGAGGATGCTTACGACCACTAAATGCTCAGAAGTGTGTATTTTTTTGAAAATTTCTAGCTCACATGAAAAATCCAGACGATAGAAGAAAAAACTAAAACTCAACGTGATTCTGCAATGTCGTCAACTTTTTGGAGCATGCTTGTTGTGGTATGGTGAAAAATCTTATTGTAATGGTTAATCAACCTCTACAGATCGCCTATCGTTTCTGAGAACACTTATAGAGATTGTCCTTTAAATTCCTGTAGTGCTTTTCTTGATTCGTCCATAAATAAGGCAAAGACACGTTTAAGTGAGACGCAGATATCAAATTATATGTAGAATGTCGATATTTTCCAAAGATTACGATCCTATTTTTTGTACATAGTTTACATGACTATTACAACATTTTAATATAAAATACACGATTTCTTACCATGAAATTAAAAATAAATTAACTTGAAAGCTTAAAATGTCATAATTATAGTAATATTCTGCAAAAGACTATCCACTACAAAAAAAATGTACAATTTTGAAAGCATTTGGACAATATTGGCAAAATTATCACATTTATTCTTGAATAAATTAGGGTGCAATAATCTTCTTTAAATGGATTCTCTTCTGTAAAGTAACATAGATAACAGCATTAAGAATATGTAAAATCTATCAAAATAATGAAGAGTTTTTATTCAGGAAATCGTACTGTAGTAAATTATTTATAACACCTGCAAGGCATTACAACTACTTATTAATTTAATCGTTATCATTATTTCTAAATTGCAAAATTGAATATTAATTTGTATTAATTACAATTATAATTATAATTATTATTAAAAGAAATCCACTAATTATTGCAGATAATAAAGAATAGTAACGTCTAATAATTGTATACATACATATATA
>JAZBGY010000002.1:0-370490 GCA_037414755.1 Lydus trimaculatus
CCATTTTCTCGAATATATTTTATCATTAAAATCAACATTTTGGCTTTCAGTTAGCCTCTAGTTATGAAAATACTACTAATAATGCGTCTTGTGCGTTATTATGTATTGGGGGTTGTACCACTTAAGACGGGGATGAATCGAAAAATCCAAAAACAGGTAACTTTAGTTTTTCAATGAGGTTTATGAATTTGTAAAGAACAACTTGATTTTCCAAAAAATATTACCAGGGGAGGCAAAAAAGTACTAACCCCCACATGTTTTCCACCCCCGCAAAATAGAAGGGTGTTGTTTGCTGGGTGTTATTATAGTACTAACTGTGCGGAATATTCTACTTTTTGATTGAATTCGATATCTTGCTTGGTTCTCGAGATATAGCGAAAAACCTGTTTTTAGGGGGTAACTTCAAGGACCAATTTCACCCCCTTAATGTGAATATGGGCAGCTAAAAAAAAATATGTATCCTTTATTTTTTGATGCTCTACCTGTATGCAAAGTTTTATCAAAATCGGAGAGGGACAGTTGTGTCCCTTTCCTTGTAAGTACAATCAACATTTCTACAAAAATATCTAAAAAATCCGTAAACAATTTATACCACCATAAAGAGAATTAAAATACCTTTCAAATGAGGGGCTACTTGACCCCCCTTGCTATTTAAGATTCCCTAGTTGGGGGTTGACGCAACAAGGTCGCGAATGACATTGAAATGTGTCTCCCTCAAAACAAAAATCGACCTATATCAGGATTTTTGCTTGAATGACTGTTTTTTGGTCCCACAGTGGTTTTTTAATAAAAACACTACTTGTGAATGCCTCAATTTCCATTTTAAGCAACGATTTGAACAGCGATGATAGCAGAGAATTCAAAATTGTTGGAAATCGTTGCTTTGCTCGAATATCACAGCGCTGTTGCATCGTTGCTCGTCGCTCCACTATACGCGGTTCAATAGGAATGCATTGGTTTATTTTCGCTGCTTTGCTCGCCGCTTCATTATGTGTTTAGCTTTAGAGTGGGTGATGCTGATGCTTTGCCCTATGTGCCTATTTTATTGCTGCATACTGTACACGAAGGTGAATAAAAAAAAAAACATATTAATCTACCGAACAAACAATGCTCAAATAAAGCAGATTTAATTCTTTAATCAAATAATTCCTATGTTTTATTGTTTGACGCCTAATATGAAGAATCGTGTTATATAAGGACAGTAGTCTCAAAATCTCTGGCGCTGTATAGGAATTAGTGTTGTATGAACTCGCGTTCTATGGGAATTTACTGTAATTTGTTTTGGTTGAGATAATCCTTTATATTATTGTCACCATCACTATTAGTTACTGTTGAAAATGTACGATTTATGTACTTATATAACACAAATTTTGATAATTTGTAGACAGTTGATATTGTGTTAATTGAAAATTCAGATCACGCTAAACTTAACGATTAATTTCAACGCAGTTAATTAACACAACAATAATAATGTGACACAAATACTTAAATAATAAATAATAATAATAATAATAATAATAATAGCAGCAACATGTTTGTTTTACTGAATGAAAATATATGTCTGTAAATTGTGACCTATTTATATATTCTTTTGTTCTGATGAACTTCAATTTTTTTTTTGTACAATTGTTTTCTTTCCCATACTTAACCAATGTTGATGATAGACTGCAGACATAGTAAGTTGTGATTGCAGTATTCGTTTTGGTTCGTATTGTAAGCAGGTCATACTGTACTTGTATTAAAATATACAGTCGACTCCAGTATAATGCGACTATCATTTGTAACCTTGTAAACTTACATATGCGTCTCGAAAAGTCTACATGGTTATACATATTTATTCTGACCCTCAAATCTCTGATAATTGAAAGCAATAATGGGCATATTGAATTCGCTCCTCCTCACGAAACGGCTGTAAAGATTGTATACGAAGCCTAGCGATGTAGGTCTAACTTAATATGAACTATACAGGTTGAGACAGTCCATCTAGGAACATAGGAAAAACTACAAGAACTGGGATATTCTGATAGCCTTCGTCTGGGTTGAAAAGAGATGGCTGGTAGAATTTTTGTAAAATTACCCTCAAGACTGTCCTATGTTTCTAGATGAAATGTGTCAACCTGTATACTAATACGATGTATAATGCGTAAGATAAACTAAACATTTTGGCATACTTCTCGACTTTCTGTTCAGCAACGCAATCCGTATACAGTTAAAACCTACTGTTCATTTGTATACTAGAGATCTTTCTGAAATATAAATACACGGGTTGAGAACTAGGTCACCGTGGAGACACGCCCACATCATCAACTCATCCGCCGTGGATAGTCAGATATAACGACGTGTGAACTCTATTGGCTAATGTGAAATCGCCCTCCGACTAACCGGACATCGGGGTAAAAGTCGGGCATGTTATCAGCCTGTGTATTTTTGATCCAGAAAGACCTCTACTACGGGACCAAGCACCTGTCGGATAAGCGAAAACTCGATTAATACGGCGCTCGGTGACGTTTAAAGCGGATAAAACGATTGGTTATTCTTGTTCTATCTATCTAAGAAAAAGATCGGGTAATACGAAAATCGGTTAAACGGTTTTTTTTTGCTGTAGTTATAAAAGATGTAAAAGTTTATCAAAAAAAAAAATGTACTATTGTCTGCACAAATGCTTTTAAAAACATAGTAGCGTTATTTTTTAATACTTCATGGTACGAAACGGACACCTATGATTGATGAAAAAAACGAATATCAATGATAAAATGATATTTGGTTGATAGTAAGCCCATAATATTTTCCCAATTTCAAATAACGTTAGGATATCACGTTTGATATATAAGAAATTTACGAATATTTCCTGTAAAGTCGGAAATGCTGTTGTCGTATTATTGTAAATATATTTAGAAGATATGTAGCGTGTTTTAGATCAATAAATTTCAAAATTGTTATAAACAATTGTTTATAATTTGACTCAATTTTGTTTATAAATTATCATTTCTAATTGCTTTTTATGAGTTATTCGAGCCGACAATAATAAGCAACATACAAAAATTGTTTATTATCCTTGAAGTTCGTAATAATTTAAACAACAATTATAAATTATTGTTTGGTATGTTGCAAGACAATTAAAAAAAAAAAGAAAATAACTAACAATTGTTATACATATATGAATATAGTTGCAAAAATGAAATAATAAATAAAAATCGAAAATGTAAATTGAATAGAATTCATTTAATGTATAATTTATAATTTATTTTCCAGGGTGCAGTCAAAAGTTGAGAATAATAATAATAACAATAGTATAAATAATAATGGATTCAAATAGTATTCGAGGTTCAACTGGTCAATTATCAAATTCTGGTAGTACTGGTGGTGGTATGCATCATTCACATTCAACACCAGCTGGTGTAGATGGTGGTGCCCGAACTCCACCAGCTACACCAAAAAAAGGTGGTAAAATGTTGGCGATGCGTGTACAAATGTTAGATGATACAATCACCATATTTCAAGTACAGGTAAAACTATTATTTTATTGTTTTTCTAAAGATTTATTTGAGATTTGAACATGAAAATTTAGTTTTCCCAAACTTAATTCTTAACCCTGTAGGCCAACTGGGCTAAGCTCGGGGGTACATTAAAATGATGATCATAATCATTGATTAGATAATCCTAAGTGATTAGTGCCCCATTATGTGTCCTAGCCTACGGTGCGCTTGAGTTTGTTAAAATGGCCCTGCTGTAATACGAACTCAATTATACGTTTCTTTGACTCTAAATTCTATATTTATAACTGTATGTTTATTGTTGGTGAAATGAACCATGTGTGCAATACTGTTTATAACGACCGGAAATGTCATTTGCTAATGACTTGAATCAAAAATATCATAAATATAGAAGTAAAGGGATAACAAAATGATCAGTAAAATAAAAATTGTTCACTACAAGAAATGTCAAAACTATCAAATGGTTTAAGTTTTATCAGCTTGCAGGGGTTGAATAATCATTGTCTTTATTATACACTGATAATAGTCTATGATATGTGAATTAAATTGTTCTTATCTTGTTGGAATCATGCCTCATCTAAGCTTGTTAAAGAAAGGTAATTCAACTGTAATACGTATTTCAATTTAACTTTTATCGCCCAATTTTACAATACAAATCCTGGATTAATAGGGAACTTAACAATTCATGTTGATTCAGGTGAATACTATGATTGCCTTCATGTAAAGATGCCATTAACCTTATCGAACGCATTCTGTTACTCAATAAAATACAAGCAAGAATCATTTAAATTGAATTTATATAAAAATTCATAGTTCTGTAAAATAGCCGTGCGACTTGTAAAATGTTTCAAAGGAAGAATAAATTGAAATTCTTCAGAATAAATTGATTGTTTTTACCACACTATTATGTTCTCTACCATTTACATTTTTTTTTGTGTATGTTTGTGTGTGCACAGAATATTTTAACGGTGTTTTAAAAGATCAAAAAAATATAAAAACTGTATTTTTAGTGTGTGAAGGTATGAGTAAGAAGAGGGCATTAAAATGAAATATACCATAATAAAATTTTATAATAATGTTGTATTAGTTTTTGTAAAATGTGGAAAATTTGGTCGAACTTTTCCAAATAAATCATATTTTTCCATTATTTCTCCACATATACACCTACAACCAAATCAACATTTATTTACTTTAGAATGACTTGGATAAGTAAAAAAATAATAATTGTTAATATTTTAAAATTTCCATTCATTATATGGTGAACTTGTTATATTATTGTTCACCTTGATACCACTTGCCTAAATTGGTAATCTGTCTAATGAACAGACAAAATTTAATACGATTAGTCCGTTGTTTTCTCCTTTTTTTTTATAAGCTAATCAGTCATACCCAAAAATTGTGCTTATGTGCAATAAAATATCTCTGTAATAATTGCCTAGTTTATTTTAATCTTTAATTATTCTATGGATTACAGTCCGATCTCTCTCTTGTTTAAAGCCGCGTCCACATCTAGCGAATTCAAACGAATGTGAGGATCATGCACAAACAGCAGTAGATGAACGTCCTTGCAGTTGCTTGTGTTACACGAACGAATAGTTTGATCGCGTTTGTTGTTCGTTCATCAAATGTGGACGCGGCTTAATATGTAAGATTTAGGATTGTTATGAAACGAGTGGAGTTAAAACCGCCCACTTTATCCATCTTACCTCAACTTTAACGAACGAGATAATCACCATTTGCCAAATTTGTATATATGACCTATTCTCTATTGACGTCATATTTTATAATAATTTTATAATGTTGATAATTATTATTAAAGAAAATTGCGTCACAATTAGAAAAAAAAAACGATAATTAAGAGTTGTTATTAACAACAATAATGAAAGAAATAAAACTTTGATATTTGTATTTTACTGTTAATTCTGGTTGTTCATTTTGACATTGATTTGTATCAAATGAAAGTGAATCATTTGCATGTCAGTAGATACGACCTCGAACATTATTATTATGGTGTTTGTTCGACAGTTAAAAAATTCATTGGCCCGAAAGCAATTCCAATATCACACACACACACACACATACAAACTTTTCAACTTTTTAAACAAATTCGTGTTAATGTCCCTTCTCTATCTATAATTAATTTGCAAATTCCTTTAATGACAAATTCATTGACCTCATTTAGGATTGTTGTTACAAATGTATTTATTCAATTGAATGGTACAACAAGATCAATTCAAATAAATTGATAGATCGTACGTATCCTCTTGTCTGGGGTGCTGTTCTTTATTTACAATTATCGTTCCCATTGCATTTTGTTCCCATGAACCATGATGTTTGTTTAAATGAAGATTCACATCAGTTGTTGTTGTGGTTTTTTTGTTATAGGCAAAAGCAATGGGTCGTGTACTATTTGATCAAGTATGCAAACAATTACATCTATTAGAAGCTGATTATTTTGGTTTAGAATATTCAGATAATCATGGTACAAAATATTGGTTAGATTTACAAAAACCTATATCAAGACAATTAGGATTATCGCTGGTCGATCCATTATTATATTTCTGTGTTAAATTCTATACACCTGATCCAGGACAATTAGAAGAGGAATATACAAGATATCTATTCTGTTTACAAATTAAAAGAGACTTATCACAAGGTTTGATGCAATGTAATGAAAATACAGCCGCATTAATGGCCAGTTATATTGTACAAGCTGAATGTGGTGATTATGTTGCTGAAGATTACCCTGATCATAGTTATTTGTCTAGTTATAAATTTGTACCACAACAAGATCAAGAGATGGAACGAAAAATAATGGAGAATCACAAAAAACATGCGTAAGTTTGAATAATTTCATTGTTGTCTCCCTCTACATTTGGTTAATTTTTATTTTTTGTTGTTGTTGTTGTTGTTGTGTGTTTGTTTATGGATGGTGATTTTAGAGGTCAATCACCAGCTGAAGCTGATTTAAATCTATTAGAAACGGCCAGAAGATGTGAATTATATGGCATGAAAATGCATCCGGCTAAAGATCATGAGAATGTACCATTAAATTTAGCTGTTGCCCATATGGGTATTTTAGTTTTTCAAAATTATACAAAAATTAATACGTTTTCATGGGCGAAGATACGAAAGATTTCATTTAAACGGAAACGATTCCTTATTAAATTACATCCAGAAGGATATGTATGAATATATACAAAATAAAGTTGATTTTATTCCATAAAAAATTTGCAAAATTTTTATTGTTATTAGGGTTACTATAAAGATACTGTTGAATTCTTCTTTGAAGGCCGGAATGAGTGTAAAAATTTTTGGAAGAAGTGTGTAGAGAATCATGGATTTTTCCGTTGTGCTTCAGTAAAAACTATTTCTAGACATAAAACAAGAGTATTATCCAGAGGTAGTTCTTTTAGGTAACAAAAAAAATATTACAAAATCTGCAGTTTATTAGATAACATCTTTTTTTTATAGATATAGCGGTAAAACTCAAAAACAGATTGTGGAATTCGTGAGGGATAATTACGTGAAACGTCAAACATTCCAAAGGTAGGTGAATGTACTGGTTCCTTGTAGGTTGTTATTGTTATTACCCTTTTTTTTTTCAAGTGGTAGCTTGAGTTGCTTTATTGATTCCAATATTAATATGGTCATAAGTAGCGTCTTTGTGGCGTGTGGAGCATGGTTGTTGTAGCATTTGGTCAGGATATTGCTGTGTCCGACAATAATTATTCTAACCGTGATCATATTTTTTTTTGTTGTTGAATCAAGGGAAGGAGGAAGGAATCAAATTAAAAAAAGATTTAAAGCATATTTTCATTAAAGTTGAAAAATTAATTAAAACATCCTGCTGCATGATATGTTGGATATGATAATAACAATAAATAAGCAAAAAAAAAAAATCGATGTTCTTATGAAAAACATACCTTTTTGTGTTATTTGGTAATTGTTGATAAAAATTTAATTGAAATTTTACTGTTTAATAGGATAACTTTGCCAATTAGCTAACGGCTGTGCTCCATAAGAATTTTTACAAGGCTTTAATTTAGTTATAGAAACAATAATTGTTTAATGTGTAGATCGGTGACTATATCATTCCTCATTCTCTTGTCCAGGTCGGCTTCATTTCGGCATTCTAGTGCTCATTCGAGTGCAACCAACATGCACTCGAGTACTGTCGGGAACAGCATATCCGCTCACCCTCTGTTGCCTCTTGCCGACAGCAACTTAAGTGGTAGGTTCCTTGTTAATTTTATTATAATTATTTCTATTATTCTTCAAATGCTTTTAAATATTAGAAATATTATTTGATTGAAACTAATTTATGTTTATTTTTTTTTGTTAATAGTGGAAGTGTCCAAACTATCAACTTCCCTGGGTTCGATGGGCGTATCAGTGGGGCCCCCGGCTTCTCCGACGACGATGTTAGCCTCTCGCCACCGCGTCACAGCTACATCTTGGAGCTCGGCCCCAGACACACGGCCTACCATAATGCCTGCTCAGATGACGACCTCGCCATCACCTCCTCTGACGACGCAATCGGCATCGCCAGTAACTTCTGCGACCACGAGTCCACTTCATACACCATACACGGAAACGAAACCGTATGCCAGCAGTTCACCGGTCGCCGTTCGCGCAGCAGTTCACAGGGCCGATATAGCAACAGGTACCACCATCACCACCACCATCCGCACTCACACCACTTCTGTCCGGATGCCCTCTAGTCATAAATCAGAGGGTTCACTGGACCAATCACCCCCATTTGATACTAACGATCCTTACCCAACACAGACGCGATCGCAAAATGATCTTGGCTTACGTTCTAAAGGTAATCAAGTTCAAATCCAAACTAATTCTGAATATACTTATAAATCTATGACGGCTTTACCTAAACGGCAAATATGGCAACGTAGTGCCAGTTGTCGTGATTTATACGATTTTAGTTTTGAAGATTCCGGTAAAGCTAAACGACGTAGCAGTAAAATATCAAAAACAGAAAAATCATCAACAGTTACGACAGGCGATACAAATCGTAAACTTGAATCGCCTGTTACGACATACGATGATCATCGTGCTATATATACCACTCGTTCACGTGATAGTAGCCTTGAAATACATCAAGATATTATGATGCCGGATCAAAAAGTTTATTCTAGCAGTTATCCAGGTACCACATCCTATTCACAAGAATCAATGGAAGATCCAGGCAATTATGATTTAAGAGATTCCCAAGATGATCTCTCTCATGATAGTTATGAATTGATTGAGAAATCTGATGATGATTATAGCACATCAGGTGGTGATTATAAAAAATATAAAAAATCAAAACCACTTAACGCCAGAAGTTGTAGTTTAGATTCTGGTAATTACTTACCATCTGATACAGATTCAGATGATGGTAAACGACATAAATGTAAAAGTAGCTCTGATGTACATCAGGATATTTTCGCAATGGATGATCCCAGAGATCTTCCACGCGAGATTATTCCACGTAAATCTGATGGTAGTTTTTATAAAATGTTCCGTGTTAGTTCACGAACATCAAGTCAAGAATCAAAAAGTGATTATTACGAAACTAAACCTTTAAAATCTAGTCGGGAAAATTTAAAACGTTCTGCTCGAACTTTAGAACGTACTTCAAGTGCTGAATCAAAAAGTGACTATGATAGCAAGAAACGTAAACACAAAACTTTGGATCATCTTGATTCAAGTCGCGCATCAAGTGTAGAGTCAAGAAGTAGCGAATATTATGATGCCACATCGAATATTGTCGACGAACCAAGTAAACATCGACCCGGTGAATATGATCGCAGAATTAATTTTGAACGTAACTATGGTACACAGAAAGGCAAACAAGAACTGCAGAAATATAATTTTGATGATTATACAATACGTAAAGAAACATCTCATGTACATTCTGTTAGTTTACAAAATGTAGAAACTGAACAACACATTCGAGCAAATCGAATTTTGACAAATTTGGAACAGAATACTGTACCACGAACACAAAAACCTAGCCGTTATCAAGACAAACCAACACCTATTTGGCCTGAAAGTATTGCTGGTTTACCAACAGAAGTTTGCAATTGGCAACAAAAATCCTCAACACAACGTTCTACAGAATCTGAAAGTAATATTTTCAGTTTTGACGAAGAGAAAATCCAATCGTTACAAGATAATAGTGATGTTGATGCTTGTCCAGATCATAGCTTTGGTGTTGTACCAAATATTGATAAAACGAAGAAAATTGATACGAATCGAAAACAAAATAATTTCCGTGATATTTTTATGGAAATTGAACCACGAAAAATTCGTGAACCTTTACCATTGCATCAACCAATTGAGAGAACAAAATCCGATCCCAATTCACTTGCACGACAACGAATCAATTCAAATTCACGACGGATGTTATTAATGCACCAAAAGTCTATCGATTTAACACCAGCTGAATCGAGTGATGATGATTATTTGTATAAACAAATACCAAGTGCACCACCAGTGATGAAATGTAGAGGAAGTCATTTTGAAATGCCGACAGCTGAATTCGGACATTTTGATGTACTAAAGGGTGAAGGTGAAGGACTAAAGACCAAATTTGAAGTGCCAAAAAGTCAATTTGAAGTCTTAGGTGCAAAAACACAATCAGATTTGATAAATTTACCACCAAAAAGTGATGATATTCCTTATGTTCTTCATAAACGACATATAATGAATGGTACAGCATCAGGTGATGATACAACGATACGATCAAGTGATAAATTCGAAACGAGAAAATCAAAAATTGATGATGATGAGAAGAAATCAAAATTAACTGATGAAATCAAAATAAAACAAACTTCATCACCACAAACTGAAACGGAGTCATTTCTATTCACGCAAAACATCGATCTTTCTAAAGTTGATCCAGTAACTTTAGAAGTTGATAAAAGTGAAAGACCTATAATTATATCTAGTCCTAAAAGAGATATCACACATATTGACCCTGTTCTCTTGGAAGCTTTAAGCTCTAAATTGAGTCAGATTGAAAGTGATTCACCAACAAGTTCAAAAACTGAAAGTCTTAAACCACAACAAAAACTTCTACCAATCCAAAAGGATAAACCACAAAAACCTGAAATTAAGACCACTATAGAGAAACCTCAACTAAAACAAGAAGTGGAACTGAAAGAACCTCAAAAAACTGATAAACTTTTGGGAAAAGATAGAATAAAAACTGATATCAAACCGAAACGTATAATCAAACCTAGAATGCAACCAGGTAAAAAATGTGGTAAAGTAAACAAAACTAAAGTACGAATCACTTCATTTTCATCGGATGATGAATCTTTAGATTCGGATGATGTTTTCGGTAGTGCTGAAGCTACACCAACTCGAATGGAATTCTCACCACCACAAACACGAAAAGAAATGGAATCAATTCTAAAATTCGAGTCTGAACGGAAATATCTTCAATATACAATGTCATCGACTGAAGTTGAAGGTTCACCACCACAAACTCGCAAAAAAGCAGATAAACGTCAACATGATAACGGTTTAGATCCTAATGTTCAACCTGAATTGAGAAGAATATCCGAACGATCATTCTCAATTCCAAGTTCTGAAGATGATCTCAATATAAAGACATCAGATATGCAACCAGTTTTTGCAGAACCTACAGCACCCGAAAGTCTACCAATTGTTGAAGAAACTGAGAAAGATGATATTGATCGATCATTACAGGAGGTAACATTAAAGGAAACTAGTGAGAATTTCGATGAAGAAAGGGAAAAAGAGAAGCTTCTACTTCAAGCAGAAATTGAAAATGATTTGAAGAATCTTAAAGTGCCTCCTAGAACCAAAATCACAGAAATTCCATGTTCATCGTCGGCTAGAAAAAAGGGACAAAGTCCGTTATTATTTGCACATGCTAGGTTGAATCTATCGGAAGGTTCAGCTTTTACATTGCTTCAAAAACAACAAGCTACTGAATCACCAATACCAGGACGACGAGCAAAAAGTTTAGATGCTCCTGTCATTCCAGTCAGTCGTTTACCACCATTGAATGCATTTTCTAGTAAAGATGATACTGTTGAAGAAGAAGATCGAGCTACAACAACTGATGTCAATGAGAGTGATTTTGATGAAGTTGGTGCTGAAATTGATAAAAAAGTTGAACAAATTGAAGATAAATTAGTGAAAGTTATCGAGAAAACAGAATCTCCCCCACCTGTAATAGAGACAACAATGAAAAAAGATAAAGTTGTGACCGGACCAAAACCTGAAATAAAACCTGTCACTGTGGTAAAGAAAGTTAATGAACGTGAATGTGATCAAATTGTACCTGATGTTAGTAGGTCAAAGAAATCATTCAAAAATGTTCCACAATCTAAACAAGTAACACAAAAAGTTGGTACTAAAGCAAAACCATCAAGTATGAAAGAAACAAAAACGAATGCTGCTAAAGAAAGACCTCGAATTCCTACGAAATCAAAAATAACACCTTCCAAGGCAATTCCACCTAAGACAAGTAGCGGCAAGCCTGTTGTACCTCCTAGAACCACATCAAAATCAACAACAGAGACAACGGCGATAACTGCCACTGCAGAAATTACTGTTCCTCCTGCAGAGAAAACGGAAGAACCGATTACTTTACCTGTACCAGAAATGAAACGAACGAAAAGTCAAGAAATGGAACCGTGTAAAAAGGTACCACCAAAAGAGAAAGCAAAAAGTTTAGACAAATTAGAATTGAAGCGTATATCAAGTAAGGAACGGACAAAATCTCAAGAAGATAGTGATACTGATATTGCTAAACGCAAAGAAAAACAACAAATGTTATATGAAACAGCAATTAAACAAACAAAAACAGTGAAAAGTCCGGTTAAAGATGTTCTTCCAGTTTTCCCGCAAGTTGAGGAAATGGTTAGAGAACGTCATGGTAAATTAGAAATTAGTATTAATACAATCGAAAATACAAATGTGTCATTAGAGGAGGCGATAATTATCACAAAATCACCAAAGAAACTTGATAAGAAAATGGATAAAAAATTAACGCAAAGCTTAGAACTGAATTTAACAAATGAAGAAGAAACAGCAGATAAACCGATGCAACGACTTGGCAAAAGCCTTGATTTAGATAATCGACCTAAAGAAGAAACAGACGAGTCTACAGAATTTAATTTCGAAGCTGTTATAAAAATATCAGAAGATACTTCAACCATGGAGATATCTTCTGAGAGACAGGAAGAGGAGAGTCCGCCACAAGAATCTGTACAAGATAAAATAATTCTTGAAGGAACTAGTTTAGATGTTTGGTTATCAGTAGATGGACAGAAAACTAGTGATAAATTAGATAAGATAGAATTAATTAAAGGTTCGGCTGATTTTTTTGAAGAAACTACTCCAGGTAAACCACCACCTGATTTAAGACGAGTTGATACAAAAAGTTCATCAGATTCACAAAGTACGGAAAAAGTTAGTCTTGGTAATTCTTTAGATATGAAATATATTGATGAATCTGGTGGTGATTCATCTCATCAATCTGAACAAGATGCACAATTAATTGTTGAAATGCGAAAAGCTTCCGATACGGTTGGCAAATTTTTACGTAAAAAATTAGAAAAAAAACGATTAGCAGCAAAAATTCGTATAACTAGTGAAGAGGAATCGTTAACTGAAGTGAGTGAAATAAAAGGTGAACAAGATGTTGATACTAATTTATTAACACCTGGTGATGATCGTAGAGATGTTTTGTTCAGATTGAGTACAGAAAGTAGATCTGAAGATACCGGTTCTTGGATGACTGTTGATTGTGAAGAATACGTTGGAATTGGTGAATCTTTTGAATGTGAACCAACTACTCTTGATACACTTGAAAAGTCTAATATTGAACTTGAAAATCAACCTGAAGAAAAACCATCAGCAGTCAGCTTGTCAACAACAATGAAATTAAGCAAATTGGATCTATTGAAACGTAATTCAGACCAGTCAAGATCTAGTGACACAACAGGATCATGGACAAGTGGTGAGAAAGATCCCAGTCCTAGTAATATCAGAGAAACTGATGATTCTAGTGTAAGCTGTGCTATAGGACTTTCTGTTGGTTTTAGTCAAACTATTGAAAGATTCGCAACAAAAGATCAAATTGAAAAGAGTTCACCGGAAATTGAACCACCGAAAAGTCCAAGAAGTCCTAGAAGTCCACGAATTTGTGTATTAGGTCGAGCATTTACAATAGATGAAGAATCAATGTCACAACGAAATCCAAATGAAGAGGAGTCTAGTTCAGATGAAGCTCATGAAATACCGAAAGATTCAAAATCTGACCAGGATGGTTTGAAATACAAAAAAGTTCCTTATCCTTTTGAAGAAAAATGGTCGACTGAATCGGAGTTAAGTCAGAGATTACATCAAAAAATTGCGAAAAAGTTATCAGGTGATAAAGGTAGTTTTTCATCATTAGATGAATCAAAAAATGGTAAATTAGATAAACCATCATTGTATTCTATTGAAAAATTATCGACTGAATCACGAAATTCAATTGATACTGAATCGAGTTCTGGTAGTTTGGGTACTGCAGCACGTATGACAAAATCTAATGACATACCAAAAGAATTAAGCTCAACTTGGAGGCCATTTCCTTTAGATAGTTCCGGTTCGGAAAGTTTTGATGATGTATTATTACCACCAGATCAGGATAATAATGGAAAACAAGAATATTTTCTGTGTCGTGATAATTCTGGTGATTTTACACAATTATCGGATGTTTGTTATAAATCAGATCCGGATGCAACACCAACCAGAGATGATACAGTTCTACCAGAAGATTTAGCAAATTTTTCAACGAATTTCGGTTATCCATGTTTAACATCAAATATTAATGTGATTGGTTTGAATTTAGGTGCACCAGATGTTATACCAGGTGTTGGATTCTTATCACGTACATTATCACGAATATCGGAACGTAGTACGAATTCAGAAAAAAGTAGTACTGAAGATGATTCAACAAAAGCAACAACACAAAGTGATAGTTTAAATGATGAATCATTAGCATCTAGTAATCCACAAGTAAGTCTCAGTTCAGATCCACCAAGTCATGCACGTTTATCTGAAGAAAAGAAAACACCAACAAATGGACCAAATCATCATCCTATACCAAAATTACCAATTGAAGAATTACATATTAAAAATGATTCAATACCTAGTTGTGGTTTATTACAACGACAAATATCAGATGATCGTCGTACATCTGCTGAAATGGCTGAATTATCAATTGATGATATTGAAATTCTTACATCGGAACGTGGTTTAAGATTGAAACGACAAGATTCAGATGATACGATAATTGATGAAGAATGTTTTGATGAACAACAGAATAAAAACGATAGTCAAGAGAGTGATGAATGGCCATTACCGGAAATACCAAAACGTGAACAACAACAACAACAAACAACAGCACAATCATTATTAGCTATGCATGAAGTATTAAGTTCTGATACATCACAATTAACAACACAAGTATTTCAACCACCGAACACCAACATACCTAAAACGTTCGGTTTAAGAGGTTCGTTGAAAAGTCAAGATTCGGAACAGTGGCCAAGTCCACCATCTAGTGTTGTTGAACCACCAATTGTCAGTAATGTTGGTACATATTATGTAACACCACCGGAAGAACCATCCAAAGTAACTATAAGTAATATAGAAACGCATTACGTAACACCGCCAGAAGAAGCATATAAAGTCACAGTTGATTCAAATACAGTTAGTACATATGATAATGATTCAAATTCAGATAATGAGAATAAATTGACCGATTTAGATACAGAAAAAACGCATACTTATGAAAATGTACCAATATCGCATGCTAGTGAAAGTATATCAGAGAGTTTAAGTATTGGTACTAGTGGTATTAAAATTGTTTTAGATAAGAAATCTGATGATTCAAAAGCTTCAAATTCAGATGATGAATTAAATTTATCAAATTTAAATGATGATGTATTCACTGAAAGTATTGATGTTGGTAATAAAAATGAATTAAGACCACCAACTGTTATGAGACGTAGTACAAATTCTGATGATTCATCACAATCAGCATTAAAAAATGATTATTTAAAACCAACAACAAAAACATCACAAAGTTCATATTCTGAAGAGGATTGTACTAGTTCGATTGGTACAAATATTGAAGATGGTACTGTTCGATTTGCATTTAAACCAACAAAATGTACACATAGTTCACATTCTGAAGATACATCGATTGCTTTAAGTCTATCAGAATGGTCGAATAGTACAAATACAGTGAAATTTCAAAATTTATCAAGTACCAGTGGCACAACAAAGAGTAGTTCTGGTTTAAAAAGTGATGATAATTCGTTAACAGATATAGCACAATCAATATCAGAATGGTCGAGTAGTAATAGTAATACGTTAAAAGTTCAACAACAAACAACAAGTTTACAATTTCAAAAATTATCATCAACAACTACCTCAACTGGTGAGAATAGTACATTAACTGATTTAATACCAACAATATCTGAATGGTCTAGTTCAGATACATCAAAAACTCTAGTAGCACCACCACCACCACCAACACCACATCAACAATATTATCCAAATTTGAAAAATGAACGTTCTTTAACACGTTTAGGTTCAAGTGTTGATGATGGTGAATTTGTTAGTACACCAGAATCAAAAGGTATACCAAGTCCGAAAAATATACCATCAGAAGATTTAGCCCAATTACCAACAACATTACAAACTGAAACGAAATTCTTTACAATAAAATCAACAGAACGACCAATTTTAATACCATCAATACAATCACTTTCGGATACAGAAAAATCGAGTAGTTCTATCGAACAAAAAACCGTACATACACAAAGATATGATAGAGATAAACAGAGATATATGCAAAAACACCATCAAACATCAACGAAAAGTACAGAACGACCGATAAAGATTCCATTGAAATTATCGAAATGTTCACCATATTATTCGAGTAGTTTAAGTTCAGAATCAACACCATTAGCTAGTACTAGTCCAATACCTGTTAATAAAACAGCAACAGTACCATTAACTAGAAGTCATAGGAAACCAGTTAGTAAAAGTTTATTATTACAAACGAAAAGTCCACCAAGTGAGAATGATTCAACTAGTTCAGTGGAATCACCGAAAAGTAAATCAGATCGTGATCGACGCGGTTATCGACGACGACGTCAATCACAAAATCAAAAACGTCACAAAATCGAATCACATAAAATGGATAATGAATTCTATTATGATCAACAACATCAAGATACTACAACTACTCCGAATACGACAACTACAAATGATTATATATTTCATTATGAAGATAGAAGTGGTCGATATACAGAAAATTTAGAAGAAGAAGGTTATTTACCTGATGGTGATTCACAATCAGGTAGTGATATATTTCGTATGGAAAAAGATGATGATGATCGTTATGATATAGCTGAAGGTTTTGATGTTACATCAATACCACCACCATTATTAGAAGATGATTTCGAAGATGAACAGTCACCGCAAATTTGATTTTAATGTGATTTAAGAATTCATTTTTGGATATGTTCTAATTACTGCTGTTGTTATCGTTATTTCAACATTATTCATTTTAATTATGATTTTATATCAGATTTTTATTATTATTGGATTTATTCAGATTTGTTAAACAATAATAACAACAACAACAACAACAAAAAGAACGATATGAAATTCCTAATTGGCTGTGCCAAAAATATTTCCACGAAACTTGCAATAAAAGTTATTCAAAAGGTGCCAAATTTTACCGATAAAATCTCCAAATAAACGACTCAAATTTGCCAAATTTTTGCGATTGCTCTGTGTTTCTCATTATTAACAAATTTAAAATGGATCTATTTTGAAAAAATTTTAACGCTTTGTCTTCTTCATGTGGCTATTGGATGTTTTCATATTTCCTTCATACATTAAAATATTGAATTTACACCGTTTTATTCTACCGTGTTTCTATTATTATTATTATAATAGCGCACAATTATCCAATAGTCATTGTAATTTGTCATTAGAACCATAACTCTTTCCAATCAAGACTGAGAACTGATGAACAATTTTATTTATAAATTTTATTATTGTAAATATATTTGTCGTCGAACAAAGCAAAACAAGAACAGAAATCAAACAGTCGAAAAACAATACGACACTATAGATATGTTTGTTTTTTTCTTCGAATTTATAAAATTGTGTAATTTTTTAAATATTTCTATGTTATTTATTAACAATAATTCATTGAAATGGGGAAGAATCATAAATCTAGTTTTTATTATAGCAAAAAAATGTTATAATTTTTCGAGAATCTTTAGTGCCAAGATTGTGATTCTTTAACAATTGAGTTTGGACAACAAACCCACCCTTAAGTTTGTCTTTTTTTTTTTGAATATAAATGTGATAGATACTGCATTTTTCTTGTAAATGTCGTCTCTTCTATTTAGTCTGTTATAGAGATAAAATCAAAATAGATAAACGGTTAATTCGCTACAGGTTATCCCAATTTATTAATTTTAGGTAAATTTGGGAAGTAACTGTAAGTTATTTGTTTTCTTATTGATTACACGAGCGAATTGTAAATCTGGTTGCAAATATTCAAAAGTACACTCACACTCCATTTCCATCCCTGTTATTTTTGACGAATTCACATTCGTAAATTATGATGCTGATAATGTAAAATGAGCTTTCTAGAGGTGATTAGATAGAAATAATTAATATCGAGTTCAAGGTTGTGTTTCGTCTGAAATACCTCTCTAATTACATTTTCATAAATTGTTAATTGAAATTGAATATTAATTTGAGAAACTGCATTATGAAATTGAATTGTCGAGACAAAGGATTCGCTCAGGGGAAACGGTGTCGTCCGTCATACACACACAACACTGCAAATTTTAAAATATTTGAACGATAAATCTTGTAAAATTATCGATAAACAGTTTGTTGTTGTTGTTGTTGGAAAACTTATTTACTGTTTTCGTTGTTTTTGTTTGTTACAATATTACCAGTGCTTCCACATTCGAGAACCTTATTTTTATGTCTACAACAGATCGAGATTTTCTATTTATTGAACCATTTTCGAGAAATATCGCGACATTGATATCGTTACTTCCAAATCTACAACTTGGCGAAAACAAATTTATGCCAATTTTGCTCCTCTTTTAGCTACTTATAGTGAAGCTTTTTTTGTTTTTTTATAGTTTCAAGCTACATTTTTACTATTATTTTTTCATAGTTTTAAAACTTTGGCTCCATTGCCTGAACTCGAACCGACAGCTTCGAGTCCCAGGAAGACCACAATAATCGGGGTCAATACGTCTACTAGACATTCTAAATCTTGGTATTCATTCAATGTATTTCTAGGTTTACAGTTGGGATAACCTGTATCTCGATTGTCGGATGGTAAAATTGAAATTTTTTTTTTGGTAAAGAATACAACAATCTAACGATTGTTGATTATATTGAATATTGGCGGTCTAATTATCGATTATTATTCTTCCAAAAAAAATCTAATTTTATTTTTTTATTTATTTAAAAGTAGGCCTAATTGCTAAGAAGATGATTACCTACCTACACATAATTTAAATAAAAATTCCCCCACGTAAATTAATAATAATAGTAATAATAATAAACAAATTTTATATTACAATATAATAATTGAAAAAGCGTGTTAGAGTCAATAAGAATCATCTGTAAGTTTTACATTTTCGTTTTGTGATATCTACATAATACATTGTTATTTATTGGTAGTAGTGTTAGAATATTTAGGCGAAGAAATATTGATATAACGCTACTCTTATCTGTTTATTTATTAATTATTTTATATATAGATATAGATATAAATTATATTATTGATTATGCTGGAATTATTGTTATTTTCTTACAATTGTTGATCATTGTTTAATGCTCAAATGGAAGAAAACAAAAACGTGTAAAAAACGATTTCTTTTAAATGTATACAACTTTCAAATAGTTACTAATAATTTAATCCCTAAAGCTGTGTACAATCATTTGTTATCCATCTTTAATCACCTGTAAAATACTACGTTTATTCGAATTTTCAATAATAATAATAATAATGTAATTAACAACAATCATTTGATTCATTTATTAGTAATAATTAATAAAACCCTTACAAATTTTGCTTAATTTTCATCTAATTCCTCTTTCTAAAAGCTTAACGTTTCTACTGATTTATTGATTTAAAAAAAAAATGGATTAAGGTGAGCTTTCGGTGTTGCATGAAAATATCAATAATTGCATGTTATTGTCTAAAGTTACATTAATTATTTATTATTAATTTGATTTATAATAACAAAGATTGATGATTTTATAAATTTTCCAGATGATATAACAACAACAAATACAAAACCGGAACATAATGATAATTATTATATTCACAATAATTCGTATTATTCATACTCAAGTCCGAATTATAAAGAAATTAATGGTAATATTAGTGATATAACAACAAATTATGATAAAATCGAAGATACAAGTCCAATAAGAAATCTAGCAAAAGAACAATTATTAAATTCGATTAATGCAAATACAACAAACAATAATTCAAATACAACAACAATCATTGCTGATATTGAAGGTGAAGTTAAGAAAAAAACCAAACATGTTGATAAAACTTATTATATCGCCAAAGAGATTCTAATGACCGAATTAACATATAAGAAAGATTTGGATGTTATCAATGTGGTAATTATCAAAATTTTTACCATTTTTATGAATTTTTGTAAAAAAAAAAAATCAAAATTATTTTATCCAACAGTGGTTTAGAGATGAAGTTGGTCGTGAAGAACCGGAAGAATGCTCGATTTTATTAACATTAATTGCACCATTAGCTCAAGCACATGGACAATTGGTTAAAGATTTGGAACAACGTTTACAGAATTGGGATGGTAGAGGTGGACCGAAAGCAAATTCCGGACGTATTGCTGATGTTCTATTAGCACATCTGCCACCATTACTGCCTGTATTTATTGTTTTTTTTATTATTAATTAAATTTTTGTACAATTTGAGAATTTCAGATTTACGAAGAATATTTAGATGGTCATCTATTGGTATTGGAACGTTTAGATTCTTCATTCAAACAAAATAATCATTTCGAACAATTGTATCGTGATTTTGAAACACAGAAAGTTTGTTATTTACCATTAACAACATTTGTTTTGAAACCATTATATCGATTATTACAATACCAATCACTATTAGATCGTAATTTATTTCTATAAAATCGCGATATTCAAACATAAAAAATATTAAAATCTTGGTTTTTAGGTTTGTTGAAACATTATGGTCCAACACATCCAGACCGTGTTGATTGTTTAACAGCCAGTGATACATTGAAAGAATTAATACAACCAGTTAGTGCAACATTGGAACATTCAGAAAATCTAGCTACATTATGTGAATTACAACGAGATTTGATCGGTTTTGATAATTTAATACAATCTGGTAGGAAATTCATACGACACGGTTGTTTATTGAAACATTCCAGAAAAGGTTATCAACAAAGAATGTTCTTTTTGGTAATAAAAACAATTTTTTGGATGCACAAACAGAAATTAACCGGAAAAAAATAGTTTTCAGATATTTTATTGTATACGTCAAGATCACAAGCAACTTTACAATTTCGTGTCCATGGACAGATGCCATTAAGAGGTGTTTTAATTGAGGAGCCTGAAGGTGAACTCGCCAATTACGGTCTAATTATCTATGGTTAGTATTACTGATAGTAATTATAATACAAGTTTAACAAACGTAAACTTTGTAACCCCATTATTGATTAATGTTACAACTCTAGAATAATCGAATTGTATTCTCCAATTTTGTATAAATTCTTGAATTTGTTGTTTAACAATAACTATGGGGAGATTTTTACAGTTTCTTCCCCTCTTTCAGACAATTATTTTCAAGAATTTGTGTGTTTAGTTGTTTTCATTATTACCGTTCCAATAAAATAAGATTGTTTGACAATTCGATTGGTGCTTCAATAGCTTACAAATTGGTTACAAAAATAACGTTCTTCAACTTTCCTGTTAGCATACACATGTCTGTGTAAGTTTATTATTTAAGAAGAGAACCTACCTTTCGACGCCCACATGTAGAATAACAAAATCGATAAAGAAAAGTCAGTTACGTAGAAAATTCGTTATAAAACTATTAAAAATATTTCGTAATCTTTATTTTTTTTTAAAAGTTATTACCTCAAATTTCTGAAGAAAGCAGTATTCTGGATAATATGTCCCTCTAGAAACGAAGAAGATCTTCAACCTGAACAAGTGTCATACAAGCAAAAAGAGCGGATTAAACGCATTTGAACCACAAAAACCACTTTTCTATTATATTTTCAACAATTTTTTTTTTCTAAAAGCAACCAAAATAAATTGATTTTTCTATTACGTCGACAATATTTTCTTATTAAGTTTTACTTTAACAAGACACTCGTTATCCTCTAGTTCAGTGTATTTGATATTATTGAGAATTTTTTTTACGTTTAGGTGGAAACCGTGCGTTAACAGTAGCGGCCAATTCACAAGATGAGAAAGAACGTTGGAAACGGGATTTACAAAATGCCATCCAATCAGCTAGAGATAAAACTGATACAAAAATAACATATTTGAGTCTAAAGAGTTGTAGTAAGTTATTGTGTTTCGAATTAAAATTCTAAAATTAACATTATTTTTCTTCACAACTCTAATAAAAGGCTCATCAGATGAAATAATGGATCAGTGTGGAAATGATGTTGGTACACAAACAAAACCACAAATCCAACGAACAAATACAACAGTTCATGTATGTTGGCATCGTAATACTAGTATTAGTATGAGAGATGAATTAGTTGCAGTTGAGGTAGATTTCATATTTTTAATAAAATCATTTTTATAACATACGACAATTTGCAATTTTAGAATCAACTCTCCGGTTATTTATTACGTAAATTCAAAAGTAGTAATGGTTGGCAGAAATTATGGGTGGTATTCACATCATTTTGTTTGTTTTTTTATAAAGGATGTATGGATGATTTTCCATTAGCATCATTACCATTATTGGGTTATACTGTTGGACCACCAACAGTAGAAGATCAAATTGGCAAAGATTACGTTTTTAAATTACAATACAAGAATCATGTGTATTTCTTTAGAGCCGAATCGGAATACACATACAATAGATGGATGGAAGTGATTGCTAGTACTACACAGGGTAAAATTAGAAAGAAAGTATTGATTAATGATGAGAATTGTATTGATACATCACCGGAGAAATAATGTTGAAATGTTTTAATTTAAGGGTTTCTTTAGAAGATTGATAATAATTTGAGGGTTGAGGGGGCATTTAATTGAGAATTTTTATAATTTTATCTGTAAATATTGAAAGTATTATTATTGTTTTTTAGGAAAAAAAGGTCTGACTTAGACATTCCTGTTTTTTAGCATTTTATTTTGTAAATATCTGTATATTAATTTTTCTAACAATTTTATCGTTTATATGTAATTTTAATATAGCAGCTATAATAAATTATTATGACTCATTAAAAATACTATCGACGAAATTGTAAATTTTTCTAATGGTAATTACATGAATAAAATATCAAGGTACTGGAATAACACGTTTTTTATTACCATTTCCCACCTCCAATTACAAACAAATATAACATTGAACGTTTGTCAATATTCGATAATTTATCAATTAGTTTAAGATTCGGGAATTTGTTGAATAATTTCCAGTATTTATTGTCCGCAAGCGCCACACATAGAAGCGGAACAGAAATTTGCACTGAAATGGTACATAAACGGTAGTGGTGGCGACGACGACGACGCCGATAACAACAACAACAACGACGACGACGTCGGTAATAAGTGGCGGCAATCAAACGGAGACAGTCATTCGTTCTGTTTTTGAAACTCTACGAAAACTTTATAAAATTACAAAATGTGTTCTCTAGAAAGTGTTCCAAAAGTATTCAAATTTCTGAATGGAGTTTTTCAGAAATAATCAGGTAAGAAGTTTTGTTTTTGTTTGATTTAAGTTTGATTAACACACTGAAGTTTTATTTACAATTATTTCCGTTTCAGTAAATGTCGGAATACCTATAATTACAAACTATAAAATCAAATTTAACAGGTATTTTTTTTGCATATGATCACAAATAATATTGTCTCGAATTTAATTATAATTTCGATAGAACATGCAGTAATATAATTTTCGTATGTACATTAACATTTCAGCATTGGAACAAAATCTAATCACATTATCTTATCTACAGCCCTTTGTTTACTTATTTATCTCTATTAACATATGTTATTAAAACGTAATCGTTTAATTATGGTTATCGATTTTATTTAGGTATTTTTTGTTGTTGTTGTTGTCTTTACACTATCAACTTCCCACATTTATATTCATACAACGATCATTAGCAAGAATTGACTTAATTGATATCGTCTTGCGAGTCAAATTGATTTAAAACTTCCACAATAAAAAAGTAACTCTATTTATTTTTTTTATTACATTATGAATGTGAGTAACAGAAGGTCAAAAATAACAATACAATACAATTCTGACACAATTTACAAAAGTCTCAATAAACAAATCAATCAAGATACATCTCTATCAATAGATTTTTCTTTATTGTCGAACGATATTTGCCACGTTACAGTAATAAAACGGAAAAGTAAACAGAACATTGTTGTAAATTGTGATGTGTGAGGGTGTAATGGATAACGACATTAACAGCGATAGAATTAGAAAAGTCACACCTTCAACTAATCCAGCAGCAATTGTTGACCAGTCGACGTCTGGCATCGTTGAAGATCAACAACAGAATAGTGGCGTCGATGATATCCCCAAGTAAGTAGATCTATAATTGAGGAAGTCGTCGTTTATATTAAATTTACAATATAATACCTGTCCTATTGGTTTCATCCCTTTTATTGTTATTGTTGTGGCTCTTGTAGTTATTTGTTGTTAAAGCTGGCTAAATGGAATTAACAAAATATATTTATTGTGTATTTGTTTGTACATAGTTGGGTAAAGACACAAATATTGATCCCTTGTTTGACTAATAAGGCGTGATGATGAGTCCCTCGACGAGAATTCCCAGTCATCATCAACTTACAAAGTGAATAGATAGAGTAATGACCAATTTTGTGTAAATTTGGGGAATTTAGCTCAATTTATCGTTAGTATGATGTTGTTTTCTGTTTGAACAGTTCATTTATAAAGTTTTGGAAAATAGCTCTAAACGGTCAATTACTAATATATAAACATGAATAAATTGTAATATTATGTTAGAAATTAGAGAACTGATTTTCTCTGTATAGTGCATATCATGAAAATAAAACTAAAAACATTTTTGCACTAACAAACTTTGAGAGGGTTAAATTGGAAAATTCGTAATTTCCACGAAAATTACTCTCGTCTATAATCATAACAGAATTTAAAACATTAATCACTACGTAAACAGCAAATTTCAATATAATCACAAGCAGTATTTGAAATCTTAAAATTGACAGCTAAATAAGATCGCACACAAATTCGAATGTTACACAGTAATGGAAATAGTAACGTTCTATTATTAATAATTCGAGTTCCTATCGATTGACTGTTTGGAACTTTCGTATTTTCGTCCAAAATGCACTCGAAGATCACCTAGTTTCAATAAATTCGAGCTGGTTAAATTGGTCAATGCAGTAACGTTTCCCATCAATTCAAAACTAAAAGCTCTCAAACTTGGTTAGTTCTTTTATAATAAACCAACTTTGTTTTGACCAACTGAACGTTAGGATAATAAAGGAGATCAAACATGGTTGAAATCATCTGTCAATAAACAAAATAAGCGAATGGTAGAGTACACTTTTACGTATTGAAAATTAACCATTAAATGTCATCCACCTGACTGAAAACAAGAATTATCCAAAACACAAAAAAAAAGAAAAACGTGGAGAAAAGGTAAACAAATTTGTGAGTGAACCATCTCTTTCAATATTTGGTTTCATTGGTAAACGAATTCGCTTAACTGAAAGAGCAAAAAAATAAAAAAGAAGAGGTACACCATCAAGAATTCATTCCACAGTGATCGAATTTAATAGAATCAGAAGAAAAAGTGGAGAAAATAAAAATAATACGGCGACGTATCACAATTTACCCTTTATATTATTAGATGATCGTTTCTGCTAAATCTATCCAGTTGAGATTATTATTGGTTGTAATTTGAAAACAATCAATATTATCTTTTTCTTATTTTGAAATTTGACGACAAATTTAGGGAAATTGAGGGAATGAGTGCACCTTTTAAATATTAAAAATGAATCCTGAAACACCATCAATTTTAATGAAATGAGACATTAAAAATGAAGATAAAATGAAAGCAAGCTTGGTTGATATTGGGCTTTATCGACAGATGACTGACTGAAGAGAAACAAATATAGATGATCCATATTGACAAATAAACTATACTCTACCACATAATGAATTATGTGTGTGTCATTTTCAGGAAAAGCAATATTTTGGGAAAACGATTTCAAAACAAGCTCCTCGCTACTTGATACAGCTTTAATGAAACTACCACTTACGCTAGCAGTGATTCAATCTAATGTTGTACAATAAAGATAGAAGAACTGAACAGGTTGCATTAACACTATAAGAATCCATAATAAACTGAATGATGAGGTGAATACAATAAACAATTTGTTGCACAATAGACACGAAAATAAACATTTTACCTTTAAAATCAGTGTCGGTACAGAATTTTAGACATTTTTTGCAAAGATGCAAAACCTCAACCTAACAATGAAACCGAACAACTAATAAAATAGATACACGAACCCCAAATCAACTTTAGAGAATGGTGCAGTACAAGATTTGCAACACAGAGCTAAAATACACGCATGAATTGTAATTTTTGATGACTTTTGTCATACTATTCTGTTCTTTTAACTTGCGTTAATTAAGTGCTGTCGGTTTGGTATTTGTTATCACTCAATTATGCTTTAACCGATCTCATTTAGATTTCTGACACTTAAATTAGATTATCTGTAAAAGCGAGACTACACTACCAGAGAATGTATGGAGCTTACATTTAATTTAGGACAAAGTAAAAAATTAAAGCATTATTGTGTGGAAATTTGTCGTTAACTACCAGTTGTGCACATTTTTTCTACGACATAAATCAAAGATACTCTCCAGTTTTAAAGTTACAAGATTAGTAATTCCTACCGATTATCCTTCTAAAGCTAGTTGAAAGTTATAGATGTGTAAAGGAAGCACGTTTCATTCTTTAAACACACATAATGACGGATGTTTTTTGAGTTAATTAAAAAGTGAACAACTTTGAACGTTTTCAATTTGGAATTTGTTTTGGGATTTATGTACCCTTTGAAACACTTGCTATTTTCACGTCATCTCCGGTTTTTCATTATGCTGTTGTTAATGTTATTCTAGTTATGCGTACACGTACACGGAAGAAATGTGTATCAGTTTAATGAATATTGATTAGTGATGATAAGAATATCTTGAGACAGCTACTGTAAACGCCTAGAGGAAGTAACTTGTTACGGTTACATAAAAATTGTTGGGAAAAAAAAATCGTTTAAAATCAACTTGATTATAACGTTCGAGATATGATTAACGCTTCTTCAACGGGAAAATGAATTTGCATTTTTCCAATTTATTTACGTTTTTCTTCCTCTATCTCTGCATATCGATCGATAAATAAAATGTTTTGTCATTGCTAAAATTGTCCATGTCTATGAATGTAAGTTGAAGTTTTTCCATCCCACACACTTTCAAACAAAATTTACTTTATATGCGTTCAATAAACTTAGAACTGAAATTGTGTTTACCATGTGCATTAAAACTTGCATCTTCGTCTAACGTATATTCCTTAAAGAAATAGTTGCAAGTTTTCCCAGACATATTAACGAAAATAACAAAAAATAAAATGAAGAGGAAAAGTTCTACACGGGAAATTCAATGACTTTTATACCAACACTCGATAAAAGTACCTACAAAAAAAGAATAACATTAAAGTTATCCATGAATGATCAACTATGAAAGAGTTGAAAAAAAGAGAGAAAGTGAGATATAGGAGCGATTAATTTGACTAACGAAAGACATGCGATGTTTCATGTCGCACCTATCAAACATATTTTTATCAAATTGATTACCCGACAACTACATAAAAACAACCATATAATAACAATAATAATAAACGCGACGATCCTATAGTCAATAACAATCAATTTGAGAAAGTGTTTAAGTACGGATTCCGTCTGGATAAAACTGGAAGATGTGCGACAGATTCTAACTTATTTACATTTTTATTCATTTTTACGTATCTGTACACAAACACAGGCGATATTCACATAAAAATGTACGACTCGTGGGGAAATTTGCATAATTTGGAATTTTTAAACAAAAAGTTGTTCGATTTATCGACAATACAAAAATATACCCAGCATCCCATCCAAAACCCACCATTAATGTATATTTTCAGTAATAAGAAACGATAAAAACAATATCACTGACAGTGAGACAAACTGACTCATTCTGGTTTCATTTATTTTATTTCCATTTTAATTAAGTCCAGTGACAAAGCAACATTTGCCGTGTCGACACAATAACGCTACAGATTCTATCTTGTCTTCACACGAAGGCACTTTCATCGTAGGTATGTCGATAATAATAAAGCGCACACATTGAAACGCAGCTGATGCACTTCCTATGTTTCATCAAAAATGAACCATCGTAAAACTGAATGGAACTCGGCTTTTGATGATATCGTTCCTACGTTACACGCGTCCGCATCGTTTTTATGATTTATATGTTGTCGCCGTATTGTTGCAAAAAGGCTTCTTTCCTAACGGATTAAATATAAGCGTTTGTCACACGCCACTAATTGGTCAATAAATATTAAAATCAGCTACCGAACCTAAACTGTAGTAGCGTCTATATGTGTCAATCCTTTTATTATTGTTGATTGACCCATTTTTATCGGTAATGCAAAATAGGAGAATTCAATTTCACATATAGCTGTGTCAAAAATTATAAACTAAAGAAAACGTAACAAGTGTACGCAAATTGATTTGATTTCGGTTGGGTTACCGTCTATGTAGAAAAAATCTATACTTGATGGATGTTTTCCAATTGACTGAATAAAGACATTAATTTCACAGATGAATACATTAATTTCAACGAAATTGCGTTAATTAAATCGGTGATATTTATGAAAATTTGTATCCGTTTTTAAAAATAAATTCAATTATATCAGCTATAGAATTGATATCAATATATAAAAGACAAAACAAATTAACGAAGACAATTGTTCTTATTATTACACGTATAACAATATTCAATTCCCTATAATAAAACGGGGCAATAAATTGTTCTTAAATGAATAATGTCAACAATCGTTGTTCGCATCTCTTTCTGTTGATTCAGTCGTTCTTATTGTTGAATTATTATTAAATTATTCCACTGTTTTTGAAAAGCTTGAATAAAATCCAAGACTTATTTTACCGAATTTTAGAACGTAAAAGCGTCAAAAAGAGAATTTGTTGGAAACGGTGGAACAACTGAAAAATTAAAGGAGTTTACTTTAAAAATGAATGTTTCAACTTCAGTTCGTTTGAAAAGTGCTCAAACATGTCGAAGTGCTACGTGAGAATTGCTTTGTTGTAATAAATTAAATGCTAGTTCAGCTGTAAATAATCATCACAATCACTGTCGATTTTAAAAATTAATATTCGTTCAACATATTGAAGAAAATCACAATGATCTGTACAATTATAAATACATTGATACAGTGATATATGGAATATCAATTACTGTTAATTAGATGAAGAAAAATCATGTCCCCGTAACCGTAAAGTGGTTTCCTGCTGATACTGAATTGATAAAACACTCAATTATCAGGAACAAATAATCAATTGTGTTAGAACTGTAACTGGAGCGTTGGGCCAATAATATAGGTTGATTCATTTAGACAGAGACGGCTTCAGGCAAACTTTCACTCAATATTCCAGCTTTTCTACTTGAATTTCTGAAAACACTTGATTTTATGTGAAACATTTTTCCATTTTGATTGTTTAAATTAAACAAATTTGGTGTACCTATATGTGAGTGTTTTAAATGATAAAATGTAAATCATATCATTAACTGTTCAAACAATAACACATCACCTGTGTGATAGATGTAAGCATTTTTTAAGCATATATTGGACCATATGTGCGAAAGATAAAAGCACTCTCTCCTATTATAATAATACATAGACGTTATTTTCGGAATACAAATACATCGATTTCCCTTTACCCTTGTTTTCTACCTGATAACACACGAATGAACATCCACACACATGTAGATGTATACATAAATACACCATATCCCATTTAAACGATACATTATAGAGAAATTTGATAAATCTAACAAGTAAATCTACGTTTATCAACAAATCGATTTGTCCTGGAATTTGATGAAATGTAACCAACAATAGCAATTTTCTATTATTGTTTTTAGAACGAGAATTTATCACACGAAAACATTGTGGACAAATGCACTAAAACGTCTCTCTAGTGAACGTAAGAAACGTATCGATTTTGCTGCTGCAGTTCTTTCAATAATGACTAGTAACAATGAAACTGAAATACCTGATAACCATCCAAGAATTCCGTCTAAACAGGTAATTCTTATTAGTTAAAAAGCTCTTCTAATGATTTTACAAAAGCAATTGCATTTCTAACAGACTAGCGTCGATTCTAATTATACAAATCACTATAAAGGGCCACCAAGTGTAACCGATTCGTTGCCACCATGTAGAAATGAAGAAAAAAACGATGTTTGTTGTAATTGTAATTATCAGGAATTGTTTGGTAAAGACGATGATCCTAATGACGCAATACGAGAAGGTAATAAAATTAATTAAATTTCAAATTTGATAATAAAAGAATATTCAGCAGATTTCGCTTCTGTATTCAAGCGAGGATTAATGTACAAAGGAATCTATTGGCCTAGTCTAACCAACAGTTTCCAATGTAAACATCTAGAATTAGCGTATCTCAGATATTCGCATCGTCAAAGACAGAAAGCTCTCATTATTGTCAATATTGTTGATTTCTTGTTAAAGGTAAGTTGCTGTAATTCATTAATAATTCACTGTTGAAATTATCTTTACAGGCAGCTTTAATAGTTGTGTGGGTCAGTAGGAGTTCATCTGATGACATGTCAACTCACGCTAATAAAATCATCTGGTCCGTGTGTTGTATGTCGATCAACATTGCTATTTGTGTGTTAGGTTGGTGGCGTTGTTTCGCCAATAATTACTTGCATTGGGCAGCCGTTTGTACATGGCTTTTATTAACAATCCAAGGCTTCATAGGAAATGGTGTTGGTTTTGGTATAAAAGAGGATCTCGTCTGGTATATACTCTTTACAATTTTTGTTCCATACGCTATGCTTCCATTACCATTACGTTGGTGTATGATTGCCGGTTGTTTATCGTCGGTTGGTCATATTATTGTGTTTACAACTGAATTATACGCTAGTGATTATCGTAAAGATGAAAATAATAATTGTAAAATTCGCAGAATTCTTGCTAATGCTTTCTTATATTTGGCTGTGAATTTTGCTGGAATGTACACGAAATATTTAACTGATCGTAGTCAAAGGAAAGCCTTCCTGGAAACACATCGATCAATGGAGACACGATATAAGACACAACATGAGAATGACAAACAAGAAAAATTACTACTTTCAGGTAATTTCCAACCAGATTATCTATTACATGATATTTTTCTGAAATTTTACACAATTACAGTCCTTCCTGATTTTGTTGCCAAAGAAATGATTCGTGATATTGAACGTGAAGAACGTGGCGGATCATTTCAACCCAACCAATTTCATAAAATTTATATTCATCGATATGAAAATGTTAGCATTCTATTTGCTGACATTAAAGGATTTACAGGTAATCCAACTATCTCAACTGTATTCGAAAAACAATCGTAAATCTATTTTGGTTTAGCTCTAGCAAGTCAATGTAGTGCTCAAGAATTAGTCCGAATATTAAACGATCTATTTGCTAGATTCGATAAATTAGCAGCAGTAAGTTGTGATTAATCTGAAAATTAGGAATTCGTAATTTTCGTAATGATTTTCAGGAGAATTGTTGTTTACGAATCAAACTTTTAGGTGATTGTTATTATTGTGTTTCCGGTTTACCAACACCAAGATCGGATCATGCACATTGTTGTGTCGAAATGGGTCTTCATGTGATTAAGGCAATTCGCGATACAAGACACAAAACACAGGTAGGTGTGCTCTCCTCTATTCAATTACTAGCTTGATGCTAGTAAATTCGGGTAATATTTTATATCTCCTTTATTGGGAATTACTGTTGAATTCTGTCGGTGGATATTTCATTGATTTTGTTAGAAATTCTTAGAGTTTTGGTCAAACTTTGGCAAACTTACTGTAATTGAATTCACTCGGAAAATCTTGATGCAATTCAGTCATATCAACAATACTTTGAACTCTATACAGCTTATAAAAATCTATCTACTTTCATAATAATTTTAAAGATTCTAAGCGAAATTTGATTAATTGTCCGCTGTCTTCATTATTAATGCTTTGTTTCCAAAAAATTAAATGTGCACTTTTTACAATTAGCTTTGTTTTGAAGCAGAATTCAAACGATTCTGTACTAGTTCTATTTTTGCCGTTTCATTTCAATAAAATTACATTCATTTTCCTTTGTGTTTGTTTGCCGGTAACATTGTAAAAATAATAATATAAAAGAAAGTTTTATGTACAGCTTTCAAGTTAATTTGGACGTAAGTTTCAGTAATGTTACAAAGTATGAACGTTTTCCCAATGAATTACACATCCGATAGATCTAAAGTTTTGCAGAAAACTTTGTCTATTCACAAAACAGACGCTAGTGGAGTTTGAAAATCGCCTACAGCTTATCATTTTTTTTTTCATACTGCATTGTCCGACATTTCAAAGGACTTAAAGTTTAGAACCTTCAATAAACATGAAGAAAAATTTGATTATCAACAATAATGATTTTCTACCTCCTATTTAATTTTGATTTTTTTTCTTTAAAAATGGTGGATGCGCCGGGCCATTGATGTACTCTTGATGAATTGCTTCACAACAACGAAGATAACCAGCAAATTTTGCAATATTTAGGAGGATTAGGATTTTTTGAATTATCTGAATTTCACTTAAACCGAGCTTTTAATTTTTTTTGCTTATTTACTTTAATATAAATCGCTTGAATAAACTTATTTCCCATAGGATCATTTATGCTGATCAGATAATCGATAAATCTGCCGTAATTGATTCAATTTAATCAATTTATTATAAGTAAAACGGCTACCAACATAGAATTTAGCTCCCAAGACAATTATGATATTATCAAAATTCGAAAAAATATAATGGGAATTCTTTCCTATCATATAATCTGCAATAAACATACGTAATACAATCAAGAGAATTATTTTAATTTTAAGCTTAAGTTGGTTTTACCTGTGTTTTTGCAGTAATAAAGCAGCAACACCAGTTTTTATCTGTTTATTTACGTTATTGAGAAACAAGCATTAAACTAAAAATCCTATTCACGTTAAATCTATTCTATAATCTTGATCCATTTAGGTTTCTCTAGTTTGAGTTCATCGAAGTAGTTAAATTGAATTTTGTTCCAGAAAGACGATTTCGTTTTCTACTGAACGAATAACTAACAAATGCTTAAAGATTATTTTTAACCAAAATCTAAATTTAATTTTTAACATTTTATAGACGACTAAACTCTAAACGAAACTTTAATGAAGTTGTTGAAATTGGATTTACTGTTCATTTTTAGATAAATTCAATCATATCAAAATATTGAATTCTGATGCTGACATTTTAAGATTACGTACAATTTGTAATATCAATATTGATTTGAATGTACCCAAAATTAAGGTACTCCAATACGAGGGTTGTGCATAAATTATGCAATACTTCTCTGTTATGTATATATTTTTAAATAATTCAGTGCTTCCATTTCGGAAACGTAACATAAGTATATTACATTAAATCTCGTTAGTGTTTCAAGAGTGAAATTTTATATTCTGCTTTTTTCTTATAAAATTATAACTTTTCGCAATTGTTAACAAACAATTTTACAAACGGTCACAGCAATGCTTATTGATTATTTCAACATTTGTATTTATCTTATCAGCAAGTTTAATTATTTTTTTTTTTTAAAGAGAAAAGCAATTTATTTAACAACGAATTTGTTATCTGAGTAAAGCTAGTAGGATTTAGAGAAGTCATGGTGGAAAATAACCACTGTCACGGTTGCTGTGGTCGCAGAAACTTTAGTAATTAGTATTATACGGAACAATGGGGATGGTTATAGTTTGTTGTACATATTTAGATAATATTTTGTTTAATCATGGATTTATTAATGATTTATACTATTTAGCGTCCATTTTTTGCACATTTATCAGTTTGTTTAATAAATCTAGAGCATTAAGGTGCAAATACACCACCAAGTTCTGTATAAATCCAGTCTAATATGAGAAGGAATGATAGTATTCTGATAACGACTGTGTTAGTCAATTTCATGCTTACTTTATGGTGGATTTGACAGTGAACGTGTACATTTAGAACTTGAAGAAGACCATTTTCTAACGTAGTTCAACCTTTAGAGAATAACACAAAAAAGTAACTACAACAGCCGATTTATTTTAACAATAACGGTATTGTTATCTATTTATACATCATATGTGATTATTCTATAAAGCTTCTAGTCATTGTCTAACTTATTATCTTGATGAAATAATAACATAGAAGTACAATAAAGTATAGGTATTTATACATCAGCATAGGTATAAGAGCTCATTCGTCTTTATTATCGTATACAGTTAAAAACCACCAGTGAATCTACATATTATGGAGAAATTAAGTAAATTAACAGAAGCTCATTTGAAATTAATTTTAGTCAATTTAGCTAAATTTCATGTTTCTAATTGCACAGTGATAGATAAGTGTAAAATTAAAAATAAATTGTTGGATGATCGAAAATTGTCAGCAATTGAAACTTTAAAAACATTTCTGGATACGAATTCAAATCAAAAAATTACGAAAAATGAAATTTTAAAGAAGATTGAAGATGCTTTAATAAAATTCGAGAATTTATCAAAATATACCGTGTGTCATGGAAATTTGAAAAAAGACAACATTTCATTGGATTCTAACAAAAAAAGTTGTAGATTTCTTAATTCTTCAAATTTATACCTACCTGTACTATTTGACGTGGTTACATTTCTTGCTGAAACTGATATCGATAGTTTGTATGATTTTGAAAATAAAATGCAATTTTATGCCAGAGAATTACAAGAATTGTCAAACGAAATGCTACTGGTGTTGTCTAAAGACGTAATCAAAAATTCTTATCAAATACTGACACTGTTTTCTGTGTTGGAAGGAATATCGAATTCTCCAAATTCGATCAAGGATCTTGTTGAAAAATTAATCGATGTATTTCTAATGAATCCTGCAATTCTTGAAGATTGTATTGAAGTTATGACGAAAGAATTGGGAACTACCGAATTTTCGGTCACGAATTACCAACAAAAGCTTCTAAGCGAACGTGGTGGATTTTTAGGAGAGCACTCGATTTTGAAGATCAATACTAACAGTTCATCTCAAGATTATAGTTTTTTTGTGAAAACTCTACCTGAAATTGGTGGTCAACGAGATTTTCTTAATGAAATAAACGGTTCATTTAAGGAAAACCAATTTTTCGGTAAATACCTTTCATTATTAAAACAACAAAAGATTCATCTACTTGATGATTGTATACCGATTTGTTATCTATCTAATGAAGAAATGTTAATTTTACAAGATTTGGGCTGTGAGAAATATGTCAGTTTTGATTGTAGATCATCATTAGATTTGGATTATACTAAAGCAGCTTTGAAATCTTTATCAAAATTTCATGCAAGTGGCTTAGTTTTGGAAGAACTTATTGGTCGACAATTACAACAGAAATATCGTTTAATTAACGATTTTCAGGAGGAGTTGAAAGAAGGCTTTTATAGTGGCAAAGGTATGCCTTATTCAGGACTTAAAGCTTGCAAAACTGGTGTACCAGCTGTTGTTGAATTGATTGGTGATGTTGTAATTGGTGGTAAATCAGGTGTTGAATTATTTGAAGAAAGTTTGAATAAACAAATTATTTTTGCACAACCATCAACTAAATACCGAAATACTATCTGTCATGGTGATCTATGGACGAAAAATCTAATGTTTAAAACTGATCATAAAGGAATTGATTGTATTATCGTTGATTTTCAAACTTATCGATATTCACCACCGGCACAAGATGTTATGGCATTTCTGTGTTTAGTTACTGATAAAGATTTCAGAAAAAATCATCTAGATGAATTATTAGATTTTTATTTTAATCAATTGAAACAAAATTTGGATGATTATAATTGTGGCAATATTGTTAGTCGTGAAGAATTTGAAAATAGTTGCAAGTATTTTAGACAATTTGCTTTAACACAAAGAATAAGTCATTTACAAGTTGTGGCAATGAGTAAAGAAATAATACATGAGACTTTTAAAGATCCAGAACAAGGTCGTAAGAGCATGTTTGAGAATCGATACGATTGTATAAAAAATGCTTGTAATAAAGATCCGATTTATAAAGAACTGAATTGTGGTGCAGTTCAAGAAATTTTCGATTTTTTTAAAGAACAACTGTAATACAATTTTTATTAATAAACCAAACTATCATCATAAATGTCGTTTAAATCACGTATTTAAAGTCTCTTCTTGTAGTACTCATCTTTAACTGGTATTTACCGCACTTTTATTGAGGACCGCCAAAAGTGAGACTGATTTACGATAAAATCCTTCCATGGGCCCCGGTAATATTCGTCCACTGGCGCCAAAAAATGACGCTTCATTATAATTACAACGACGTCGGGGGCTATGCCGGCTGTACCGACGCAAGGTTTTTTGCAAATTTGAAAAATTCTATACGTAATTTAAAACATCTGTTTCTAATTTAGCTGCCTACCAAGTCTTTAGAATCAGTAATAAAGAACTATTCAATGGATTTGTATTGTTCATTTGAACGGTACACTTTTTTCTTAACAATTCTGTATTCTCATTTTGAAAGCCTAACATTCATTAGATCTCTTGTTTGGAGTTCAACAGTACAATTCATTGTTTTCTTCATTTTAATTATATTTTACAAACTGTCACGACGATGCTTTATAAATAAATCATTATTTTGGAATTTTTCCACTGATTTTCTATTTAACTTTATGTTGCCATAAATTGAACTATTCGAAACAATAGAGACGACTACAGTTTGTTTAAAAAAATACAGTAAGATTTTGCTTAATCTTTATTTTTATCGGTTTCTTTAGGAAATGTTCATTGTCAAAGTGTACGTTCACTATCAATCTTTTTCATCCAGTTAACTTGTAAAGGCAAATGTCAGAATTGTAATTACACAAACTACAAATGGAGCTTTAGCTTGAACCACGGTTAAAAAATAATCGTAGAGATAAAACAATGTAGAATACATATGCTGACCTAAAGCAAAGTTGTAGCACTAGAATAAGACGTTGGTAAATGTTTACGTAAATCACCTGATACTTACTTAACTATCGTTCCTAGGTTTACTTGCCGAACTTCCAGTGTCATTCTGTTCTCCAAATATTTGTGTCACGTGACTTACGTTACTGAATTGCGGCGTTATCCTCTGTCTAATCTTTAACAGCCTGTTATGGCATTTCCATAGATTATCAAGTTCTGTTTTGTATTAATGCATCAGATGCGATTATTTAATAAAGCTACCAGTTATTGTCTAACTTGTTATCTTGTTTAAATAATAACACTACGGCGCTATAAACTCTATTTATAGACCAACATAATTATAAGTGCCCACTTTTCATCACAACTAGTTATAAATCATTAGTGTATGCTACATTATGGAGAAATTAAATAAATTTACAGATGTTCATCTGAAATTAATTTTAATGAATTTAGCTAAATTGCATATCTCTAATTATACTGTGAAATATAATTGAAAACATTCCTGGATTCAAATTCTAATTTTAAAGAAGATTGATGATGTTTTAATAAAATTCGAGAATTAACCAAAACATACCCTGTGTCATGGAAATTTGAAAAAAGACAACATTTCATTGGATTCTAACAAAAGAAGTTGTACCCATATATACCTTTACTATTCGACTTGGTTACGCTTTTTGTTGAATCTGATGTTGATAATTTGTACGATTTTGAAAATAAAATGCAATTTTACGCCAAGCAATTACAAGAGTTGTCAAGCGAAATGCTGTTGATGTTGTGTAAAGATATGATCAAAAATTCTTATCAAATACTGACACTATTTTCTGTGTTGATAAATTAGGCGACGTATTCTCAATGAATCGTGTAATTCTTGAAGATTGTATTGAAGTTATGACGAAAAAACATGGAATTACCGAATTGTCGATCATAAATTACCAACAAAAACCACAAAGTGAACGTTGTGGAATCATACAGTTTTTTCATAAAAGCTCTACCTGTAGTTAGAAATCAACGAGATTTCCTGGATGAGATAAGCGGCTGTTTTAAAGAAAATCAGTTTTTTGTTACTTACAATTAGCTAATGAAGAGACGCTAATTTTGCAAGATTTGGGCTCTGAACAATATGTTATATATTTTGGATGGTCAATCACCATTACCTATGGAATTCGTTAAGGCAGCTTTTAACAAAATTTATCGTGAATAGCTTAGTTTTTGGAAGAATTTATTGGCCGACAATCCGACAATCACAAAAACAGTATCGTTTAATCAACGATCTTCGGGAAGAGTTAAAAGGAGGCTTTTATATTGGTAAAGGTATGTCTTGTTCACTATTCAAAGCTTGTAAAAGTGGTGTTCGTGCTATTCTTGAAGTGACTGGAGATGTCGTAATCAACTATAGATCTGATATTCAAGTAGCTCACGACTGTTTGAAGAATCTATCGTTTTTTACACAACCATCAACACAATACCGAAATGCCATTTGTGGACGAAAAAGATGATGTTTAAAACTGATAATGAGGGGATTCATTGTATGCTTATTGATTTTCAAAATTGTCGGTATTCACCACCTGAACAAGATGTTCGGTCGCTTTTATATTTATTTATTGAAAAAAATTTCAGTAATGATCATCTAGAAGAGTTATTCGATTTTTAACTCAATGAACTGAAACAAAATCTGGAAGATTATATTTGTAATAGTTTAAAAATAGTTAAATTATGTACAAATGGTAACAATAAACACAGAAATGGTAGAGGAGACTTATAAGGACCAAGAACAAGCGCTTCAGTTCGTATTCGAGGATCATATTACGATTTTATGAAATATGCATTCAATAAAAATCCGATTTATAAAGAATGGAACTGCAGTACACTTGAAGAGCTTTTCGATTTGTTTAAAAAACATTTGTAATAAAGCAGTTATTTATTAATAAAGTTAAAGATAATCACAGTAATCCTTCAAGTCTTGTATAGAATCAAAGATTCTCTTCTTGTAATCCTCATCTTTATCCATATGTGCTACTACTAGATTGCTTCTATCTTCTAAAAAATATTTTTTGTAGATTTCTTCATCTCTAAAGTATCCCATTACATCATTGCTTGATAATAAAATTAACGGTAGATAAATAGCCGTTTGTACTAAACCAAACAATTTCTGTTCTTCACAACTACACAAAAATTCATCGAAATTAAGGATTTTTGTTAAATCTCTACCAAAACAAGCTAAATTCTTCTCTAAACAATTATAATAATAACCGATCAAATGATACATATGTCTATTGCGGAATTCCCTTGATGTTGTCAAATACAATAAAGCTAGCAAATCTTGAGCTGGAGGCACGTATCTTCCACATTGGAAATCAACAAATTTACAATCAACCACAACACGATTATTGTTGTATTTTATTAAGAAATTTGTAGCCCAAATATCACCGTGTGAAATACAATTTCTGTATTTCTTTGATGGTTTGATAATTTCATAAATACGATTACAAACTTGTTTTAAAACATCACGAAACTGTTTACCGGTGGCAAGTTTTTGTGGAAATTTGAAAATTTCAATACAATTCAAAACACCAATAATAGCAGCATCTGTTTCTAATTTACCTGCAGAATCTTTATCATCATTAAAGAATGATTCAATGAATTCGTATTCATCATTTAAACGGTATGGTTTTCCTAATTCATCAGTTAGTTGTTCTTCATAAATCAAACTGGACGCGTGTAATTTAGATAATGATGATAATACAACAATAATATTGTCGTAATTCAAAGTCTCGTGTTTATTTATTGTTTGATAACCGTTATCAATTAAATCATCCATAATTAGGAATTTTTCTGGATTTTTATAATAACATTTACCTACACATTGTTCTAATAACGTAATCTTTTTGTTATGGATTGTTTCGAATAAATCATAAATAAAAGCTTCTTTATCGAAAGCACCGAGATTGCGAGCAAATTCAGCTACTGCTGGCGTTAATGGGAAGAATTTCACAAAAAACTTTAAATCTTCTTGTTTTTCTTGATTTTCATCTAGTTGAGATTTCACTGTTACTTTTAATACGGCATGATCACCCATGAAACCTGATCTTTCTTGTAATGTTTCAACTGAACATTTTAAAATTTTATAATTAATTGTTGGATTTCTATTGCGAAGGATTTCGTTAATTTGTTCGTCTGTAATTTGAGGTCGTTCACTAGCTGACATTTTTAAAACACAACTAACTTTTATCTTGAACTAAATAACTGGTTGTTTACAATAATTAAATAATTTTATCTACGAATTGCGTCATTTATTGGCATAACTTTATCGTTTTGTAAACAAATTAATTTTATGTTATTTCTTATTGTATAGGTTGATTTGAATATGAGAATCGGTATCCATTCAGGATCAGTACTTTGTGGAGTTTTAGGATTAAGAAAATGGCAATTCGATATTTTCTCGTACGATGTCCGATTAGCTAATCACATGGAATCTGGTGGAATTCCCGGGTATAATTCTGATAAAAACCAAACAAAAATTACAAATTATTTAATAAATATTTTATTAGACGTGTCCATATTTCTGAAGCAACTTACCAATGTCTTAATGGTGCTTATGAAGTTGAACCTGGTAATGGACAAGATCGTGATTCTTATCTACGTGAACACGATGTAACTACTTATTTGATAAAACAATCAGAACCGATGCGCAACAGGAAACGTTTAACATCAAGACCGAGTTTATTTTCGAATCGTTTATTATCAGATGATGAACAACAAGGTAGCGGTTTTAGTACACCGATTACACCATCAACACCAGCATCACCACCACCACCAGCACCACCACTGCAACAGGTACCGTCATCACGTGAACGTAGCGATAGCGGTATCCAACAGAGTACAGTTGATGATGAGAATACGACCGATTGGACACCGGAGATACCATTTAAAAATGTAAATTTTTGGTTGAATCAAATCCGGCGGGATTCTGTACTAGGTTCTATCTCTATCATGATTTCTAACTAATTTGGAAATTGAGATCAGGATCGAGACTCGAATTTGCACAGAATCTCACTATTATTGAAATTTTATAAATAAATTCATATTTATAGTTGCACAATGCTATATCAAGTGATTTAGATGAAGATATAGATTCGATTAATTATCCGGGCAATAAGCAAAAGTATGATTTAAATGAATCACGAATGAAGAAGCGTGGTTCAACGTTTCATGCTACTATCGAGCAAGTTGATGATATTATCGATCACAGTATCGAAATTGAAAGTAACAAAAGAATGAGGAGTGCTAACGTTAATACGTGGACATTACGTTTTATTGATAAAGACATGGAACATCAATTTAGTCAATTACGTGAAGATATGTTCAAATCAAATATGCTCTGTTGTTTTATTATTTGGTTATTTATTGTGATTTGTCAAGCAACAATCGCTTCATTGTAAGCAAAATATAGTGCCCCAATTTGACTTGGCTAAAAAGTTGAACAAGTCAAATTGGGGCACTATATATTAAGCTTCCTTTTGTTTAATTAACAATTTCTTATAGAGATGACCTGATTATTGCATTTCTGACGATAGCAACATTACTTTTAACATCAACAACAATTTTAGTGATGGCAGAAGAATTCGAACAATTCCCTGAAATTTTACAAAAGATCTCATCAACATTGATGCACAATCGACGTAGTCGTACAGCTTTAATTTTTGGTGTTATCGTAATTATGGCACTAACAAGTTCAGCTAGTTTAATTGTAGGAACAGATAATGGAAGTCATAATAGTACGCTGAAAATCTCTGAAAATTTCCTGAAAAACCATTTAGCTTTGGATAATCAATCATTATCTTCTGATGATTATGACAATCTATCTTCGAATCTTACGACAAATTGTTCTGAAAATTGTATCAAACAACGTTTGAAATCTGATATTGAAGAACTTTTAAAACAAGCTGAAAATATTACAGCGTTGAATAATGAAACTTCGAATATTGTTGATAATATCAACAAAAAATTGTTGATTTTAAATAGAACAATGTCAATGTTTGATTCATCGCGTACCAAAAGATCGACCGATTTCAGGACAATTTTTGTACCAGTTTTAATACCAACAAATTTCAGTTCACTAATAGCCAAAGAAACATTCCAATTATGCCCACATCCTGAATATATCGTGTTTACATGGGTGTTATGCCTTATAGCCTTAGCGACAGCTTTAAAACTTTATTATTTAATTAAACTATTCCTCGCTTTTGTTATGTTGGTTGTCTATACAGTTCTTATAATGGTGCCGTATCGTCCAGTTTTCGACAACGTTGTAAATCATGTTAACGAGTAAGCAAGCAAAATTCTATTTGTTATTCTTCTAATACTGAAAACTATAATTTTAGTAAATTAATTCCATTATCAGCACAAATGTTGATACTTTTAACTGTATTCTTCTTGATGGTGGCATATCATGCACGTTTAGTTGAAGTGACGTCACGATTAGATTTCTTATGGAAACAACAAGCTGAACGTGAATTGAACGAAATGGAAGAGACACGCCATACAAACACGCAATTATTGAAAAATATTCTACCAGATCATGTTGCTAAACATTTTTTAAGTAATGAACGTAACAGTGAAGAACTCTATTCGCAATCAAGGGATGAAGTTGGTGTTTTATTTGCTAGCATTCCAAATTTTACCGAATTCTATTCCGAAGATATCAATAAAGGTGTTGAATGTATACGGCTGTTGAACGAAATTATTGGTAGTTTTTTTTTATTGTTTTAATTGTAGGAAAATTATTCAATTTTTTCTAGCGGACTTTGATGAACTTCTGGATGAAGAAAGGTTCAGCAATATTGAGAAAATCAAGACAATTAGCGCTACAGCAACTTATATGGCAGCTTCCGGTCTTAACCCAACGCATAAGGTTCCAGTATATTGGTAAACCTTAACAATTGGCAATTTTAGCGTTATGAGATGCCGATTGTTAACGTTTACCAGATAAATCTAGTAATGGATTTCTAATTTTAATGTTTGCACCCGATAGGATAGCATCAATACTGAGAGTCCGGAACATCTGTGCAGCCTCATCGATTTTGCTGTAGCGATGCGTACCAAATTAGATGAAATCAATAAAGATTCCTTCAATAATTTCGGTTTAAGAGTTGGTGTCTCTTGTGGTCCGTTAGTATGTGGTGTTATCGGTGCTAGAAAACCAGTTTTCGATATTTGGGGGAATACAGTTAATGAAGCATCACGTATGGATTCAACTGGTGTGATTGGACAGATACAAGTGCCAAAATATACAGCACAACTGCTAGGTGTTCGAGGTTATGAATTGAAAAAACGGGGTTTGATTGATGTTAAAGGTAAAGGTCAGATGGAAACATATTTCGTTATTGGACGTCAACAAGGACGTCCACCGAATTTCCAACGACAACCTAGTCATTACAGTACTTTGGCAGCTGTTGTTTATGCCATGGCGCAAACTAGACGGAAACACACCGGCAACACACGTAAACACAACAATAAATCAGTAAATTTATAGAAAAAAAAATATGATTTTTGCTATAGATCCAGGTTCGGTTTTGGGCCGCACCAAAACCACACCTAGAATCTTCAACTACAGTTCGATGAGAATCACGCATCGGACACCAGCGTATCCTGTAAGGCGTAATACAACTCGAACTAGTCAAAGAAATATGCACGCCAGGTAAGTTTCTTTACCTCGCTTAACATATTTTCTTAGTTCATCAATTATAGATCTCAACCAAATATGCGCCAATTGGGCTCCGCTAGTCAATTAGAAAACATGAAATCCTACAAATCAATGGAGAAAGACGCAACAATAAACAATATTAGCAAAATAATGGTATCCCATTCAGCACCGCATACACCAGTTTCAGCACCGTATCATTCTGAAAGTGGTATTTTTAAAACAGTACCGCGATTATTATCGGAACCGATAGTAGGTGGTCGATCGAAAAATACATCACCGGCTACAAAGACTAGTCGATTAGAACGGCATTCACCACAATTGACTTCAACAAAAACTGGTGATAGTTTCAATAATTCTATTGGTGTAAATTCACCGAAAAGTCCCAGGAAGAATCCGAAATTCTTCCTGAAATCACCGTTAATCAAACGCGACACAAAAATCCAATTAGAACGATCTACTTCTAGAGACAGACCAATACGGATGAATTCATTGGATGGGACTCATGTTTAAATTTTTGTATAAAAAAAAAAAATTGTAATCTAGTCGTAGGTTTTAAGTAATTTTTTTGTATTATTGCCATGAGACGGACGTGGGACCAATATTAGTGTGAGATGCCTAAAAGACAAGTGAGAAGTTGATGGAAAAACTGTAATAAATAATAAATGTTGTAAATAAATGTTGCTACAACACATAATCGTGAGTATTTATTTATTTATTTATTTATTTATTCATTTTAATGCAATAAAACACGGTTGTAAAACTATTTACAATTGTACAAAAATCATATATGCCCTTGGGCTACCCATTCATGTCTAGGTGTGCTGGAATCTGATCCTGGTGATTCAGGCGGTTGTGTCTGTCCACTTGCAGTATCATACTCCTGTATCTTATCAATATTGCCAACGTCACTCTGATAAGCAACAGGAGTCACCCGTTCTGATCCGATTTGTGTATAGGTATTTTCACTACTAACAACTGAAATATATTCAGGATTTTGATAATGAGTACATGAAACATCTTGATTGTAATAGCTTGGATATGATGATAGGTTTGTTAGATTCGTAATAGCTGGATGTTGATAGATTTGATGATTCGGTGATTGATTAGAAGCTGATTGAGTTGAAATTTGATAGGGTGGCGGTGGACTTGATGTTAACGACCAACAATTAATCGTCGGACTCATTATGGTGGTTGGTGTTTGAGGTTGAGCTACGGATGACCAACTTGTATATGTTGCAGGTTGTGTATTGTAATTTGCTGATTGTTGAATGTGTTCCGGTAAATTATAAACTAGAATGATAAAATATTAGTTTTCTTTTAAATGATAAAATCTTCTTGGAATTTTACCATGGGGTGGTGGTGATACTGAGGTTGATTTCGATCTTTGTAATGGATATGGAGATGATCGACTTTCTCTTAATGAGTTTCTTGTACAATAGATACTATCGACTGTGGGATAAATCGGTTGATGTTGTGCAAATAAGAAACCACCACAACGACTTGCCGACGCTTGTTGACTATAAGTCGGTGAATACTCACGTTGATTATAATTAGTTTCTGGTCGTTCTTTTGCATCAAGAAACGCTTTAGCGAATGGATTATATTTGATTTTTAACGATGTAACTTCTTCATTTTGATAAGCAGTGACGGCGATAAATTGAGTTTCAGGAAATGGAAACGTCATTACACGTCTAGATTCTGTACCGACTCTAACTAAATGAACTCTAGGCTCATATTTATGTAACGAATTCAACATAATCTGTCCATTACCATTTGATTTATTTGTTAATTTAACTTTAGCAAAAGATATCGATTCTTTCATCCAATGTGCACCGAAATTCGGTGATTCTGGATGGATATAAATAGGATTCGATGGTGGTACTTCAGCTTTACCACCGGGTACCCATTCGCCATTCACGTATTTCCAGCGATGTGGATCGATTTGAACGAATTCCAATAGTACGGTGTACATCGCTTTTGGATCTAGACCGGCGGCTGTTACTTTAACAACAGGAAACATTCGCCTGAAAAATCATAATACAATTCTTCCGTTTTTCAACCGCAAAAAAAAAACAAACACTTTTTAATTGAAATTACATAGATTTAAGGACATCCATTGTGATAATTAACACAACATTAGATTCCGTTGATTTGTTGTTTACTCGTTAATGATACGACAATAACATTGTGGTGGTGTTTATAATAAATTTCGTAGCTACTTAAAATTTTGTTTATCATCATTTGTGTTTATAATAATTTATTTATTTTTTACCGCGTGATTTGCTGAACTTACCGGCCATTTTTTGTGACGATCATCTCATTGGTGTAACATTGAAAACGTACCCAAAGATCACGTTCATCTAATGTTACACTTAAATCGCGTTCAGTTGGATCACCTTTATTTTTACCTTGTGTAATCTCTGATTCTACAGCTGATAAAATATGTTGCGCCATTGTGTTAAACTGAAATAATAACAATAATAATAAATAAATTATTGGAAAATCATTAGAATCCATCAATAGTTATGACGATTTTGTTTAAATAAGCGATTTTATATTTGTTCATTTAATTTGTGACAACTTTGCTCATTAATAATTTATAAAACAAATCTGAAAATATGTACATTTGTGTATTTTTTTTTTTTTGGAAATTTTACGTAAATACCAATGCAGATAGAAAGTTTGTTGTAGATATTAATGCAAAATATAAATAGAATTTTTAATTCTAATGTGTAATGTTTAACAATCTTCTGATAAACTTGATAATAAATGGTCAAAGAAGCATAAAACTTTATTGACTGTACTTGTGACGTTCTACAAATATCGTTAAATACAAGATATCCTCTGCATATGTAATAAACAGGCTGTACTAATGTACAGTGTACATATCACCATTGACTAGCTACCGTACCTGGTACATACGGGAATATTACTTAAGTAATGGTTTCATAGGAAAAAATATCTCGTGATGACAGAATTAACGCTTTGCTCTTTCTTCGGGCGATTTAAGTTTGATTTTTTCAGTTCTAGCTCCCTATTTCATAAAAGCCTTGCAACCCCTTGAATATCGAAAGTTGGGCTCTAGAGTGAATTTGGATAAAATTTTATGAATATGGCAAACACGTTTGTCTATTTGTATAGAAAGAGGGATGCATTTCTAGAAACTACAAAGCATCCCTCAAGATTTTTGTGGCACGCATATTTTGTAAGTTTGACCAACTTTAAATATTTAGAGCTTCGTGGCGACTTTTTGAGAATTTCACGTGATTTTGCCATCTATTGAAATCTCATGATATACGGTGAAAATATCGGAACTAGGCTCATATGGAAAAAACAAGCATTAACCGGTCCTCAAACTTTCAATTAAGTTGCAGTGAGATTGCTAGAAGCACCCTCTAACCGTCTATATCCTCTCCATCTCACTTCGACTTATTTGCAAGCTTATCTGATTAATGCTTGCTTTTATTATTATACCCACTTATATGAGAATTTCTTAGTTTGGAAAGTTTGGACTGTTTTTCGCCCAAATTTTCAATCCTCTCTAGATAACCAGACGCCCTTTGAATTTGTTGAACTTCACGGTAAGCAGATAAACGCATTTCTGAACAACGTGTGCCAAATTGTGAGTTTTATTTCTAAAATTTGTATCTGCTAGAATGAACGAGTACCGATCTTGATCATCTATGTTTAATTATAAATACCGAAAACTGTACAAATTTGAATGTGATACAGAAAAGGTGAGAATTGCGATGCACGTTTCGTGTCTGATCGGCCATTGAAGTCTATCGACGTTTCACCGTTTCTAATACGAAAATCTCCAATTAACTTTTATAAAACCCGCTTATTTAGAACGAAATTATCACAATAGTGATACTAGAGGTAGGTATAATTTAATAATTTTTAAGTAAAACTCACCTGTTGTCTTTCAATTAACATCCAACAAATATTCCACCTGTTTAATTAATCGTTTTTCACTTAATTCACATAAAAGTACGACAATATTAATTGATATATTTGGATATTTAAAATGTCAATCAGACACTACATGCTTATTTGATAAACACACAGGTTAGTATTTTGTAAATTAAACGTTTATTATTATATTATTTGTCATTATTTCACACCAAATCGTTAAGTACTTCTTATATTTTACGAATCTTCTTAACACATTGTCGCGATCTAAGAGTGGTAACACTCTGTTGATCCTTCAAAAAAATGAAAAGTTTCGTGTATTGACCACACCTACAACTAATATTATTGGTTGGAGATGGCTATCATTAGGCTATACAGGTGGGTCTTTGGCAACCTGTTGTGTTGATTCATACAGGTAGGTAGACACGTATGCGTACGGTCAATGTTATTTCAAAAATAAAATGAAGTCGACGGTGCGTGGCCATGATGGTAGCGGTAAAAATCTTCCATTTCTTAATTGTTGATTTATGATTTTTGTTTTTTTCTTATTTTTACAAATAAGAATTTTGAAGGAAATTCGGAAACTTTATTCAAGAATTAACACAGATTTGCACTCATGAATGAACAATAATTGTTGTGATAATAAAGTTATCAAATATTTTATTTATTATTTAATTTAAACAATTTTCTTTTTTCGTGTTCTTCCACCACCAATAACAACAACACTATTAACTATTAGTTGTAAAGATGTGAAGATCAAAGACGCCGCAACGTCGGTCGATATGCGGCCATTCGGGGTGTAATAAAGGCATTAAAACAAGTGCTTCTGATATACCTGTGTTGTTGTTGTCGTTGTTATTGTTGCGTTTTTACTACCAAGATATTTTTATCATCATCCAAACCTGCAATAAACTAAATGCCGGCATATTGATGATGATAATAGAGACCATCAAATCTGTTGAAATCCAAATAAAAATCGAATATAAATGGATAAAGTCCGTTCATATTTAACGAATAGATGGAAACAATAAAAGAATAGTGTGTTGTTTTCGGGTGTATATAGAGAAATCTTTGAGAAAAAAAATTACAAAAACAAATATCAACAATAAACGACGAGAAGTGATGAGCAACCGGTTTCTTCAGTTCACCACAAAAATTTTCGTGTTTAATGTGAAATGTACACAAAAAGACAGTTTCGAAAAAATCAACTCTAAAACGAAAAAAAATAGAGAAGGCAATTGCATGGTCAACTCTAGACATAGCTATAGATATGTGATAATTGGTACGTTACACATTTTCAACGTAACAACCACGACTGGTGCCATGGTGACTAGAAGTTTTTACCGTAAAAACAAATTATTACAATTACTATAACTGGTATACGAATACGAGGCTATAACACCTGAAGACATAGGTACCTATCGAAGAACGTTGTAAAAGGTCTACGACACTTTAATTCTCTATTCATCGAGAACAATAAAATTAAGCAAATTCGATGACTTACAATCATTTCTAATACATAGATGACGTCAGCATCGAAATAAATTAAATATTATGAATAAAAACAATATTTACACAAATATTTTGTAATTTTCTAAATATGATACCTTTCAAGGTACAAATTCGATTGTTTTTTTTTTTTTGAAATGTTAAAAGCTACATTTTTCTGTAGGTAAATGTAAATATTTGAATTTAAGCAAAATTCGTCACAACCATACCAACAAAACCCTTTTTTTTCCTCTCCCTTAACCTTCTTCCACCATCTACCTGTTATAGTTACGGGTGGTCTATCTGTAATAGAGGAAGCGATAATATGGGATAGGATAAAAAAAATCGATTTTGCAATTTAAATAAAATTCAACTGTATTTTATAGTTACATAAAGTCCATAATTATATGATAATAAATTGAATAACTTTGATGATAAGCTATCTACTAGTATTTTGTGTTTATATTAAAAGAAAAATGTAATCATTTGCCCTTTTTGCTAGCCCAAAATGGATCTAAACTATTTAAAGGATCATCATTTTCTGTTTTTATTTGATTTGTTTGTTGTTTTTCATTATTACCATCATCACTATTACAAATTTGTTGATTTGTTGTAATTTTTTTCATTCGACCTTCAATATTATCCCAAAAAAATAAATAAATTAATTAAATATTCACTTATATCAAAAATTTTGTTGTAATTTACCTTTAGTTATTGTTTGTTTCATAAATAATAAAAATGTTTCAAATGCAAATTTCAAATGTTCACGATCTCTTAAAATATTCCTTCTTAATGAACATAATTTTATTGTTAATAATACTAGATCAGGTATTGATTTTGGTTCATTTGTAACATTCATAATTGCAATTATTAATAAACATAATAAACCACTACGTCCTATACCGGAATTACAATGTACAACAATAGGATGTGATAAATTACGTTGTTGTTGATATACATTTATTGTTTCTAAGGTTAAATTAAGAAAACTCTCCGGTGTCGTTGGAAATAAACTACAAATTGATTTGGTTTAATTGAAATAAAAAAATATATATAATAAATTAGTAATTCCATCATAATCTACCCCTTTTTATTGTAAATTTTACCAGAAAAAGAAGAAAACTAAGCTTCATTTGATGATCAAAATAATGATAAAGCGGAATAAATTCGTTGGCTACAGTTACCCTTTCATTTTCACTTTTTTAATTAACAATAAGCAAAGAAACCTTTATTCAAAAACCTCTCTTAACTATGTAGGCTAGATGAAGCAACGTACGGCAGAGGAACTATGGGAGATTTGGCAAAGAGAATGGGATGAAGAAACGACTGGAAGGGTGCTGTACGAGTACATTAGGGATATCAGGTTTGTAAGTTTGAGGCCGTGGATCTACCCAAGCCTGAGGTTGGATTTCCTTCTAACGGGTAACAGTAGTATGAATGAGCGTCTTCACAGGTGTGGATTGGCTCTGTCGCCAATGTGTAGGTGGTTGTAAGGATGTCGAAAGCTGGATGCATGTGCTTACTGGTTGTGAACTGTATGCGAACTCGCGTGACTTGGAGTCCCTTGGTGTGACTGAAGACGGAGTGAACGTGCGACATTAAATAGCGGTATGAATGTTTGCAAAATTATGCTAAGAGGCGTATTGGATTGATTGTGTGAATGACTGTGAGTGGTATGTGCAGGGAATGAGTTTATCCCAGTTTGAGGATAACTTGACGACCCCACACTCTGGAGTTATAATACATGGACTCCGAATCCCTATGATAAACAACGGTGGAGTTTCGTACACACCAAGTTTTAAGGACAGAGAATAGCGCAGAGGCAAGTTGTCTCTTTCTAATTTTCTGCGCATGCGCATATACATATTATAGAGTAGTACAATCTACCGAATTTTACCGGCTGGTTCTACCGATTTCACTCTGTACCTAGCAATACTAACTGACGATCAATTAGAAAGAATAAGTCTGCCCCAGCACAAGCTATCTGTCTCTAAAAGTGGTAGGCTACACTCTCCCCTTCCGCTATTTGGAGTCCATGTATAAGTCCATGCCCCACACCCCCATTTCAAGGGTCCACTAGTTAGTAGGAGAGCCAGCAACTGTTTCATTTAAGTCATTTTATAACGCAGGGTTTTAGACGGAGGACCTATATAATTATTGAATCGTGTATAGATAAGGGCCTACCACTCAGGGGCGGACTTAAGCTAAAACCTTTGGAGGGGCTAACGTAATATTTAACATACAGCTAGTTTATTGAATAATATTTGTTCACTAATTATATGTAATCTTGAAAAAGTAGTGCTCTAATATCAATCCAATTCTCCGTTGGGTAATAAAACTCGCTCAACTTTTGTTGTCTACTATGGGAACCCGACGTTAGAAAAAAATATAATGAGTAACAGGCTTATTTTAAGGGGGCTAATTTGAAGCACGGGGGCGGCTAAGCCCCCCTTTAAGTCCGCGCCTGCTACCACCTGAACCTCGAAGGTACATACCTCTCACTTGACAGGTAAGGTAAGTAGGTAACCGTAATAGTAACACGTCTGGAATTTTTATTGAAGCAAGTATACCATGTGTAGATAACACTTGCAAAAATTCAGTTCTCAATTTCAGTTCTAACAGCCTTAAAAAAATTATTAAAATGTATGATTTTCATCCAAAACATGGACTTGTACAGATGGGTGCGGGGTGAGAGTTAAGTATAGTAGAAACAGCCGAAGGTTCGGCAACGCTGGGAAGAACTAACTTTTCTCTCTCATATATAGAAAGAGACAAGTACAGCTTACTTTCTCTACTCTACATACGCTGGGAAGAACGCAGCGTTGCCGAACCTTCGACTGTTTCTACTATACCTGCATCTCACTCCGCACCCCTCGATTGAAGCCGATGTTTTGAATGAAAATCGTACATTTTAATAATTTTTTTAAGGGTGTTAGCATTGAAATTGAGAACTGGATTTTTGCAAGTGTTATCTACACATGGTACACTTGCATCAATAAAAATTCCAGACGTGTTACTATTACGGTTACCTATTTACCTTACCTGTCAGGTGAGAGGTATGTATCAATAATTATATAAGTCCTCCGTCTAAAACCCTGCGTTATAAAATGACTTAAATGAAACCGTTGCTGGCTGTTAGACTAATTGTAAGTGTCGAGCATTGCGAGACTGAACTGAGATGAGGCCGGCCTCAGAACATCCCACTGGTGATTTCTCTGCTCGACCAATTGCGGTTGGACTCGTGGTGTCAGAGGTTGAAACTCCGCTCAAATAAAACAGGAATTAGTTGGAGAGTGAAGAGTTGATGATGCTGGAATGGAAGGACTAAATGCACCTCAGAAGTAACAAATATTATGTAAGTCAGCGAAACATAGGTGACAACAGAACAACTTAAAAGCGGAATACGAGTTGTGGTAGTAAAAGACCACAGTGTACTGATGACAGTCTGATTATGCGAACTTTGATACTTCGAATTTACACAGCAAAATACATTACGGTCTTTTGGATATTTACGAAAGTTGTTACTAGAAATTGGTGGTAGAAGTCGATGGGACACCAAGTGAATTCAAAAATATGTCTATAAGAGGAGAATTCACTCTAACAATAAGATTAAATATACAAACCTTCCAGGCCATGCTGTAAATTGTAAATGCATAACAACACGTGAATCACGTTTTTCTGGTAAATAAATCGATATAATCCGTTCTATCCAATATGGTTTTACAGTTTCTTTCATTAATGAAATTACCATATTACCAATATTTAAATCATTACCTTTTATATTTGGCCAATATTTCTCATTACCAATTTCATTATCATTTAATAAACATAGAATTAATTCAATTTGTTGTTCACGTATCATTGTCCAAAAATCAATAATTGTTGATGTTAATGGTGATTGTGTTACAATAAAATCTGGTGCCCAATTTGAAACATCCTAAAATATGTCACAAATTTTGTTAACAAATCAGTTAATAAATAGAAAAATCGACTCACTTTAATAAATGAAGCATTAATATAATCATCTTTGGAATTTTTCAATTCAACTCTAGTATAATCATATGGTAGAATATCAGGATAACGATTCTTCATTGGATAACAACGTGCCACAGATATAATACGTTTTTGTCCATCATTATCTTGTATTTCTTTCCATTTTAAATCAAGATTTGTTGGACCATTTAATGTTTTATTATTTAAAACATCAATAAATTTCTCATATTTTTCTAATTCTTGTGAAAATAAATATTTAACATCATCATTATCTAAATTACGAAATTCTTTAGATTTTTTTGAATCTTTCACAATATCATCTTTATGTAATTCAGATTTTTTCTCAATTTTCTGTTGTTGTTGTTGTTGTTGTTGTGGTGGTTGGTGTTGATTTTCAATTTTATTTTTAACCGGTGATTTATCACAAATTTCAGACTTTTTTATTGGATTCTGTTGTGGTATTAAAGGTGCTTGATTTACAGTAAAATCTAAACCTGTTAATAAATCCAAATTTGTTTCTTTCATTGTAGTTGTTACAACATTTGTTGTTGGAACTACTGTTGTTGCATAATTATAAGCATTAACAGGATATTGTGTCGGTGTTGATACATAATTATAAACATTACCGGTATATTGTTGTGGTAAATTCGGTGTTGTTGTTACAACAGTTGTCGAACTAATTTGTGGTGTTGGTGTTGCATAATTATAAACATTACTAGAATACTGTTGTTGTGATACTATTGAATTAATTGGTTGTGTTGTTGGTGTTGCATAATTATAAACATTACCAGGATACTGTTGTTGTGTTGTTACAACAGTCTGAGTTGGTACTGAACTGACTGATTGTGTTGTTGGTGTTGCATAATTATAAACATTACCAGGATACTGTTGTTGTGAGGTTACAACAGTTTGAGTTGGTACTGAACTGACTGATTGTGTTGTTGTTGTTGTTGTATAATTGTAAGCATTATTAGGATATTGTTGTACATTCACATAAGATTGTTGATTTGTTGTATAATAATTACCATATGCATCATAATTCAATTGATTACCACCATAACTTTGTAGATATTGTTGTGTTGATGTTGATGTTGTTTCATAACCTTGTTGATAATCAGAATTTGAACTTTTTATTTGTGTTACAGGTGATGAATATGTTGAAACATATTGATTTGTTATATCCGGATGTACTGATGTTGAATATTCTGGTTGTCCATAATTTATACATTGATAATTACCAATATATTGATTTGAATAATAATTGGAATAATTCGGATCATTAACATCATTAGATGATGATGTTAATGGAATTTGTTGATTTTGTGTTGTACTAGAAATTGTTTGATATGAACTTGTTGTATTTGTATTATTATTAATTGATGGATTTGTTATTGTTGTTGTTGTTGTTGTTGTTGCAACATTTGTACCATCACTACTAATTGTAGCATAATTATAATTAGAATAATCAGCTGGATAATACTGTGGATAATAATTCGGTTGATTATCAATTTTTGTATTTGTTGTACGTAATGCAGCCATACGTTCACTTAAATCAATATTTTGATCAAAATTCCTATTATTCTCATATTGTGGATATTGTTGATTTGTTACAGGATAAGTTGTATTGGAATTTTCTACAATTTTCCCAATATTATCGTTTACATTCACTTCAGAACCAACTGGTGTGGGACGTACAGCCGGTGGCCAACTTTCTGGTACGACACTCTGTTGTTGTTGTTGTTGTGGTAATTGTGGTAAATAATACTGTGGTAAATTAGTTGTTTCGCTATAACCTCGATTTGTTGTTGTCTTTTTCCGTGTATCAAGATAATCTTTTAATTTTGGTTGTATTGTTGTAGTTGCTTCTGTAGTTTGGGGATTTGTTTTCGAATTTTTCCCCAACATTTCATCACGTTCCTCTTGTTGTACTTTACATGCACTTTTAATACGTTGTAATAATTTACCAACATTTGTTTCTAATTTATTATAAAATTCAATACCTTTATTTGCTTTCGATAATAAATCATCATAAGCATCATATGATGTAATTAATGCTGTTATTGTTGAATTTCTTTTATTAATAATCTCTTGTATATAACGACGTGTTAATGCTGAACGTGCATAACAATCAATAAATGCTTTTAATATATTCTCTTGTGCAACAGCATTTTGTTCAATTAAACTAGCCAATTGTTGATGTTTATCTAATTCATGTTGAAATAATTGATCTAATGGTTGATCATTTGAACGTGTCACTAATACATTTGTTATATCATCTTTATGTACAGATTCACGTAATTGTGTCCATAACATTGCACGTTGATTTCTCATTTCATCAACTTTACCAATTAAATTATCAATTTCTTTTATACAATTCTCATCGATATTTGTATTTGGATATTCAATTGATGGTATTTGTTGTTTTAATTGTTGTAATGGTTGTGATAGAATTTTCAAATTTGCTATATGTGTTGTCATTGCTTTATGTAATGTTTGATTTGAATCATTCGCTTTATTATGGGCTTCACGATATTTTGATGCTTCACGTGATAAATCTGTTATTATAATACTAGGTGGTCGTTTACCCATTATATTTTGATATTCCTTTTCATTGTCTTCTTCAATTTTTAATAATTCTTGTATTTCATTTAACATTGCTTCAACTTCATGATAACTATTTGATAATTTACCCATTAATGTTATTAAATCTTGTATTGCTGTTGGTTTTGCTGATAATGCAGCTGCTCTATCAATTATCTCTTGTGATAAACCAGTTGCTTGACGCATTTGATTGAAAATATCTAATTGCATTGATGACATAAATTCAGCTAATGATTGATCTTTATTATCAATTAATTCACCAATTTGTCGTAACATTTGTGCTTTTTTCTCACTATATAATGATGATGCTTCATGTGCTTCCATTGGTACTAAACGTGAAAATATATCAGGACCAGATACTTCAATATCATTTACATTAAATGGTATGCCTTTTACTAATGATGCACCTTTAACTTCTTGTAATGCATGCTTATCTGGTACTTCTTCATGATAGATGAATTCGTTCTCATTTTTGGCAGCTTTTCGTTTACCTTCAACCACATCCGATGTGAAACCTAATGCCTCACCGATTTCCTAGAATTACAAAAATTATCAATAGTTTAACAACAATTTAGTTACACGATCCGTGGTTCACCGAGCCACGACCACACTCTCGTAAATCAAGCGAGCCGTTGCTTGTCAGTAAAATTTCACGTAATAAAGGAGCGATGACTTGTGAAGGTTTGCCATATTATGAACCATTTTCTTACAACAACGTTTGAGCCAAAGAGTATAAGATAGAGGACAAGGAGAGTTACAAATGTATAAGGGATCCTGGTGTGTCAGGCACATAACTATCAAGTTTCTGGAGTCTTGAGACGGTGACGCGGCAAGGAGGGTCTTTTGAATAATATCTCGGAGTGAAGAATTTCAAACCTCCTCGGAATCTGAAATAGCTGATGCGTTGAAACTCGGTATTTTATTTTAGCATTGGCCAGGGGCGCCGGCAAGGGGTGGCAAACCCCCTTAAATTTTTAAAAATTGTGGTACAAAACAATTGAAAATTTATCTACAAATTGATACCTCCAATGATTTAATAAACAAAAAAAATATTTATTTAAGCAATAAACTTTATAAGTTCTGATTTGTGCCCCACTTAAGCCTCTACTTTTTGAACCTGAAACTAATTTTCTGGCGGCGTCCCTGGAATTGGCTCTTAGGGGCTGCTTCCCATCATCTTACACTCATTGTTTTCGTTTTGGTATTTTTTCTTGCAAAAATATGCCAATGCCACTATACAGTCTCCAAAAATACTGACAACACATCAAGCGATGAATTCTCACGCTCCGTTTTGACACGTTGGCTCGTTAAATGGCGAGCCAAAACAAGGCACAAACCACGTAACTGGGCTTCAACGAAACACACTTACTTTTTGTTGTTTCAAATTTGATGCTAATTTTGTAGCTTCTTCCAACTGTTCACAAGCAGCTTGATAGAAAGCGACACGTTCACCCATTTTCTGTTGTTCTTCAGCTTGTTGTCCTTGAAATAATAATGAAATACATTTATGATAAGAGACTTTAAATGATAAATATTTCATCCATTCTCTACATGTACGACCACCGATAATATCACTAAAACTACACTCATCACCACCTGATTGTAATAATGTTAATGAACGTTTATAATAATCAGCAACTTGTACAGCAACTTTTGCTAAAAATAAACGAAATTTTTAATTAAAATCTGTTAGAAAAACAATTGCGACCAATTACCAATTATTGTAGATTTCCGATTATCCATCATACTCTTCTCTAAAATACATTCTTGTGCTTGTGCTAAACATACTTGTTGCATAAAATGCACAATTTCAATACACGACGTATATGTCACCATTTGATAATAAGTTTCTTTGACTGTTTGAAATGCCCATGCGGCACATTGGAAATGTGTACATGCCATTTTCATGCCTTCTGGTGTTGTACGTGTATCAGAAGCACCCAATTGTGAATGCAAAGCACCAATATTATATAGAATACACATTAATTCGTAATTGATATCAGGCACCTTGTAAGGCATATTCGAATAACTGTCTTTCCTATAAGAGAAAATCGTTTAATTTTCAAAATAAATGATTTCGATTCATTTGAATACCAAGAGAAATAAACGGCAGCCGATTGTGATTCACCCATTGGAAAACGTGATTTAAGAAAATGTAATTGGCAATAATATTTCTTTAATAGTTGGCATCCTGTGACGTCGATACTGGGCCGGACTGCTGCACCCCTTAAACTTTCCAAATTATTTATTTCTGTATTGTAAGATTCAGGATCTTCATTATAAAATGTTGCAATATACTAAAAATACAACAAAAATCATTAAAAAACCCTATTTTCTATATGAATTATTGTTGAATACTTTTTTCAATTGAGGTCCGAAAGCTACAGTTTCAGTACTTGTTTTCAACTCAAAACTAATCATAGGTAAACGCGGCACAGCTTCCATTTTGATAAGAATGCCCTTTATTATTTATTGTTATCTAAATTCAACAATTGTGTCGCACAAAAATCGATAAAAACTGATCAGATAAGTGATGAATGTTCTGTCAGTTTGGATACCTAGAAATTCCGTAAAAATCGCGTTAATTTCTGTAATTTCATTGAAAAAAGATGTTCGCCAATTTTACCTGAAAGATTAATTATTGTTTTTGAATACAAAAAATTTTGGTAAAACGGAAAAACAACATTATTATTTTTTGTTTTACAACTATAGCTTGTCTGTTTGTCAACTTTGACGTATGAGTCATAAGCCGAATGACGTTTCTCGAAATTGCTAAATATCGAACATGATCCGTCAGAATAATTTCGCCAAAATACAGCCAATCAACATTCAAACATCAATTGTTTGAATTTATTAAAATGATATAAAGTCATTTTATGCTACATTAGGAGTTGTGTAACAATTTTGCTGTTTAAAATTGCAAATTTCTTTTAAGTTAATTATCGGAATCTACTCTATGGCGCGAATTTTAAATTACGAAAATTGATATTCTAATAACAATAATTACCAACTACTTGTAATATGCAATTTATCATTACAATCAATCTAAGATTATCTCTTCATTATTGAATAATTACTGTTTGTGTGTATAAAAGATTATAAACAATTAAATTACAATATAACCTCAGAATTCTTACCGGTAAAATCTGGTAAGGACGCCCGTTAACCACAGTATGCCGCGAGATTCGCAGTGCTGCCAAGATAAATAACATGGCTCCACCCTATCATTTTGTTTATGGATTAGCTGCAGTTAATTGTATTGGAGCTTCTGGTTTCTGTAGGTTACCACGGCAATACTGGCAACATTGATCGGCTGCACGTTACGTTAGACGTGTTTCTTGGATATTAGACATAGAGCTTCATGTATTTACAGTGATAGCAAATCTACTTATTTGTCTGTAAATCTACCGACATATCTATCAACATTCTCATCTACCAAATATTACTTTTATTGTAGTAACAATTAGGCACTTTTCGGCTATCATTTTGAATTAGAACTCATATATAATGTTTAAAATGGCTAAGGCGAACATAAATTGATAATCACTATGATTATTTTCAGCAAAACCTATGCCAGTTATGCTACCACAGTTAGAAAACTGATCAAGTTAAGAAAGCATAATAATACCAAGAAAGCTTCCGTACTTCTAATACAGGTCCAGAGGAATAAGAAAAAGAAGAATAAGACGAAAAGTCCCCAGTTGAAATAATGCAACTCAAGTTTCTAGTCGCTGAACCATCCAAAAGTCTAAAATTATTGGAAATTGGAGCCAAAACATAAAAGATAGAGTTGCTTTTAGTAATTTTCCTTTTAATATTAATTTGTTTTACGGATTTTATAGCAAACAGCCTGACAACAGTGTTTTTATTCGATTGTTTTGTATTGTCATTAAAATTAATTTTTGATAATAACAAAAACCGGTCAATGTCGAATTCTCGTTTAGTGTTTACGTTATCAAAATTCTATCAACATCTTCGTGAAACATACCTTTACAGAAATTATCGAATACAAACATTTCAAATGAGTACCACAACACAAACAACAGCATTATATGAAGAAATCAAAAATGTTAAAGACAATAAAAATGTATTATTGATTGACGTAAGAGATGGAAAAGAAATAACAAATACCGGGCAAATACCTGGCAGTATCAATATACCATTAGGTGAATTGCAGAATGCCTTAAACAATATGTCACCGGAAGAGTTTAAAAAGAAATATAAACATGAAAAACCACCAATGGAATTTCCAATAATATTCTCGTGTTATAGTGGTAGACGTGCAGGTCAAGCCAGAGACATTGCGAAAAAATTGGGATACCAATGTATTAGAATTTATCCGGGTAGTTGGAAAGAATGGGCAGAGAAGAATGGACTTCCTGCCTGATTTTTGTGAAATAATTATGAATTTAGTTTGTTAGAGGATTGTAGAGTAAAAAAGTTAATAAAATAATAGCACTTTTGAGAGATTAATTTTTGCTTCTTTTTGATAGTAACGCGAAATAAAGTTAATTGCTAGATTGACCAGCAGATCAGAATTTGGGACTGCCTACACACTGTTGGCCCTGATGTAGTGCATTTATTACACTTTCTTTTCGGACGACCCTGTAGTCTTTAATAACATAATAGTGCCCCCGTCATGAAGAATCCGTGTCGTTGTTCCACTGTAACAACATTTTTAATTAATATTGAGTGTGGTGCGCGCATGGCGCGCCAAAACCATAACTCTCCTATCACACGTTAGTGCTTTCATATTCAAAATACCATTCACTTGTAAAAGTAATTCAACCGAATTTTACAAAACGATTTATTTTTTGTTTCGCTATATCTTATCCGGTGGAACTTCCTTTCATTCAATTGTTTCAATCAACAAAACAACAGCAAGTTAGATATTGTAGACGTTGTAATCGAAATTTATGGCAACGTTTTAAGGTCAGTATCTCTTGTTATTATTTGAATTTCTTATACTATTTGATAGTAGTGATAACGATAATGGTAAATTTGTTGTATAAGACGGTACCTGGTCACCTTGATAGAAATCGAAGATTACACGTTAATTACAATGAGTAATTAATTAAATTAAGATAATGACTAACATATCACTTAATGTTTTAATACCTGGCGAGATATCGTTATGTAAACTTTACCGAAACACTATCTAAACAAGGGTTAATGAAACACAAATCCATTTACATTGGCGGAATTGTTCAAACACCTGTTCTAGCATTTTATTATAAACCATGACAATCGCCCTCTATAAATAGATAATTTCTATTTATTGATTTGTGAAATATTTTATGAATAATTTTATAAAATAATTGAACGTATTGATCTTAGGGAACAATTCAATAATACTCGATTTATTCGTTTATTATAGAAGAAGACATACAAGGTTTTGTTACTTGGAAGGACTCAATTTGTTTCTATTAATAAAACAATTGAATTTCAAACAACATTATCATTTTAATATCTGTATATTGTTTGAATACATAATGCCAAAGTATCGGAATTTTGATGGTAATTTCGCTTTCTAAAATCGATCTACAAAAATTGTGCAATGAATAACACAATAAAAACATTATTAAACAACCGTTTATTATCTTATTATTATAATTGTTAGAAAACAATCAACAAAAACAATACGACTTATATATATATAGTGAATAATAATAATAATAAGAAACAATTATAACAAATTAAAAAAGAATTTATTTATAATTCAAAAACAATTGTTATTCTAATATTAATAAACCCTGAAGGTTATATTTCGATTGATCAAAATTCTCTTCACTAAAAAAAAAATTAATAGAATTATCATTTTTTATTGTTGATAATAAAAAAGATGATGCTAATTAAAGCAATGATGACGATAATCGAACATAATAATAAAACAACAACAAATTGTGGTAATGACAATGATGTAACTTTATCATCAATTCTATCAATTGGTAGATCATTTGGTACTACTTGAAATTGGAATTCAGATTCCAATTTTGTGATTGTTGAATTTTCTGAAAAACGTTTCGTTCTGCTGGAAACGACAGCTCCACGACTATCATCACATGATTTACTCTGAAATGTTGCAAAAAAAACCGTATTATTTTTAAAAAACAAATTCGAATTGTTCGTGACATGTAGTGTAAACAAAAAATTTGTTTTATCGTCGTCTATTTTATAGTTTTTGAATATAAATCGCGATTATTTGCATTTGAAAATGTGGAATTTAGAAATTTGTGTTCTGTTTTTTGTTTTTATTGCAAAATACTGTTTTTTTTGGATAATTTGCCGACATTTAGGAGAATTTTGAGATTAAAGACAATATGAATCTGTATAGGAATATTTGATTCAATTAAAATTGTATGAAAATCGACCTGTACAAAAATAGAAACATATTTCTTATTTAACTAACACGTTTCGATAGAAATTTATCTGGAAATAAACCAAATTTTTAGGTGTTTTAAATTACAGGAACAATAAAATTTTATGTCAAAGAAGATAAGATTTTAAAATAGTCGGTTTCTATAAATCAAATAGTTGTGAAAGTGATTTTTAATAAAAATATCAAATTCGTGGTAGAAATCGACAATAAAATTGATGTCTTTCGAAATAAAGATGAAAGAGATTTATCCAATTTTACAAACAGAACTATTCCTTGCAAATGTTAATCTCAAGCTCTATCGTAATTCTCAAAAGTCAATATCGATCTTTCCATTTCCAAATTACCAACAGTTATTCCGTTGTAAGATAAATACTTGGGCATCGTGCTTTAAATCCTTATGGCGCCAGGTTCATCTTCACTTCATAAATTTCGGCTTAAACCAGACTTATACTCACCGGTGGCGCTAGCCCTTTATCAGGGTGGAGCAAAATTCCTGTTCGGCGCCTTTCGATCGACATCTTTTTAATCAATTTTTATTAAATAATGAATAAATTGAGAATGTTGTTTTTTCACGATTCGATTTTGTCGGTCCTTTCCACCCAGCATTTAGAGCGATCGTTCTACTCGCTCAACCCCAGGGCCGACCCTACTTATACATTTCAAACAGAAGACTTATCTTAACAAAAGAGCATTCAAATGGGTGACGAAATAAAATAAGTCTTATGTCTAACGAACTTTAAGTCAAGATCGACCCTAAATCGAAATTTTAGCAAGATTCTTTTAATTTTGTATTCAGACCGTGTTATGGAAAAATAAAGTTGACTGTATACAGGTTGAGACATTTCAGCTAGGAACATAGGAGGAACTGCAAGTATAGTTAGACAATCTTGCTGGGTAATTTTACCATCAGTTTTCAACACAAACGAACGCTATAAGATTGTTTCGGTTCTTGTAGTCCCTATGTTCCTAAATAAAATATCTCAACCTGGGATATTCAGCTATTTGTTTGTTTGAATGCGGTTCGAAACGGTTTCAAGGAGAGTCGTTACTTTTTTTTTAATAAAAACGGGCAATTGTAGAATATGTAATGAGTTGTTAAATTATGTATCGTAACCCCCAAGGAGGTTGCGAAGTCGTATTTAGCGAAAAAGAAAAACGGAAGAAAATTCTAATAAACAAGAAATAAAGTTTGAGAAATATTACAAGTTAAGTGAAAAAAACAAAAACTTTCACACGACGATAAACTACACTTCTTTGATATTAGAAACAGTTTTCTAAATTTTTTTTAAACTTCCTTTTCCTAAGGATGTTTTAAAATTGGTAAAGCTATAATTAATAATTATATAAACTTATTAAAAAGAATAATATTTATGAGACAATTATGTTTGGAAAAACATTATAAATTTTAGAGAAGGCAAACTAGACACCATAAAGTTTATGACTGGGGATACGCTAATATTTTGAGGTAATTACGCTAGCAGCTATGGCCTTGATTGATAAATCAAATCATAATAGAAGTCATTGAATTATATTATTGTTGTTATTACAAAGACTCTATAGTTTTAAATAAGGAAAAATAACAACAATAAAAAATCCAACCTTTTATCGGTATATTCATGTTAAACTTATCAAATCTGACTAATAATATGCAATTATTAAGTTTTATTAAAAACAACAACTTACCTGATAACAGTCACGAGGTCGTAAACACCCAAACATACGAACTGATAATAATAAATTATCTGAAGGTGCAGCTCCTTGAAATAAGAATGCCCTAAATGGTAATTGAACAATTAACGGATTTATTTGTTGTGGTTGTTGTGGACTAATTGTCCTCATTGCTGGTACACGACAACCATCATCATCGACTAGAATAACAGATCGTTGTGATGTTGCACTACGTACAATTACTGATCCCATTCGACACTGTTTCCATCCTAATTTTATTTTAAGTATTTTTGTTTTTTTTTTTTTCAAAATGTTATTCTTACCATCACTATCTCGTATTGAGGCACGTAACATTAATTCATCTCCAAGACGAACAGCACTGCCTTGTTGTAAAGGTTGATCGAAAACTTCACTACCTTGACTTCGTCTTAAAACAGAAATTTGCGGTTCGAATCGTCTTTGATTACCGCCAGATGCTACAGCTATAGTTCTTGAAACTGATCGACCTTGTCTTTGCGTATATTTAACATTAGAAATAGTGATAGAAATTGAATTTAAGAAGAAACTCACTCTGATAAGGCGCTAAGACGTATATGTTTTGTATGTGCTACAACGGTTTCCTGTGGTACACACTGTAAAGTCACTAGAGGATCATCAGCTATTCGTAAACCACCAATTGAAGCCATACGAACAGTTAAACACATCCTTCCACCACAATTTCTAATACCACATTCACTCATCCTTTGCCCTTCGAAATCAATTCGGAATAAATCTGAACCAACTGGTGTCACTAAACAATCATTTGGTGCTGATTCAATTACTGGAGATGATCTTGATGATGTTCCAGTACGGAATGTTGTACGAAAGAATCCACCCTCATCTCTTGAATCTAGACACGACATATTCAAAACTCTAACTTGAACATTACGATTTGTGGCAACCGGTGGTAGATATTGATTAGATGGTGGTGCAGGTATTACAAGCGTATCATCCGATGGTGGTTGGAATTCATCGTTGATCGGTGGTGTACCGAGTGGTGGATAAATTGGTGGTGGTGGTAGATATGTTGGAACAATCTGCAAATTTGTTGTAATCATACCAGTTTTCTTGTTTTGATTTGATTAGCTTGCCTGTGGAATTTCATCTTGGAATGGTGGTTGTGGTGGCGGTAAATACACTGGAGTTGGAGGCGGCAATGGTTCATCAAAATGTATAGGCGGCTGGGGTTGTGGATAAATGTAGCCATCCGGCGATCCTTCGGTGCACTTAGATGCAATGATAAGAACGAACCAATAGCACTTAAACATTGTTAAAAAATTGTCATCATTCCGTGTTTAAAAGACGATTATGAATGAGATTTGAACACAACTGGGTTATATTTATAAGTAGTGTTATTTGGGTAAATCGTGACTTACGGTTTCAGGAGTAGCTGTTTTGATATGTTGTTTTTTTGGACGTGCATAATGGATTTTATTGATTTGTGATGTCCAATTGATACAATTGACAATCTTTGAAAAAAAAAACTTGTTAAAATGTACGTGAAATGATAAATGGGAACATTTAGTGAAATCGTTGACACAATTCCAATGAACGGAAGCTTTTCAAAAGTGGAACTATTAAAAATTTTAATCTTAATTGATTTTGTTGTTCTTTTTTAGAAATCCATAGTTTCTAAATTTTCTAGTTTATTGACTTTTGGCTTTTTACAGTGACTGATGCATGGGCACCGCCGATCGGCCCGCGGAGTTGGGGTTGCGTACCCGTCCGCCGCCTCCATTCAACCGCCCACGCAAGTTCAGCTTCCCAGCATCCTTATCAATTTCAACAGATCCTACAGGCGGCTTACCACCCACAGTTACTGGACGCCGCCGCTTCAGCAATGTAGGCGATGCCGTCACTCGCAAACTCTCCACTACAATTGGTTGGCGCCGACCTCCTGAAGAAATCATAGCAATTGGCAAAGTCCTCTGTTCACTTTACATACGAAATCGTTTAAAACGTTCCAGTTTATTTAATCGTAAATTAGGTTTGAGGCGTGTTCGTAGCACATTCAACGCAGTACCAGGTGCTGGTGGTACAATTGTACGTGAAGTATTTCCTGGATTATCATGTGCATGTTTTGAATTGGAACGAATGTATCCACGATTGTATAGCAATATCGTCCGACAGACTGGTGTAACTCCGGAAACAGGATTTGGTGGTTTATTGGCAGCTATCGGTCATCAACTGTTCCGCTCAGATCCTTGTTGGGGGAAAGTTGTAGCTGTTTTCTGTGTGGCTGGTGGATTGGCTGTTGATGCTGTACGTCAAGGGCAACCAGATCAACTGCACGATATAATCGATGGGATGAGAGAATTATTGGAAGATCGAGTTGCTCTGTGGGTCGTCGCTAATGGAGGATGGGTAACTTAACAAACTACTTTATCACTTAAATACTTGAATAATTTATTGCAGAGAAAAAGAGAAAATCATTCTAATTCTATACTATTTCAGGCCGGACTTATCAACCATTGTCATACTGAAGATCATGATATCTCTTTTGTGGAATATCTTGAAATTTTTGCACTGGTAGTTGCAATACTTTTAGCAGCTTATATAATTGTTAGGTTTTTTCTGAAATACAGTATGTTGTAACTGTACAAAAATCAATTTACTTGTTTTTTTTTTTTTTTTACTTATATTAAGTAATAATCCTGTTACTTACATATTACAAAATACATTTATAGAAATTGTATGTAATTTTGTAATAAAAAATACCAACTTAAATATAAATAAATGTTTTCTTATCAGTATCTATAATACAAACTGAATGTTTACACTCAAATGCATTTAAAGCAATTAAATAATGCAAGATGATAAGAGAAAAATAAAGAATACATGACAGTTTCACGTTTATCACTCAAATATTCATATCGAGTTTATACGAAAATATAATAATTACGCCACTTTAATCAATCTAAATACACTTAAAACTGGAATCACTTTGATTTCATTCAAAACAACACTATATAATATAATATTCTTAATGAGTCAATGCATGATTGATACTTTGTGTCATAATTGGATAAGATACCATCGGTTGTGTTGCATTTGACATAGCAATAGCCTGTGAAGTATTTATAGCATTTATCTGATTATTTCTATGCATCTCCATTTGTTGATTAGAAGCTAAATTTGGTAAATCCAATAATTGTTGATTTGTTCCAGCTATAGCCAATTGTTGTGGTACACTAGTTACAGTTAAATGTTGTGCTGTATTACCCATTGCTAATTGTTGGGCTTGTGATGATGTTAATTGTTGTGTAGGATTACCTAATGCCAACTGTTGTGCTTGTGATGTTAATTGTTGATTAGCTAATTGTTGAGCTTGAGCTTGATTTAATTGTTGATGTGTTTGTTGGGTATTTGCTAATGTTAATTGTTGTGATTGTTGTGTATTAGCTAAAGCTAATTGTTGTGTTGTTGTTGCTAATGCTAATTGTTGAGCTTGTGTTGATGTTAATTGTGGTTGTGGTTGGGCTAAATTTGTTGCTAAACTTTGTTGAGCAATTGCTAATTGTGCTTGTGAACTATTTGCTATTGCAAGTTGTGTTGATGGATTTGTTGTAACTAATATTTGTTGGCTAGGTGCTAAAAGTTGGGCAGGTGGTGCCATACTAACAGTTGGACAACCAGCTATTGAAACTGATACAGGATTACATGTTGATACTGTTGCTAATGATACAGGAACTGTTGCAACACTTGCTGTTACTGTTCTAATCATTTGTGGATTATTTGTATTTGTTATACTAACAGCTGGCATATTTACAGTTTCATTACGTTTATTTGAAACACGTAAATTGGCATTTTGATCTAATAAAAATTCATTTGTTGCAGTAAGATCGGAAACTTGTCGTTTCAACTGAGCTATCTCTTTATGAAGTAGATTATTTTCTTCTTCTAACATTAAAGTCCTACAGATTTCAATAAAAACTAATCAAAATAATTCTTTAGATTCAAAATAAAATCATTACCTAGCATCGATTCTACTTAGCATTGGTGGGGGAGGATTGCCAGCAAAATATCCTTTGAATACTGGACGATTTCTAATTGAATCTACATACAAATCATTATTTGCAACAATCTCTTGATCCGGTTTAGATGAAATAAATCGACGTTTTGGCAATGGCATACCACAATCTTCATAATCATCAAAATTCGGATTATTTCTCCTATGCAAACCTAAACAAATCGATTATAGAGATAGAGATAACAAAAATTTTAATATTTAAAAATTACCATTAGGTGAATTTAATGGACAAAATTGCGATTCTGGTAATGAATTATTTAAACCAATTATATTATTTTTACCATTCGAATTATTACGAATTAATTCCATAATTTCAGCTTCTTCTTCATCTTTTGTTAAATGACGATATTTACAATAAGTTCTCCTACATAATCCTTTACGAAATTGATTACATATAGGCAATAAACCGGGTAATTGATTTTTTCTAGTAGCCTCAGCTAATATATGATTCGACATAATGCCTGTATTTTTAAATTCAATCTCCTCATCAGCTGTACAATGAATAAATCTGCAAACGATTATTTATTCATTTTTTCTATTATGCTTTTTTTTTAAAAAGACAAAAAAAACTTACTTGCAATTCTGTCGCGGACATAGAGTATTTTGAAAATCATGACAAAAATTCAATGTTTTCGGTTCGTGTTCATGTTTATATTTACAAAATTTACGATCACATGTACCACGTGTAAAATCACGACATACACTATCTTCTTTATCAATTTGACGATCAGGTTTTGTATCTTCGGACGTATCCGACATGATTATTATAATAAAAATTATAATAAAAAGAGAATAATACAAAATAAACCTGCAACAACCATTATATTAACATTAATAGGGGCTGGTGTAGATCGAATAAACAGAATTTATTTATTATTGCTTTTTGTTTACTCGAAACTGAATGTGTTTTGTAATGTAAATGGCTTATCTTTTTTGAAATTCAAGAAAGCGACTTCTTTTAGTTCCAGAAAATTTAATACGCGAACTGAAATGACTAGACTATCTTTCTATATTTAATCAAAACTACCCTCCCTACCACTACGAAACATATAAAAGGGTGGGTTGTTGATTTTGTCACAGTTTATTGAAACAATACCAGTGACAATGTACTATTATAACGTATTAGTTCTATTTATTGTATATTTTACATATGTCAGCAGTCTATCCGACATATCTGAAGAAACTTGTGAAACTCTACCATCCGATATTAATCTGATTAAAGGTGATTTCTTCAATAATTACAAAACTTTATTAGAAATAACAAAAAATTATTATTTTCTAGAGGAATATGATGAATTAGGCCGATTACAACGTACATGTAACGGGGAAATAGCTGTAAATAAATGTGAAGGTTCCTGTAAAAGTCAAGTACAACCATCTGTAATTACACCAACAGGATTTTTAAAAGTATACACAACGAGAAGAATGATATATTTAAATCAAAATTATTTAAAATAAACAATTTATAGGAATGTTATTGTTGTCGAGAAAGTTTCCTACGTGAACGTATCATCACATTAAATCATTGCTATGATCCGGATGGTATGCGATTGACAGCAGCTGGTGTTAATGCTATGGATGTTAAATTAAGAGAACCGGCCGAATGTAAATGTTATAAATGTGGAGATTTTAGTCGATAATTTCAAACAATTAAAATGTATTAATTATTTATAAAAAAAAAGCATTAATTTTGTATGTAATTAAGATAACAATAATAAATATATGATAAATTAATTTGCTTAAATTTGTATATTTTTTTTTCGCTTGTATTCTCAAAAAATCGAAATAAAGAGATTTGAAATTTATTTAACTGATTTCTTGTTTGTAATTCAAATTTACCTAATCAATTGGAAGACGATATCTTTTATATAAATCAACAACTGAAATTTGCTCAATATTTGCTAACTGATCAATTACAATCGATGTTGTATCTTTCATCTCATTATAACGATGTAAAACTTCAATAATTTCTTGTTTTAAATCATTCGTAATGCCTTTATTACGAAATTCAACGATTTTCTTATCTAAAATCTGATTCTCTTCAATCAATTTCTTGTATTTTAAATCCAAAGCGACATAATCTTGATCATCAATACTTCTCCTCCTTTTTCGACTCTTACTGCTACAATTCCCCCTGGTTTTCGATGATTTCTTATCAATTTCTGCCATCTACTTTTGTTGTCATTACTACTGTAACAAATAGTTGTTTTTTTATTATTATTAAATTAAATTAAATATAGATGAGGGGGTGGGGATTATGGGAAATTCATGCAAAAATAGTCGGGGGTATCGACCACCTACTAAGCGATTATAAGAAACACTCAATAACTACCAACTGTGTATCAAAACAAACAAGAGTTTCACATTCAAAAAACAAAAAGAAAAAGTGTACTGGATACATTGATTTGATATTAACAACAAAAAAATAATAATGATGATAACAACAGGGTGTTATATTTTTATAAAAAGCCACTACTATGCTTGATTAGATATTAGTCGACAACTAAACATTAATCTGTACACATTTAACAATATACCAATGAATCCACAACAAATATCAAGTATTATCAACATTATTATTGTTTATTTATCAAAATTATTTTAAATTTTTAGAATGTATTTTTTGGAAATTATGGAAAGTTATTCTTCTATTTGTTCTGACAAGTACATGCATTGATCCAAGATTGAATAAGAAAGTGTCAGCAGCTAGTTCAACTGATGAATGTCAAGTGACACCAGTTATACATGTTTTACAATATCCAGGTTGTGTACCAAAACCAATACCTAGTTTTGCATGTACTGGACGATGTGCATCTTACATACAAGTACACCCATTTGTTACAACATCTATTGTGTAATTTCTAAACAAAATCAAAAATTTTTAGGTATCTGGTAGTAAAATTTGGCAAATGGAACGGTCCTGTATGTGTTGTCAGGAATCTGGTGAACGTGAAGCTTCAGTTTCATTGTTTTGTCCGAAAGCAAAGCCCGGTGAAAGAAAATTCATAAAGGTTTGTTTTATAAAGACACAAATCCACACAATTTCTACTTCAAAACAACAATTTTCAAAAATTTACAACAAATCACCAAATTTACCTTAAACCGCTTGCAAATTGTTGAATCAATTTCGAATATTTGTGTTTTTTCAAATGATTACAATCACAAAAAAACAACAACGAGAAAATCACTCAAACGTCAAGTAAGATCACAAACATGGTTCCGCCATTATTAAAAATGTCGATAATATAGGTGACTGTAATTGGACAAAATTAGCGCGATTTTTGAAAAATATCCAAATATATCAATTTTACAATGTTTATCAAATGGTTACAGGTGACAACGAAAGCACCTTTGGAATGTATGTGCCGTCCATGTACTGGTGTGGAAGAGAGTGCTATAATTCCACAAGAAATTGCCGGATATGCCGATGAAGGACCTTTATCCAATCATTTCCTAAAATCACATTCCCAATAACATAATTCTAATTATATTGTAATTTAATTAATTTCTGAAACAATAATTACATCAAATTCGACATGTTTAATTTTAATTTTTAAGAAAACTATTACCAACCAAAAGTATAAAATGGGACTACTAAATCAGTAGGATATAAATAACAGTTAAATTTGTTGAAAAACAGGTGTATTTAAATAATAAAAAGCTTATTTTATCGATTATTTGTTGTTAAACCCAATTTTTTATCAAATAAAATTCAAAAATAACCACCACAATATATGGATTGGTATTAAATAAGAAAATTACTAGATGAGTTATACTTCATTCACGACAACTGCAAAATTGATACACGATTATTTAATTTTGTGAAAGAATATGTTAAATTATAGACCTACATTTGTTATTGTGCCAAATCGTCCTTTTTTCAACAAAATATTTGAAAATAAGCAGATTTCTGGATAGTTAGTTGAATAAGAGTTATGTTGGTATTGGAAAAATTACTAGACTAGGGTTGAAATTTGTGCTGTGTCAAAGTTGGTGTCAAAATTAAGTCAGCCGCGCTTAGTGACGTTTAGTTTTGCAAATCATTTGTTTGAAAAAAATTATATTGAATTTCTTGCAATTAATTGCATAAACAATGAATATTACATCGGCAGGTTAGTTTAATTTATTGTTCTTCTTTTTGTTTAAACAATAGATTTAATTGTGGAAAGTTGATTTTAATTTAAATTTTCTTTATATTTTGCACATGCGTTTTGCAAGTCATCGAATCAAACAAATTTGGAAATTTTTGATTATTTACAGTTTTTTGTGTTAATTCTCTAAGAAGAATAACGAAACAATGAATAAATTATCATAATTTTGTAGAATTCTGCTTTGTTTTGCAGTATAGCTGTAGCTTTTTGAATTTTTACAAAACCTAACCTATAATTCTTGTTGTTTTCAGCGGGGATTATTTCCCTATTGGAAGAGCCACGGCCTGAATTGAAAATCTTCGCATTGAAGAAACTGGATAGTATCGTCGATGAATTCTGGCCGGAAATCTCTGAAGCTATCGAAAAAATGTAAATAAATCTCTTTATTTGAAATGTTTTTTTTTTTATTTTTTGTGTATTATTTCAGTGAAATTTTGCATGAAGATAAAGTTTTCCAACAACATCAATTGGCAGCTTTAGTTGCTAGTAAAGTCTATTATCATTTAGGATCATTTGAAGATTCGTTAACTTATGCACTTGGTGCTGGTGATTTATTTGATGTTAATGCACGTACTGAATATGTTGAAACAATTTTGGCAAAATGTATCGATTATTATACACAACAAAGAATTGCATTAGCTGATTGTGTACCAAATGCAAAACAAATTGATCCACGTTTAGAGGCAATTGTTAATCGTATGTTTCAACGTTGTTTAGATGATGGACAATATCGTCAAGCTATGGGTTTAGCATTAGAAACAAGACGTATGGATATATTTGAATCATCAATTACACAATCTGATGATAATATAAATATGTTAATATATGCATTTCAAGTTGCAATGAGTTTAATACAAAATCGTGGTTTTCGTAATACAGTTTTACGTTCATTAGTTGGTTTATATCGTAATTTATCTATACCAGATTATGTTAATATGTGTCAATGTTTAATATTCTTAGAAGATCCATTATCAGTTGCTGAAATTTTAGATAAATTAGTACAAGGTGATGAAGAGAATCGTTTAATGGCATATCAAATTGCATTTGATTTATATGAATCAGCTACACAACAATTTTTAGAACGTGTTTTAATTGCATTAAGATTAACAGCACCAATACCATCATTATTGGAAGATAAATTAAAACCGAAAATATCATCATCATCATCAACATCAACAACTGAAACTAATACGGAAAATACAACCGAAAATAATGAACCGAAAACACCAGTTAAAGAGGAACGATCTTTAGAGAGTTTGGTAATTTTTCAAAATAAAACAGTTTATTTTATTAAAATAATCATTGTTACACACCAATTTTTTTTAGAATGATAAAGAAAAGGAGCATCAAAATCGTTTAGAAAAATTACACACAATTCTATCAGGTGAAATTTCAATTGAACTCCATCTACAATTTCTAATACGTTCAAATCATGCTGATCTACTTATATTGAAACAAACTAAAGAAACTGTACGAGTTAGTATTTGTCATACAGCTACAGTTATAGCAAATGCTTTCATGCATAGCGGTACAACTAGTGATCAATTTTTAAGGTAATCATTTTGTTTAATTTGTATTTAAAATAAAACAAATAATAATAATAATTTTAGAGATAATTTGGAATGGCTTGCAAGAGCAACAAATTGGGCAAAATTAACAGCAACAGCATCACTTGGTGTTATACATCGTGGACATGAACAAGAAGCATTAACATTAATGCAAAGTTATTTACCAAAAGAAGTTGGACCTAGTTCTGGTTATTCAGAAGGTGGTGGTCTTTATGCATTAGGTTTAATTCATGCTAATCATGGTGCAAATATTATCGATTATCTATTAACACAATTGAAAGATGCACAGAATGAAGTGAGTGTTTTTTTATTGTTAAAATAAAATATTTAATTTTTCTAAATTAATTATTTATAATTTTTGTTTTAATCAAAATAGATGGTCAGACATGGTGGTTGTTTAGGTTTAGGATTAGCTGCAATGGGTACACATCGACAAGATGTTTATGAACAATTGAAATTCAATTTGTATCAAGATGATGCAAATACTGGTGAAGCTGCTGGTATTGCAATGGGTATGGTTATGTTGGGATCGAAAAATGCACCAGCAATTGAAGATATGGTGGCGGTAAGTTGATAAAATCTATTTTTTTCTGTAAAATGACCACTCTAGATACATTAATAAATCATCTATACTTTGTAATATAATCGGTTTAGGCCTAGTTCTTCTTCGGTCCCTTATTTTCGACTTTACATAATTTTATGTCTGTTTTTGCCTTATGTTCCTTGAATATAAGATCCATTTTACTTTGTATATGGTAAAAGTCTTAATCTTAATCTCTATGTGATTCTTTTAGAAGTTTGCTTTCTTTAAAAATAAAAAACTTGAAGTTTAATAAAACTTGAAAAACCATCATGATAACTTTGTTGATTTTCAACATTTATCACACTAAATGATTAGCCACTTTAAACTATTGAATTAGAATACAAATTGCGGTTTGTAACAAAAATATGTCAATATTAAGCCCGTATTTTCACTAGGAACGCACGAGTTGTTAGACGAGATAATTCACTCTAAAAGTTGCAGAAATATGCTGCTAGAGTGTTTACACTTGAACAATTTGATGAGCCCTAGGAACTTGCGTAAAATTTTACACATACTTGTTCAAGTTGATATATTTTATATGATTTTGAGAAGAACAAAAACTATTGTTTACGTACTCATTGGAAACAAGCTAACTTGAACAAGTAAAGATTGATAAAGTAATCGTACTTTGATAGAAACACGGTGGAAGAGTTCTACAAATAAGAGGAAAATTTTTTTTTTCTTTGTAAAATTTATGGTAAAGGTAGAGATTATTGTTTATTGACTTGTTACATTTTTAAATCCGTTACGACTTGTTTCTTAAGTAAAGTTAACACTTTTCAAGTCTTACTGGTTCAAGTTAACTTGTTTTCCATAAAACAGCCCGTAGATTATCAATAAAATTGTGCAGTACTTCGTATTGTGCAATACTATTGACAGTTTGTAGATGATATTGAAAGATTATACAATATATCGAGCGGATCACAATCAGTTTAATATTTATTATGCAATCTGAGAAATATTGTACAGTCTGTAGTTAATATGTTACAGTTAAACCTCCATATGAGGACACTCCCATTTAGGGACACTTTACCGATGTACTGGCACAATACCTTATATTTATATACAAGTATAAGAAAAGCTCATCTATACGGACAACGGCACCCTCTTATACGGACACGGACACTACATTCTTATATAAAAGCTTTATTTAAACCTCTCTCTCTCTTGTGGACATCCCAAGTACCTAACGGTTAGAATTAAATAAATGCAAAGTAAGCCTAACTTGTTATCTTAACTGACTTTACAATGTTAGACTTTTCTGCGAATAAATATTGATTATTTCTTATTTTGTTTGGCTGAATTCAATGTGAAAATCAGTGTTCAGTATCACTATGTCTTAAAATGACTCCTCATTGTAACGAATTAACTCTCAAAGAGAACAAGTGCGGTGTTACAAAAATTGCGGAAAATTTTAAAATACCCAAGACTTACTTGGCCACAATAATGAAAATTGAAAAGTCTTAAGTATCCTAATTGTAAAGAGTATAGGTATAGCTGAAGTCTTCTAGAACCTAAAACTCTCTTATAAGGAAACCTCCTATTGCGTACAATATTTTTTTCTCCCATGAGTGTCCGCAATAGGGAGGTTTCACTGTACAATACTTGTTCAATTCTGCATTTATTTATGAAAAGAATTGCAAGTTTCCATCACAGTTACACCTATAGATTGTGGAGATATAGCACTTATGAATTTTAGGTCCTCGAAAGTGTTTACTGTAGCCAAATAGCGCAATGTTATTGACAAACCTTCACTTGGAGGAATAGAGTCTCGTAATTGAGTGTTTCTTTTCTCAATAGTTCGCGTAATAATTTTCAGCAGTTCATTAAGTACCAGAGTGTCCATTCTCAGAAAGTTACGAAAATCGTTTGGTTCGCTTAATCTCAGCTCATTTAATAAATTATGATGTGTTTGCATATTTGTCTTTCTGTACCAGTCTATTATCCATATGCGTTTTTTCTCAAGCACAAAGCCAGTGTCAATCACAACATAACTTGTTTCAGCATGTTTATTCTGCAGTCTAGGTACAACCATTAATTTATGGTACAATATTATTGACAGTCTAGGGGCTGCTTAAGTACTAGAGGGACAGGCACAGTTTTTTCTATCCTTCTCGCCCTGATTGAAAGAAAGCTAACTTGAACAAGGAAGACTTAATAGTGTAATCGTACTGCAATTTGACAATTAAAGGTGCCCACAGACCAGTGGCGGACTGGGCCGCCGGGACACCGGGCAATTGCCCGGTGGGCCGAGCCTTATGGGGCCTATAGAAGGTTTTGAAAACATGTATAAGAAATATTTAATAAAAAATTGAAAACAAAAAAACATATAAGAATTTACAACAATATATTTGCAAATATGTTGGGGGGGGGGGGCTTTTTATATTGACTTGCCAGGGCTCTCCAGCTTACCCAGTCCGCCACTGCCACAGACTATCAATAATATTGTGCAATATTTCGTATTGTGCAATATTATTGACAGTCTGTAGATGATATTGAAGTATTGTACAATATATTGAGCGTATCAAAATCAGTTTGATATTTATTGTGCAATATAGAAATATTGTACAATATTTGTTCAGATCTGCACTCATCATCACTCCTTGAAAGTCAGCCAAGAACTAATTATTGCATAGTCTAGGGACAACCATCAATTTGTTGTACAATATTATTGCACAATTTTATTGATAGTCTGTGGGCTGCTTTAATGATAACATGATAACTTATTAAATGATCTAAGATTAAGCGAGCCAAATAATTTTCGCAACTATCTGTGAATGGACGCTCAGGCTTTTGATGAACTATTGAAAATGGTTACTCATTTGCCAGACGCAATTGCTCCAATTCAACATTTGCCAATTACATTACGCTATTTGATTATGGGAAACACTTTGAGGACCTAACATTCCTAAGTACTATATCTCCACGATGTTAACTACATGACTTTCAAGACAAAACTGAAGAAATATTGCACACAAAACTAACTACAGACTGTATCATATTTCTCAGATTATGCAATAAATATTAAACTGATTTTGATCCGTTCAATAAGTTGTACAATATTTCAATATCATATACAGATTGTCAATAATATCATACAATACGAAATATTACACAATTTTATTGATAGTCTAGGGATCGGTTGAGGTAAAAACAAAAGCGATAATCAAAATTTCACCCTTGCTAAGACACCGATTATAGTTTAATCGTATTTTTTTTTTATTGTTTGTGGTAAAATTTGGTTTCCGATAGATAACATTAATTCACAGTATTTTCCGTATGTTTGTATACAATTTGATTCTATCAGTAATAATATCATAACAAAACACCTACAATAAGCAACACTTTTTTTTGTTGTTAGATAGATTTGTTTACAATTGTCGTGTATAACAATATCTAATGATTCGAATGGGTGTTGATTATTGTAAGATAAAAATTGTATAAGGTTAGGGAAATACATTGTTACTAGAAATCAATGATTATTTTAGTTACCATGGTAAAAGGCTCAGGGATTATATTTTAAATTGTTTTGTTGATATCATCGAAAATGGTATTATTGTATTAAAATTTTCTAAAATCGGAAATTCCCTCTAAAATATTTAATAATTGTGTGTTTTTTTTTTCAAACACCCCGCATAAGTTGAAATATTCATGATTATTCTTAAAGTAATCCTCTTTATTCATATTACGAAATTTTCACTGGTTGCACATATTATTCTAAGTATTGATTTAAATGAATGTAAAATGATAATAATTGTTATATATATGTATATACACGTGTGCGTATTCTGTACCTATTAATGACTCTAAATTTAGATTATTTAATTACTTTAATTAATATTTCATTCAATTAATTCAAGTATTTAACTTTAATATATTCTTTAATGAAGTTTTAATTGACTCTGTGTAGTCAATTTCATATATTTTTTTTTTGTATTTATATAATAACCGAGAGAAAAAAGTTACTTTTATTATTTTGTGATTGTATGTGTGTGCGTAATAAACAAAACAAAAAGAAAGAAAGGAAAACTGGAATGCCGTTTCATAAGTCGCATTCCATTGAGGAAAACTCAAACAAATGAAACTGCTTTTTCTCTTTAATGAATAATTTTTAAGTATTCTCTTTTCTATTATTTTATTTTTCTAGTTGCAAATAAAGTTTTCTTATTATAGTACTTTGTTTACTTTATTTATATTTTAAAAATATTTATGTTTGGAAGATATTGTTGGAGGGTTTGATTCAATTAGAAACTTTCATATAGTTTGTTAATTTCAAATATCTAAAATAATTTTCGTTATTTTATTTTATGAAAATTTTTGCGTATTCATAACGTTTACATTTTAAACAAAACAAATAATAGTGCATTTAAATATTCTGTTGTTGTCATATATGTACTTATAAAGCAAATTAAAATCGACTTATATAATACATATGTTATGTAGTATATTATAAAGAGATGACTACACACCATTTTCTATCTCGACTGTTCAATTTTGTCATCATCCAACATATAAAGTGTCATAGTAATCTCTACTGAAATGAGAGAACGTCCGACTAGCAAATTAACTTTAAATCTCAACTTTGAATAAGACAGGAGAGATGATTTAAGAGAGAACGTTTTGTTTTTGATGTAATTAAGGATGTAAAGATTCGTTTTATCAAAATTTTTCAAGTTTGTTTTTTATTCAATTTTATTTTTATATAGTATTAAACTTCAACTTTAATTTTATAACTGTAAAACAACTAACTAATTGAGTCTGTTTTTTTTTTACTTATTGTTGTTGTTGTTACAGTACGCACAAGAGAGTCAACATGAGAAAATTCTCAGGGGATTAGCTGTTGGTATAGCATTTACTATGTATGGACGTTTAGAGGAGGCTGATCCATTAATTGAACAGTTAACATCTGATAAAGATCCAATATTAAGGAGATCAGGAATGTATACATTAGCTATGGCTTATTGTGGTACTGGACATAATCAAGCTATACGAAAATTACTTCATGTTGCTGTAAGTATTTATTATGTTTAAAGTTAAAAGCTTTATGCCGTTTATGAGGGCAATTTGAGAAGTTCGTTCGTAACGGTGGTAATATTTAAAATATTTGTGGTGTATTACAAACTAACATCAATCTTATAAAAACGAACACAAAATTTGCTAATTAATCGGTAAAATAGTTTCTAATTATTAGAAAAAATAAAGGCTGGTAAGGCCTTTCTAGAAAAAGTTCACAAAAGCCATAAATCTGAGTGATTTGACAAAACGTAGGTATAAAGAATCGTAATTTCATATGAATTTTTCATTTACTTTATGTTAATTAAAGTTTTATTTGCCTTTTACTTTTTTTTTATGAACATATTGTCAATACCCAACGCGAACCATTGAGAGTTCCAGTAAACGTTCTCTTTTTTTTTCATTTTTGAAGTAGAACTCTGCAAGTGTCCTGGTTTGAGACAAAGAACTTATGATAAACCTATTGTAATCAATATTCATTTAGAAAAATGTTCTTTCGGTAATGCAATCCAAAATGTGCTAGATCATAATGTAAAAAAGTGGGCAGTTGAATTTAAAAACATACTGTTTTCTAACAATAAGCTTAGAAGATGATCCTTCTAGTGAACGTCCGAAAACTCCAACGATGACAGAAATCATCTACGAACTACACGATAGGATCGACAATATTGCTAAGGTTTATGAGGTTGTGGGTGTCTCAGATGAATGCGTGTATCACTTCTTAACTGAAGAATTGACAATAAAAAAGTTGTTGGCAACAACTAACAGTTGATCAAAAACCAATTCGATTTAAAATGAATACGACCGATTCTACACGACGATATGTAACTACAAATAAAATGCTGCACAATGATCGAGAGTCAAAACAATGAAAACATACTGATTCTTCGCTGCAAAAATATGCAAAAACAGTTTTCTATGATTTGGAAAAGTTATGGCTTCAATTTTTTGGAATACTAAACGGATACTACTAATTGATTACCTTCTAAAAAATAAAAATGCAGCCTGAGGATTGGCCCGCTGGTGGTGAAGTTGGTCAATACTCTCGACGAAACATTGAAACTCCCAAATTCCGACTGGTGGGTTAATTTTTCCGATCATAAAGACCGGAAATAAACTTTTCGATTATTCTAATATTTCTTTCATACTATAACTTCTTAATTAATTCATCAATCAAGTTTGATGAAATTGTCAATTTTAAAAGTATTCTCATATATAAATATTTTGTACGTTTGTTTATTCATACAAAAAAAATCAATAAACTGAGAATAAAATTTGAAATCGATCGAAATTAATATACAAACGTATGATACAAACATTAGCAGAGTTGTATCTGTCAATGGAAACATAAAATCGAACTATAAAATTTCAACAACATACATAAGTCTTCAAATAACATTTATTATTTATTTCAATTTCATTTCAATATTCTATATAACGATCAATCTATTCACTATAAACATATTTCAGATAATAGATATATATTTTTTTAATTTTATTCATTCAAATCATATCAGTAAGCGTTTATGAATATTAATTTTTATTATAATAATAGCCATTAATGTAAAATGAATTGAAAGGATTCATCCCGTTTAAAGTAAATAGAATATTTTATAATAAACCACATGTTATGATTGGTATATCTATCGATATTACAGAATATTAAAATATAATTGAATTCCTTTGTGACGCATTATTTATTCTTTCTTTTTCCATAAAGAAAATCTACATTGTGGTGCTTATCTATAAATTATAAGAGAACTTTTATTCAGAAAGGCTACATATAAAAAAGTAAACTCTGATTAATATCTTAAAGCAATACCGGTTGATGAGTCTAAGTGGAATCTTAGGCTAGTTTCTCATAGATCTAGTTTTTAAAAAAAGCCATTTGATTGTAGAGTTACATTTAACGGACATCCAGCGATTCATAAATTTGATTAATCGTCACTGACAGCCACCAGTTTTGATAGAAATTCGCACGAATTTGCTTGTCTGAGGATGTCCTTAGTATTCAAGAATCGATGCCATACCGTCACTCTGCCACTCAAAATAATACTTCCTCGCTGTTGTATATTTTCGGAGTCTTTATCGACGTATTTTGAGAATATCCTGAGTGTTTCCAACGAAGAGGTCCATGAAGTAAAAATCAGAAAGTTTGAATACCTATATCACACATAATGAGACATGAATAGAGGAGAGAAATGGCTTACTCCAACGTATTCTATATAAGCGAAAATTCCAATAAAAATGGAAGCAAGTAGAAGAAGAATTTCCTGGCTAAAAATCTGAGAACATGTTTCTCAACAACAATCACCTAGCTCTCTAGAGTAGCAGCAAACAAAATGATGATCGCCCACATCCGTAACGGATAAGCACTGCGAAACGAAGTAGTAACCCAGTCTTAAATTGATTCTAATGGATTTTTATTCGTTTTATGTTAAAATTTGCACAAAATCACCCAATTAACAATAATCAATTTATAGACGATGATAAAGTATAAACTTTGACGGGTTTTTTTTTGAATAATTCAACAATTACTAATTTACGTAAACGATACAACAACGAATTTGGTTTGATAAAGTTGAATTTCTCAACTTTCAATTAAAATTTAATCCTTTCAATTTACAGGTGTCTGATGTGAATGATGATGTACGTCGTGCTGCTGTTACAGCCCTCGGATTCCTTCTATTCAGGTAGGATTTTTCTTTAATATTTCTACAAATTATTTCGTTTCGTCCATTTTTTATTTTATTATTTCATACACACGTAACGTACGTCTCTATGTTTGTACATAGATGTTGAATATTCTCGTTTAATCTCCCATTTTGTTTTTATTTCGCATTAGAAACTCTCTTGATAAATCGATAAATACAAACCACTATGTTAAATTCTTCTTCTATCTATTTATTTACATTTTCATGTAGTATTTTTAATAGTTAGAAAGACAATCATGGTATAATGTTGAAATATAGATGATATGCTAATATTGTTTTAATAGTAGTTAGACTTTTATTCGTTTATTTTCCAAATTCAAACACTAACTCTAATGATAATTCACCTATTAGCTTTTATATAAGGGTATGTCTAGTAAATTCACAAACGAAAAGGTCGTCATTGACAATCTCTTCAAACTAAAAAGGTATACTTAATGAATAATAATATCGCAAAATAGGGTTGCACTTCAATTAGATGGTTAAATCAGTTAAGATGAATATTTTTCTTTGATGTTCATTTTCTACTTTTATAGAATAACTAATAGAGATTTATAGTGTTGCAGCGATTGATTTCAAATTAAATGTAATAAAGTTAATTCAAAAATTACAAAAATTTCAACGAAAATATCGGTTGTTACTGTTGAAATTTGATGTGAATTATCCATACATACATCGGTTGTGTTTAATCATTTGAAACATGATCAATAATAGGTTTCCATTCAAAATATATTTGAATTAGATGCTAATTGTCGTAGAAAATTTTAATTTAATGGCTTCAATTCAATCTGTGCTGTATTGCCTTGTGTGGTTAAAAATTTTCATGGCTTTATAAACATAAATAGAAAATAAGGAAAATCTAGAAGTTTGAACGTAGATTTGCCAAAAAAAATAGACATCAACAACTTATTTCTAGGTTCAAAGATTAAAATTAGATGGATGTAATTTTTACAACCCCTAAAGGCATCAAGCTTTTATTTGTAAAATAATGGAATTTTAATAAATAAACAAAGCTAACTGAATATTGCAACAGGTTTTTCTCTCTAGAAAATGTCGGTGTTTTTTTTGTTTTGGTTCATTTTTAAATCTGAAAGTCAATCCGTTCCACATTTACATTTTCACTGTGAGATAAAGGAAGAATGTCATCATCTACACAGATTTAAACTAAGATGTCTCCAGAGAATCCAATTTGTCTGGTCCATTTATTAGGATACACATCCTGTTTTATATTTAGATAATAGTGTTTTTATTGTTAACGATTTATTCTTAATTTCCGACTGTTTTCTGTCTAATTTTGTGTGTATGGTGATTTTCGTATTTATTGAACCGAGAAATCCTTTATCGTGTTAGTAAGCAATTTTGTTTCTTATTACAATCAATGGTATACACTTATCTTGACAGGAACACACTATATATAGACCAAACATGTCTAATTCTGAAATCGTACAAAGTCGCTACAATAAATTTAATTGACGTGACATGAAAATAAAATAAAATTAACATTTTTATTTTGTTTGTTTATTTGTTTTCTTCTATCTTTCATAATATTATGATACACGCTAAAATTTTCATATAATTATAATAATATTTGATGCATTATAATTAATTATGACATGATAAACAACAAACTTGAAATTAATAAGGCGAGGCAAAATCAGGACAGTAGTTGTTTTTTGGGAAATATTATAGTAGTTGATTATGGCAGGTAGAGTGGAGCAAGTTTAATTATACTGGAGTTAATAGTTATATAGTGCAGTTTATGAGAGTATAAAGGTTGTCTGGTAAAATCGGTTGATATATACAGTATAATTCGATTATAAAGGTATTCTATTATTATTTGTTTTAGCTGTAAAGTTTGGAAAGATAATTCTGTGGAAATTAAACAGTTTAAAGATTCATTTGATATTTAATTTAGATTCTATTAGTTACAAATTTAAGTTGTCACATACAAAAATTGCTTTGTAACAAAAGACTTTTTGTTGATTTTTTGTTTTTTGGGAGTTACTTTTAAAAAATTTCATTTGTTATATTGGTGAAGTGATGTGAATATGGACGTTTTATCTATGCCTTTGTTATACGATAGTGTATACAATAGTCAAGATGAAATAAGCTTGGATTTTTCTTTGATTAACTGACTAACTTAAAAGCATCTATTTTTGTTTTATTTTTATTTTTTGCATGTTTTTTGTTAGTTAAAACATCCCTGTAAAGCGATGAGGTTTTTCTCTTATATAACTTTTACATGGCTATAATTACACTTTCTTTCTATTGTGATGCAAATGCGGATAGGTAGGTAGGTGTCGTTATTTTTTTTCTTCTCAATTCTTGTAGCTACTACGCAATCCATTAATTACCTTTGTTTCGCTTAACAGTCTTCTGCATTGTTGTTGCGTAATATAAAAATTGCAATTTTATAAAAAAAAAAATAATGAACAATTTCTTCTTTTTTATTCCCATATAAGAATATTTTTATTTATTAATTTATATAGAATTTGTGATTTATGTTTTATTTAAATATTAATTTGAGACAATATTGTTTCGCTTATTATTCTAATAAACTCATTTCTATTTAGACTTTAATATGATTGTGCCGAAATCGGATGTTATTCAAATAACAAGTGATATAAGTATATGTTTGTATATTTCCTATTATAATTCCACAACGACCGCTCAAAAGTCTCCCTCGAGATATGACTGTATTCATTATATTTATCAAAACGATGTGGGAAATAAACAGAAATTGTTTTGGCAGATCTAATTTTTCAATTGCTATTCTCTTTCCACTATGACAAATAAATCAGAGTTTAAAATTTAAAGGAAGCTGGTTTTTAGAAATATATTTTCTTAAATAAATCTATTCAACCGGTTGTGTGGGTGTTTTAATAAAAGATTTTCGTTAAAAATTAAAGTCAACATCAAAAACAGCTCGCTTCTAATCTTTAATATTAAACCTTTTAATAGTTTTATTACTTTGATGTCTGTATTACTACTATTATTTTAATTTAAGAATATTTTCATTCGTATGATGAGAAGCAACTATCATGTTTGTCTTCTATTTCAATTGAAAATTTGTTATTTCTATTTCATGCAAATAAAAAAACGATACTCTGAAATTTGTTCAAGTGCGTGGTTTGTTTAGATAAGCGTCTTCGTATGGCCAATTAATGAGACGTCTAGAAATAACGATCGTTAATATTGTTGTAACCTGAATAGTCGCTAATATATTTCCAGATTAAAAATATGTTTATTGAACGAAGATATTCATTCAGTTCATAAATTTAAAATTTTCTGTTATTTGATTAAAACAAAAAATATATAATAAAAAAGCAAACGAAGACACATTTCAGATAAAATAAAAATGAAATAAGGTATTGTCTCTTTTTGAAAGGAAAATGTGATATTGTTAAAACTTAAACGTTTCGTGAACTTGAAGTTGAGAATGTTGAATTTTTAAAATAGATATTTCCTTGTCAAAACGTTTACTATACATAAGGGGATTTTATATTAAATTTAAAGATGTCATAGTTCGTTATTCTTGTGGTTTAAAATTTCATTATAAATTATGATTATCTTCATTTATTTGAACGCTTTATAATTGTATTCTATAGAAAGATAATAATATTTAATTTTTCCACTCACTACCAGAGCTTTTTTTTTTTTTTTTGTTTTGTTTATTAAAGTTCTTTTTATAAAAACTTCTATTCTGTATTGTATTTGATATAAATCAAGAAAAAGTCCTTCAAGCATACTTAAATACGATAAATCAATTCAAGCTTGAATGAAAAACTTTTTAAAAGGGGGGTCATTTTTGTAAAAGTCTTGGTGCAAATCTTAGAAACAATGATAAATGCTAAAAGCATGAGTCTTGATGGACCTTTAAGACGATTTTTTGATTATTTTATTTTTTTCAATATCAAAATATTGCTAGAGTGAAAATTTGTTATTTTCAATATTTATCTCATATCCATCGTGTATCTTTTATGATATTGATGATATAACTCTACAATCTTAAAGCCACGTTTACACATGCGTGTACGAATAATCGTGTTCGTGGTCGAATTTTCATGCATCAATATATTTACAAATCAACTGTCTACACATATTATAATACGATAACAAATATTCAACATCCGAAGATTCGTCAAATAAGAACTGATAAATAATAATGCCAACAGTCGTCCACTCATATGTAGACAGTGCAACATGGCTAAAGCAAATATTCATGAGCTTTGATGTGTATCACTTTATCAACACTAGAGCGAGCATAATCGTGCTTTTGTACACAAATACCGAATGTTTGCTCTATAAGCAAGAACAATGTGTACAGATATTCGATATTTGTGCATGAACACCGAATATTCGTACAAGAACACGCATATGTGAACCTGGCTTTAGAATTAATTTCATTTGAACACAATCAGGAATGATCTAGTTATAGATTGTTAACAACAACTTTCTGGAATAATAACAAATTTACGATGTCTCTAGAGAGGATACTTGATGATGAGAAGTGGAGAGATATATATTGGTTTAAATGCAGAAGATAGTTTACTAGATGTTTTGTTATAAATTCCATTAATTAATTTACGTCCAAATGAATATGAATGCAAAACAATGCGAGGAACTTTCTTGACGTCAAAAAAAAAAACAAAAATAATTACAATTAATTTACTGTAAAATAACAGATATTTATTTGAAACGAAAAAAATCAATTATCTTTTAAATTTTGGATGGGAAACAATATGATCCATAATGAATATTTTGTTGTCCTCCAAAACAAACTTTCTGAAGTATACACTTTTATATAGATATAGACAGAATCAGCTAAGAAAGCATCTTCCGTTTAGAATGTTCACGCCAGGATGTCATATATCCTGTCAGGCATTTATCGTGTTTACATTCATTGTTTTGGTATTTGGCAATCTTAACAAGACCTGTCATCTTTTATTCTTAAATAGTGTTATTTTTTTTCGTGACTGAAGATTTACGTTCAACATTGCAGTGGAATTGTTTCCTTTTCTAAGAGTCTAAAAAGTAATTAACGGTGTTTTTTTTTTGTTCTCTTGTTAGATGTCATAATGTCAGGAAACAATCTGGAAGGTAATTACACGGTGGTAATTCAGTTATTCTTCTGTTTAATTCTACGGATTATCAGAGGTGTTTTTTTTTTTTGTTAGTTTATTTTGAATTTAATCTAAAGTGTAATAGTCTTAGTTTTTCAACACAAGAATAGTCAAATTAATTAACAATTTCGGAATTCGTGATTGTATGAACTTTTTGTTGTGTATATATTGTAAGTGGATTTCCGGAGTTACTGAGATGTATACAGTAAGGTTTAAAATGGGGTTAAATCTGGTGTTGGTGGTGGTGGTGGTGGTGGGGAATATTGATTACGAGGGTCATGGATACAATACGTACAATAGAATAGATATCTGAGATACATGATTTCACTATTTTGATTAACAATAAAACAACAACAACAACAATAGGACTGTCTGTTTTATAAAATTTAATTCGAATCGATAGTGTAGAGATGTTGAAATAGAATTTTTATCTTCAACAAGGAACAATATTTTTCGATTGACTGACATTTATCTTTATCATGAGGATATACTTCTTTTCAATACACATTAAAGTCGGTACCTTTTAGGTGATTATAGTAAATGTAAGGTTTTTCTTTCTTTCCAAATTTAACAAATATAGAAAAATACGATTTCATTCATATTAAGAAAATACGAATATGAGTTTTTTGTGTAAACAAGTTTTTCCAATTCAAAGATGTTTTATAGACGAAAAATGAATATTGAATAAGAAAAATCCATTGAGTTATATACCAGTTTTCGTTATCTGTTGGCCTTTATCATATAGATGCAATGTAAATGAATCGGAATTCGGACTTGAAATAAGTTGTGTCCATTTTTACAAATGCGTAAAAAAATGCTTTAAAAGCTTTATCCAAATATTATCTAAAGAAAATTCGATTGAAATAATAAAAGTCTCACCACCTATACGTTTTTATAAAATGAGATTTACGTTTGTTTATATAAAAGTCACTTTATATTTTATTAAAGTCTGGCAAATTGAATGTGAAATTCTATTTTGATTTCATTACATTTAAAAGATATTTTTTATTAATGAAAATCATCTCCTAGACTTTATTCTTTGTATAATTCTCCTTTTCCAACGTACATTGTAGTTGTAACGATTTCCCTTGCCTTTTAGCAAATGTAAAGGTTCAAGAGTGCTTGAAATTACAGTCCTTCTGTAATGAATAGACTGTGGGTTTTACTTCTATTCTATATATATATATATATATATATATATATGTATATACAATTTTACATCAAAAGGCACATCTTTTGCACGCAACTGCAAATAAAATAAAGAAACTGAAAGAAATACCAATAATTTTCTTGGTATATTTATTTCTTCTTCCTGTTTATTGAAGAGTGAAAAATTCCAGTATATATGAATGTACATACAAAAAGAAAAAAAAAAGATTCACCTTATATATTACATAAAGACGATGTGAAACAAGAAAGTACAAAAAGAACCAACCATCTATTCAAATATTGTCAAATTTGTAGACTTGAGACTTTTTTCTGGCATTCTAAAAGATGAATTATTGTTCGGAGTGAGAATACTTACTATTTCTATTGGAAACTTTAACGGAAACTTGTTGCTTACGTTTTTACAAGAAAAGAATCTTCATTGTCTTTTTTTTATCAAGCATATGTAATTCGATTTTAGATATCGAATGATCAAGTTTTTACAATTAAAATGGGTATACAGTTTGTGTTTTAACCTACTGAACTGCGTTTATAATGTATTATCAGTAATCATGTCCCGTTTGTTTGTTATTACAATGGGTTTTTTTGCATGCTTGACCTGATTGCGAATAAATTTCCTGTTGATGTTTTTCCCACCCACAATTCCATTATCTATTATGGGATCGTATTTATATTGAAAATATAAATATCTGAACGAAAAAAATTGATGAGATGGGTTTTACCATATAAGTCCATTGTTAATATATGCACTGTCTCTCACTAACATTGAATATAAATGGTTCTTGTTGAAGTTTTCTTAATGTATAAGTGAGCTTACCACAATAGGCCTTTGGATAAGGGCTTACGCGTCAAATTTGTTAAAGTAATGAAGACGGATCGCCCATTCTATAATACGCGTACACACATACACAGAACAGTTGGGGGAGTTTTCTCAAATGCACTTGCTTGTTCATTCTATTATTGATTCTATATAGCACAAAGATTTCATCTTAAACGATGGGATTCTATTCTTAAGATCAACCAATTTTCACTTTTTCAATTTAATCGTGGAAGTGATCAAAATGTGTTATTTGGATCTTTTAAAAAGATAGACATTTTTGAATTTGACTGTTTTAATTTTATCTAAAATTAAAAAGAAAAAAAAGAAAAAAGAAGAGAAAACAATTTAACAGTAGTTTACAATTAGATCAATCAAATAGTCTTGGTAACGTGATTAATGTCATTTCCCACGTTACTGGTAGTCGATCGTCCAACTTGGATTGGTTTGTAGAAAATTGAAGGGCCCCAATTCCAATCAGTGATAAATGCCTGGTATAGTTGTTTTTGCCGTAACTCATTTATCGAATGCGTGATCAGATTATAGACGTAGTTGTATACTATACCTATCTTACAATAAAGAAAACTTTTTTGTGTTTGACATGAGGTTTACTAAAAATTTAATTTTCCAAATCAAAAATATATAATTCAATATCAATCATTTCAATTTATTGGTAACAAACAGCTATTTATATAAATCGGTTATTCATTTATTAATTCAATATTTTCCTATTTAATAATGTCAATTTATCTAGTTTTGAATTATTAATGGTAAATTTATTAAAGTTTCCACATAATTCGTGCCTACGTATTTACCTACAACTAGTTGCTGAACCCGGCGCATCCACCAAAATTGATGTATGATTTAATCTTGAATAATTCTGTGTTTATTTAATAAAATAAATTTACCAATTTTGTATTTAAATTGATCTTTGTTTAATTCACCTTAATAATTACAACATGATATTTAAACACCTACGACTAGTAAAAAAAAATGTATAATTCCAAGAATGTGTGGGCAGCCGTACCTGGTTGCATGATATATTACTGTTTAACGTACATACATACTTCTAAGTAATATGTGTATTTTCTCTTATGTAAAATAATAGAAACTTTAAAAGACACAATCTATTTTAATAATAAATATCACTATTATTTTTATTTTATTTTAATGACTAAAATGTAATAAATGGATAGGTCATCGGTATATCTTTTCATCTCCCAATTATTTACTTGGACAGATAAATTGCTCAATATTCGAGTTAGACCCTAAAAGGAAACTTTCAATTTATGTTATGGCCAGTTGAAACCTTTCTAACTTCCTGATCTATTCTTACTATAGGACCACATCAAATAAAAGTTTAGTTCTATCTTAAATTGACAACACCCAATAATAAGATAAATTATATTCTCTTTTTAGAGTGTAAGAATTTTGAAATTAATTATAAGATAGCTTTTGCAAGTCAAGTAATTTTTTTTTTTAACATTTTGACGTATTTATCTACAGTTTTTGTATTTTATAATGCTGATAATGTTAACATAGTAGTACGCACATTTATGCGAGTAATATTATAATTGACTTGAACGTGACATTTGTTACCAAGAAGTCTATCAGTGTTATACATGAGAACATCTTTCATAGCATCACAATTACAACATGTGGGTTAATAGTAATTTCAACAAATTTACATCTGTTCTATCGAATTTTTAACAATATTACCACGAATTTTGTATAAACACTAGATATGTTTTTGTGTGCTAAAGGTGATATAAAACAGTGGTTTCCTAACTACACCACTATTTTATGGGTCGACATAAGTGTGTTGTTGTATACTCGTACAAGAAGTTATATATGTTTCAATTGTAGCACCACTGTAAACGTGTTTGTAATAAAATAGGATATAGTGGAAGACTAGAAATAGTGCATTCTCATTTACAAGTCTAATAAAATATTTTACAAGATTCGATAGTATTTGCTATGATTTCTGAAAATATCGGACTACAATTACAATACACACTTCTTATTTAGGTTATAGTTATAGCTGTTTCCAACGTGGAGGCAAAGGGTGTAAAGTAGGATAGATAACGTACTTACAGGTACAATGATAAAATGAGATGCGAATAGGTATGTGTGTGCGAGTAAACACAGCATAGTATCTTGAAGTATTCAAGATTCTATATTGTAAAACCTGTAAACTGTAGTGTCGACGTAAAGTATCCTCGAGTCTAACAGCATCGAATATTGTTCGATTTGAATTTTTTGGCTTAATTTTAAAACTGTAAAATTATAAACAATATAGAATTTTTATCAACAAATATGTAGGTATAACAGAAGCAGATAGAAAAGGTGTAAGACATATACACGTTTATATGGGTAACAAAATTAACCTTGTTTTTAATAAAACTGTTGAAAGGCTTTAAAAAACCATCCCTACATTTTCATTTAATTTACTAAATGAGGCAGTAAATACACAAAAAAAAAACACGAATCTGCGTAGTTGTTGGAAAAATATAATCGGTTAGGTATTAAAAATTACATTTCTTTCGTACAACAGTGTTTAACAAACACGAAAATACATAAAATTCTCGGTAAAACACAATAATAAAATTACCTCAATTATTTTTCGAAGTAACTAAATTGAAGAAAATCATAGTGTTCATTGACACAATAAACGTTTATAATGAGATACAATTCTTTTGTGATTTTCCCCGAAAATTTTTTTTAGAGAATTGATATTTATTATAGGTTGATTATTTTCTAGATCAATACAATACCTAGACATTCTATTTATCTATCAGTAAATACACAAAACTATGAGTGAATTATCGACAGCAATGTCACGTTTTCTATCAACTATATAAATTAACGTTGTCTTATGATGTTAGAAATACTATTACAGTTTGTTCAGACTGAATTTCCTTTTTTGAAATTTTGCTATTCAATATATAGAAAATTGAAAATAAATTCAAGCAATTTATATTTTATTATCGATTTTATTTGATCAACAATGATGATATGATTTATTTATATACGAGAATGACAGTATCATTCAAGTTGAACAGGTGATTCCCCGGAACATGTTTTTTTTTTTTTATGAAACGATTCTGAAAGATTTCTCTAGGATTCGTTGAATAGTAACATTTGATTTATTATCGTTATTTCAATGCGACATTTTCTACAATTCCTACGTAAAACGAATTTTCTCATCGTTTAGATCTAACAACGTTTATATCTCCTCTATATGATATAGCATACATGTTTTTTTAACAAAAAAAAAATTGTAGTGTTTTCGTGTTCGATAAACGTATCTAACAGTTGTAGTTAAATATCGTGACAATAGAAAGAAACAAATTTTTCTTTTATTACAAGCACATCTATTCGCTATTTCTATTCTCTAAGGTAGATTTGTACCAATGAATATCCTATCCAGTATAAACTCATCAAAAAATTTTCTTTTATATTTGGTGCGTTGTTGGTTCATTTTAAACGAAAACAATTTAATATTCGGTTTAATCTAAATAAATGTTTAAATTTGACCTGAGGTATTGTATTTTATTAATAGTCGAATTACTTTTCACACAAAACAAGTAAATTCAATTTTACTAAAAACAATGTAATGTTAGCTTGTTTTACTATAGAATATCTTGTTGTTGTTTTTTTTTTTTGCTAATAAATCATACAATTTATTTTTAACAATGATGATAGTGCAGCTTTTCTACTGAAAAATTATAGCTTTACAAGAATTATGACATGTTTTGCTTCATGATGATTGTTAATTTTAAAGATTTCTTGTAAACATTCTTGTTTATTTTTCCATTGTTATCTTGTTAGTAAAAAAAAAACACACATCCATCTTAATTTTTGTTAATCTCGTTATTTTTATGCATACACGTATGTAAATATAAAACCAAATCATTCTGTTATGTAAATTTTTTTTAACATATGTTTTATATCACATGAATTTTATTATTAAGCTACTGATATTATTATTTTGATTGATTACTACAAACGTAATTAGAATTGATTCATCAGAAAAAAAAGAATATATTTTTGGTGTTATTACACATGACAGGTACAAACATTATTTTATACAAAATTGTATAGAGGGTTGGAATTTTTAAATTGTTATTTAGATCAAAAAGCAAAATAATGGAAATTGTATCAAAGTTAACCAGATTGCGGCGGGGCTATTTTAGTCATATAAGATTATTCTGTATAGAAATCGCTTTTTTTTAATCTTGTTCCATTAGCTTATGCTACGGCCAGATTGGCACCAATCGTGACGAATTATCGCACAGCAACATAGTTATTACCAGAGAGTGTTCGTGCTTGTGTTGAGGGGTTTCTTTTATTCATTTTTATCTTATTTTTAAATGAAGTAACTATCTAACACTTTCTTGTGTCGTTATATAGATGACGAACATTCAGTTTTCTAATATAGGCCAGTATTCCGAAGCCACTGCGCTAACTTTTCATTAATCCTAGCGGTTACATTAGCGTTATTTAGTATCACTAAAGACGAATAATCGTTGTCACTAGCCAGATTAGTGTTTATTATTTTATAAAGCAAAGCTTCGTCATAATAGGTCAAGTGTTTACTCGAGACATATATAACGTTGCATTTGCAAGCGCATTATTCAGTCCTACAATATCCTCATACTGCCTTCCCTCTCGACGAAAAATATATGCATGTTTCAAACAAATATAGTGCACTAAATATAGGAAGCTTTCTGACGCAGGTAGCATTCGATTCAGAGAAAATCTACTCATCTTACATATTGAAATCGCGGTTTGTTTTGTTTATGTTAGGTAGACGCTATACGTTAAATTTATATAAAAATACGTTTTCGTGAATTGAAAAAAATTGAATGTAATACGTTTATAATTTTAGTTGAAAAATTATAAATTAATAATGACTTACATATTTCCTAGGGGAAATCAAAATTTAAGTTTTATCGTTTGTCGTTTTTATAATGAGAACAATGAAAAACGAATGGCTGTATTTTAAGAATAGTTTATTATTTTCCTATTTTCGGCTACAGATTGTAGGATTTTTTTTAATGTTATTTATTATTATTATTATTATCTTCATCATCATTTTTAATTTATTTTAAGCTACATTTATTATACACAAACATATCAACATTATAATATAATACTCCTATAATAATATATGTATATACAGTTATTTAGTTAGAAGCATTTTTTCCCCATTTTCGGTTAATTAACCGTGATTATATTCATTTTAATAAATCTACTTACACACTAAATGTATCACAAGAATTCAGTGCAATGTGGTATAAGTATTGAAGTTATTTATGGTATTAAGATTTATTGACAAGATAGAAGTTTTACTTACAGATAATAATCCACCACATTTATTTGATAATAATAGGTAATTGCCATAAAACATTTATAATTTTTATGTTGTTCTTGTTACTTTTATTTGTCACCTTTGTGGTCGCCATGTAGTTTTTCTATATTTGCACGTTAACACTTTTTTAAAAGCCTGTCGGAAGACTTTATTAAATATCGTATAAAAAATAGGATTCACCATTGAACTAGCATAACCTAACCATGTTACTAATTGCACTACCCAATTATCTAAATTTTTGTCACATTCAGAACAGAAGGTTGGTAATAAATTTAAAATAAAAAATGGTGCCCATAAAATAACAAATGTGAAAAATACAACACCCAACACTTTAGTTGCTTTCTGTTCTAATCTAATAATTCTACCATGACGGGATGAATTTCTAGATATTACGCTAGAATTTCGGCTATGATGTGATCGAATACTTCTTGTATTCGTACTTGTATTACCACAATTGTATCTTTGTAGTAAACAAGGTGATGATGGATTCTTATTTTTGTCTTTAAGACCAATTCCACTATGACCATTTTGTCGGAATGTTGCAGAACGTCGCAGTAGTAATGGTGTTTTTTGATTTCTTCCTAAAATCGTTGTTCTAGTATTACCAAAACTCGATCCTAGAACAATTTTGATGAAACAGATCATTTAATCGTTCCATTACAAAAATTCTTTCACTTTTATATACCTCTACGATGATTTCGTTTTGATGCTTCCCATGTGACAACAATGTTATTTGGAGATGAATCCCCACTGCCACTCTTACTACGACTACGTAACGTTTTTTTTATTGGTGAAATTGCTGGTGACACTGACGGTTTATCTACATCAATTGACAATTTTGTAGATCCTGGTAATTTTTCACTTGGTATAATCTTAACTTCAGGTGGTTTTGGTGGTGGTGACTTATCTGATTGTTTGTCACCAAAATAAGGACATGTACAAGGTGGTGGTAAAGGAAATGTTGAACTTTCTGTCGGTTCTGTTGATATATCAGATGATAAATCTGATGAACGTGTTTCATGAAAACTAGAACCACGTTTACGCCATCTAGGTGATGGTGTTTCGTCTCGACTATCACCTTCATGAAATGTTGAAGCTCGTCTTCGCTTACATGTCCAAGGCGATGGTTCTGGTGTCAAAAGAGATGAATGGGAATCGGCTAAGCTTTCAATACTCCGATTTCCAGAACTAAAATGAATAGGGGTCGATTTCTAATTACGTTTCTGTGACACAAACTGTAGTATTTTAATAAAATTAAAATGCATTTAGACAGAACCTTAATTAATAAATTAATTAATTAGATATCTATAACTTTGTATAAAATGGTTATTGTCTCTAAATTTTATTTAATAATACGTCAATTGTAATTTTACCAGTATTCCGACACCGTTCGTTGGTAAATTGTTTTGTAAGTTATCTGATAGCTAATTGTGTTTAGGTTTAACTGAGGTAATTACATGATAGTACAGGTGAAGTAAGAGGATAACAGGGACAGGTAAACAATTATGTGTTCCACTAGCATCAGCAACAAAGGAAAATGTCTGAATAGAATTAATGCCTGTCTAGATAGTAGGTTATACTACCTTAGACTATGTTATGTAATCAAAAAGCTAACCAAAATTCCTCCCACGCATTTTACGATACACATATATCTCCATTTACTCTAATTAAATCTTTAATAAAATTGAGACAGGCCTTCATCTGTGCATATATGGTTTATTAAAGGTCTGATAGAAGTTACTGAATGTAACGTTGAATTTTATCAATTTTTAACTTGATTGTCCTTGTAGGAACTAAATTTACAAAGTTGAAATATTAATGGTTTTCAAATGTCTTCAATATCTATCGGTGTTTCCATTAACGTTCGAACAAAATTGCAATTCTTAAAATACATTTTTCAGTCTATTCAAACGAGACGGCGAAGCGACTAGACGAACAACTATTGAAATTTTCAAGTTTGTTCAACTAAATTAGACATTTTGTCGAATACTCTTTGATTTTAATTGCATTTACTTATTAACCTTGATTTAAAGATAATTATTATTGATGGAAAGTCAAGAGGATATTAAACAGATGGAAAATTGTTTTTCTTTTCTTTTAATGACTGCTCTGTAATAATACAATATGTATGTTTCATAATCAAATAATCTACGTATATAAAATCGATCGAATTATAAAGACATAACGAGATAGAAAGCGGTCCCGTTTTTTCCCCCCCTGGTCTAACAAGGTAAACATCACATCCAATTTGTGAAATTCCCTCGAAATCATAAGAGTCACTTCACATAGGTAGAGACTTTATAGAAGGGAGAATAACCGCAAATTGCCATCTTACCCTTGAGAGAAAAATTACTCTATTTTGATTTTGACTAAAATTGCATACTTGTCCCTCATAATCACAAACAAACAAAAAACAAAAAAAACTGTTAATAGTACCTTAATTTAGTTGTATCTTTGTTGATATTTTTCGATGATGGTCCTTGCAAATGTGATGCAGCTTCTAATCCTCTTGAAAGTTTTAGCATTTCAGCACCGAATTGTCCCAAAGCTGACATTGTACAAGGTGTTGGTTCTGATTCTTGTATCCATAATTCGTGTGTATCAATAGTTGTTAATTCTGTATCAGTTGATCCTGCTGAATGTGCATGTTGGGGTGTTGATTGTTTACTACCACTTTTTGTAGCGTTAAGTAGTTTTTTCCAAGTACATCGTCGTTCTGAAATCGATTGAAATTTATATATTCTCAATAAATAAAAAGCAGGCAACTACATTTCCAATATGTGGTAGTGATGTGGAATTATTTCTATAAAATTTCAAAGAATATCTTGCATTGCAAATTAGATATTTAAGTAGCTTATGCAAATTTTATGATTTATAGACGGCAATATGTCGTTAGAATACGCGTTATAGTGATTTTCAATTAAAACATGATAATATAGCCAGATAAAAGTTGTGAGGTTTGTTGTAAAGAATATGTTTAGAATGGAAATTATAGAAAAATAAAAGTGTAAGCGCAAATTTCCGTTTAACTTTGTTACTTTGGTAGTGCTGCATAGCATATTTTAATGAAGTTCACGTAATCTTGTTTGCTTCCTCGTTCAATATAGTTAGATATAACAACATGTCTTCACACATGCCTGTACACTTTATTACATCCAGAATAGTGGGTAAAATGTGATAAAGCTACAACATGTTGACATAAAATACAGCGGAACATTCAGAAAATTTTGTATAACGTAAATCAATAAACAAAGTTCTGGTCATAAACTAGTCAAATTTATGCGAATGAAAAGACTCTTGGATTATGACTAATTTTGGTAAAATTTAATTTTTGCAATTATAATTATTTGCATATTTATTATTTAATTTATATTCTAAACTAAGAAAATGGTCGAATGACAAAAGTTGTAACTTTGAGTCTATGTTTTCATATTCAAACTTCAGTAATAGTTTCTATTTGTTTTACTAATCCTATACCCATCGTCAGGATTATTTTCCAACTAACTCTTGCGGTAGAGTATAGTTATGTCAACTTTGTTTGCCATATGTTCGACGAAACAAGGATATATCCTAAACATCATGTTTATGTCAGTGATTTTAGTTTGTGAATTTACCTAAAAATGTAGATGTTGGTCCTCCCATCCAGTTACTCGACCAATCTGGTGTTCCTAAATTCTGACGTTGTTGAGCTAGTAAACGTACTGTTAATGCATAGGTCACCAACATCACCAATAATGGAATATAGAAACATATGATCGACCCGATAAATTTGTACAGTGGATCTGGGATTTGACACGTTCCGTCTATGATTAAAGAACCTTGATCCTGTAAATATTAAAATATGTTTAATGGGATATTGATCTTGTTATTGTAATTTTAGTTTAGGTAAAGGTTAAGGTTGATTGTTCTTGTTTTTCAATATTCAAATTGAAAGTGGGGGACGTAAATGGTTTTATAATATTTATGTATGTGAAGGTTACAATTTAATATTTATTATATTGTTCGTAATTTTGATATATTTCGTATTTTATATGGTGATAAGGGTTTGTTGTTTGTTCAACTTACTTTAGAATACATAAGACTGAGCGGGAGGCTCATCGCTATCGACAGCAACCAGACGAAGACAATTTTCAAAGTTACTCGCCTTCGAGATTTGTTGCGTCCAAACTTCATCGGATAACTTAAAGACAAATATCTGTCTACACTTATTGTACAAAGATGCATTATTGAAGCTGTACAGAACAGAACGTCCAAACAAATCCAGGCCAAACAGTAAATTGACGGTAATGGAAAATAACCTGAAATAATTTGAAATTTTTGATATTAAATGTAACATATATTTCTTTAAAGAAAAAAAAAAGCGACGTTAAATCGAAATATGCTAATATTTCGGCCTATATTTAACATTTACCACATTTCATCCTTTTATCTCGTTTTGAAGAGATCCTACTTGTTATGCTTTTACGTAAAAAATATTACCATATGGAGATATTATGATGAGTTAGGCAACAGTCAAGCGACATTGAAAATGTCTTAGGGCGCATCAACGCGTGAAAAGTTTTATCTCTTAGCTTATACCATTCAGTCTCTAATGAAGAGAAAAAGGTCAAACATGCATTATTTTATTTTTTGGAAAGAAGAAAAGCTTCCAATCACAACATAACTGTAGGCTTAAGAAAATCTTTATACTATTCAACCCATTTTTCTACTTTCAAAATATGTGGTAACTATACGAATTTCGTAGACATCTTGATATAAAGAAGGTAATTTTCTCATCTAATAAGAGGAGAAAAACTTTAACGTTATATAGTGGATTATAAAGTTTGTACTAATGGAAATTCCATTTATAATACAATTTTAATATTTCAGAAAAAATGCGTTAAATATTATAAATTCAAAAAGAAACGTATTGTTGTTATCGTGTGATGTAGAAGGCAAACAAATTGAAATTAATTGTGATGGATTAACTGAAGCTTATTCATTAATGGAGGTTTTTTTTTTTCTAACGAGTCAACTAATTAATTCAGATAAATTTCGAAAGGAACTCGTTTACATTCATTAGTATTTTTGTTGATGTAGAATAATCGAATAATTTTTATTTTCATTTCCAAGATGGAAAATGTGAAAATCAAGCAACAAAAATATTGAGTTTTTGATAATATTGTCATTCTATTTCGTATTTGGTAAATAGTCGAAGTTTCGTTATAAGTTTATAAATACGGATTTTGGATGGGAGGTTGTGAAACGAGCAGATAAAAGAAAAAAGTTAACGTAGATATTTCAATAAAGTTATCGTGTTCACGAATCTGTAAAATTTATAGATTTCGAACATACTAGGGAATTTAGAAAATTTCATGGAACATTATACTGCATGTTTACCTTTTCACATTTAAAATTAAAATCGGGATTACCTTAATCTAGTAATAAATTTTTAATGAAAATACATACTGTCTCTTAACAACAGCAATAATTGAACATATTCATAATTTAGTGGCAATAATAACTATATCTGTGTACGTGTTTGTATTTATCCAGAATTCGTAATGTTTTAATGAATCGATATACAACTAGAAAATTTAACAAACCATACTGTTATTAAAATTTTTGAATTGCGAATTTTTCCTCATCATCAAATACTTATTGTTATTTGATTGTGAGTGAGTAAAAAACCCAACGTTGTATAGATATTGATCCACTACCGCATTTATATGGAATTTTTATCCACATTGATCAGTCCGTTTTACTCTTCATTATGTCGTTGTTGAAGTGACAAAGTTAAAGTTTATCGTTCTTAAACTTCACTTCGAATCGTAACACACGCATATAAGTATCAAGATGAATAGAAAAAGGTTGGATTTTCGTTTCTTTCGATCAATTTTTACCATAGAATGTATTTGACAAAATCAATTTGCGTGTGCATTTGTCAGTCTAGTGGAAAAGCCATTTATTAGACAATTCTCAAGTGGTTTTTGCTTGGTCAAAAAAAAAAAAAAAATTGCTGAATTGATCAAAAATTAAGTATAACTAAAAGACCGAACGGTACTTCAATTAGAAAGCGATATCTTACATATTTTATAAAGGCTTTCCAGATTGATTTTACACAAGAATATCGAAATTGGGTTAATTAGTCTGTGAGATACCTTTACTTCTATAATGAACAACAAAAAAGTTGTACATAGGTGAATTCTATTGCGAGAAACAAATTAACAAATTTTTGTTCTTTGATCGATGTGTCTAGTCACTGAATTTTTTATATATCAATGAGTCCCCTAACGTTCTGATTCAAAAAAAAAGTACATAAAAGTTCTCTAATGTTATATCGTTTGATGTTGTTTGATATGTATATATGTATGTGTCTTGGATAGGTTCTTTATTTACTTCCAATAAACGAAAGCTCTTAATAACGTTTTTTCTCTCTACTTTGACGACACAGTTACTCTTTTATATTAAATGAAGGTATTTCCACACCTTACACGAACAGTCAGTCGGAGCAATAAAATGTTGCTGTTGTAGACCGATTTCAGGTGTTAAAATATTAATAAATTCATTTGTTTCAATGGAAATATACCGTTAGATGTACCTAATAAATATAATAAAATCATGAAAAATGTATTATTGGTAGTCTGGAAAGGTATCTTCAATAAGCTCTAAAATCATATCCTTTCCTACTCTAATATCGTTTTATAAGTTTTTGATATTAGAGTTGTTGGTTTTTTTTTTTAGATTATTATACCACCTGTCTTTTATAAATATTTTATAACTAGAATAACAATCTCCTCCTTCTTCTCGTTGTTCATTTTTTTGATAACATTTAGGATGCTCCTACACGTGCAAAGTTTTAGGTTTTCCAGGAAGGATATACCCTTTATGTGTGTGAATAAATGAAAAGGTCAGCATCTAATTAATTAATTAATATAAATTCAGTTTTGTACGTTTTTAATGAATAGGACTATATAGTATATACGTACATGTACATAATAACCTTAATTTGAATCTGACACCAGTAAATCGGAAGCGCTTTTTACCCTTACTAATGCGATACATGTATATATAGATACCGGTAAAATCAAACCGAATCAGTCCCTTGTGTAAAACTTAATTTCTACAATTTATTAGAATATCTATCGGTAAAATTAATCCGTTACACAAACTGGGAATAATTTATTTCAATCAAATACTCGTATATTTTTAGAACTTTTTTTTTGATCTATATCATAGTGATGATCATTGTCTATGAATATACATTGGAAGTTATAAAGCTTGCAATAGGGTTGTAACAAAAACGATCATTAATCTATTGTGTGTTGATTAAGTAATAGAAACAGTCGACTATAGTTACATAGTTTAAAGTAAAGAATTATTGATATTTTAAACACTACTCTTTAAATATTTATGTTCAACTTTTTACGTAAAATATCAACCCTTTCAATAATTCTAGTATTTTAAATTATTTAAAATAGTTAGAAACATAAGCTGATTGGTTAATATGAATTTTTTATAAATAAAAGTAAAACTTGCACTGAATTATTTAATCAAGTTCGCTTATTATCATCATCATCATCTATTTTTATTCGATCGATTATTTTTGTATTATTCATTGTTAGAAACATTAAACAAATAGTATTGAATGAACACAATAAAAGGTGTTTATTTGAAAGATAGTCTACTAATTAAATTCTTAGTAATTCATCAAGGACATTAATTAATGAAGGGTAACTGTTTTCATCGTTGCCTTTTTTTTTAACCCTCTCTATCCACTTTATTTCTGATTGTTTCTTATTTAAATCTGGTTTCTAGAAGGATCATTAAAATCCTGTCACCATAATCCCACTACTTTTCTTATATCGTATATAATTAATAATATTACTTTGACGGTTTTCCGGAAACTATTCAACTCTACTATAATATTACCACTATTCGTTTTACCTATACCTGTAGTGTGAAAGCTCGATATACAACTTCGAAAATATAAACTATAGTTTGGGAGAATAAATGATTCAAGACACGCGATCAACAAATGCATTCTGATAATGTCACTATTTATTCGTTTATATTTCACTGTGTATTTATTTGATAAGTTAATTGTGATTGGAAATGATCCAATTTTCATTAATCAATTGGCAAATTTATTTAATATAAAGTTATTTTCAATTGTTTTTCTACCATTGAAAATGAGAGATATATGAGAATAATTTGATTATTTATTTTAGAATACACATTTCGTAACAATGTTAGCTCTAATTTTCCCTAAAGACTACTATCTTTAGTTAAACAGACTCTGTCAATAATTCTATAAACGTATCTATCTGATAAGGATATACAGAAAACAGTGAAAAGATGGTTGAAAAAATTACGGTATTAATTTTTCATCAGAAGCTTCTGTTTTGTTTTTTTCTTCTTGCCTCATCCAATTGTTGCTTTTATAAAAAACATACATTTTTTTTTGTTTTATTTGGATGTTTGTTGTTTCTTTGTAGACATGGCAATTTCACTTAAAATAAATGGTCATGAAGCGGGACCTATAAATGTAACATTTCCCCCTATTCTATCAAAACATCAAATTGTAAATTTATATTTGATGTATACATATAGCTCTGATAACACGTATTGTATTTGAAGATTATATATATACAAGGAAGAATTTGCGTTTTACAATAAAATTGCCTATAATTCTTCTACACATTATTAATATTCCATCATTTATCTGGATAAATGATTAAAAAGTTGAATTGACTGAACTATTAAAATGTCAATAGAGGTAAAAATTGGTTTGACAGGTTTTGTAAAGGTTTCATTATTCTAGAGCTCTGGTACGTTGTGATAATGAAAAATTGAAGTGGTATTATATACTTAAATATACATATATCAATTTTCAAATTAATCATTAGTGTTTATAACAAATATTATCTTTTATAATGGATGATTTTTTTTCTAAATAAGAAATTTTAAAAAAATATCCCATCCAAATTGGATCAATATTAAAATTATAACATAAAAACCTAATTCTTGATTGACCAAAAACCAAATTAAGATTTTAATCCTTTACAGAAACATTTCAAATTTATAATTAGTATTCTAGTAATACCTGTTTCGTTATTGCTTATTATACTACCGAAATATACGACGTGACTTGATTTTTCATTCAAGTTTATTGTTTTCATTCAAATGCGGAAAAAATTTTCTCCGACATTTTTGGTTGCTAATCATTTCTTTTACCCTTATCTGGTCAATCTAGAATTTGTCATTTTAGTTGTCAATTATGAGAATAGTTAGAAAATTGTTTAACGTAATGTGAGAATTTTTTATAATACTTGATTCAATTATTTTTTATTTACGGTATTTAATCCATTAGTCCTGTGGGTTATCCGTTTTAACTGGAGAATAATCATGGAAATTGACCAATAGTTTGCTACCGTTAGCATGGATACGATGTAGATTGAATTAATTCGTTATTAGAAGAGATCTGTTTTTAACTGCATGATTTTATTGTTAAATTTTTTTAAAAGTTCTAATAGAACGAATAATAAGATTAATAAAAAAAAACTATTTTTATGGGAAATTGTGGTTTATAACCGTTTTCCATATGTTGTTTAATTTGAAATTTTATAACGATAGCCTGTGCTCAATAGTAAAATATTGTTGAGTACATCAAACAAGGGAAAGCTTTCATGTTGTATACCTATGTAGGCATGATTTTTAATAAAAGCGTTCCACATTGAAGATATATCGAAACAGGAAAAAAGAAAACTTTAGTAAATCAGGTGAAAATTTCGGAAGTTATAGGATGGAATTACAGCTGGCGGCAGAAGTTAATTGTTTTCTTTTACTATTACTTTTTCTTCTACCTATAATATTTTTTGTTTTCTATGTTTCGTCTATAGCGATAAAAGAAAAGCTTTATCACATTTTAAATGAAAACTTATAACTTTTGCTGATTCCTAAGATTTATAACAGGGTGAAATTCTACGGTTTGGAGAGTTTATATAGTAAGAAGATGTGCATCATCGAACGTGCCTAAGGGCTACTTCCAACAAAACTTTCAACCATTTTCAAATGTACTCATTTTCAAGTTACTTACTGGTTTTTTTATGTGGATGGGTGTATTTGAAACAATAGTAGATTCTGTTATTTTAGAGAATGGACAGTGAGTAGCAAAAAAATTATAATTAAAAAGGTCGATATTTTTACTCATAATTCTTTATAATTCAGCACTTATCTCATCGTTTGTAACAAGGTTGGTTGTCGTAAATCATACACGGTCGACAATACTGGAGATGATTCATTTTACGGGCGTGTCATCATAATCGTTCGTGAAGCTCTTGGTAATGCAACATCATCTCATACTACGGTTTATGTTTAAAGTTTTGTTTAATTCATGTTAAAACTTCCTATTTATTGCGTAGCATTAAAATAAAGCTAATATTAAATTTTTAAAAAAAAATCTACAAACTTTCATACATACGTATCGATTGTAACATGAGATTTATAAGTAAGTGAATGTTATAGTTGAAAGAGGCCATATATATTCTATGAGACGGATGAGTAGGATCACGTTTGGTAGAAGACCAATTTACTGGTAATCTCTTCTCGGAGATTTCATCAGTTAAGGTATCCAAAATCTACACTTAATGTGTTTGATCTGATAAGATTTATACAAGATGTCGAAAATTTAATGAAAATAAATACGATATTTGATGATCAATAATATTTAGAAATATTCTGTTGATATGGTCACTTTTAGTATATTTTCGTTATAAATACCATCATGCAATTGCACATTTTCAAATTTTGATTTAAATCATTTATTAATTAATTAACCTAATGGAAGGTTTATTAACCAATTTCTACGTTGATTCATTTTAACTAATTTTTAGTGAATCAATCTAGATCAGAGATCTGTAAGTCTTGATTAGTGTTTTCCGTTTTAATATCTTCCGACAACGCGGATTTCTAGGTTTCATCATTAACACTATCTATCTTTCTTTCTTGTGATAAAAAAAAAAAAAAACAACTATACCTTTCAGCTCTGAAATATGACAAGTTTCATTAGTTTTAGTGCAGAATTGTTGTTTTTTTTCTTCGGAAATAAATGTACCTTTTACTAATTAAATTTAGTGGTTTGATAACTTGATGAAATAAAAATGTTGGTGGAAAAAAAAATACAGAATTTGTCCTTTATTTGTGTCGAGTTCTAAGAAATATTACATTGTAATCATGTACAATTTAATTAAATAAATTTAATGAGAACAGGATTAAAAACACTATTTTCGTGTTATAAAGTAAATGAAGTATAATTTGCAGCAAGATTTAAATAGAATTTTTTCTAAAAATATTTCATCAAAAGTAGTCTAAAATAAGGGTTGTAAAATTTATGGCAACAAAATGAACCGATAGCAATCTTAATGTTATCAATCTTTTTTACCATTTCTACTGATTATTATATAGAATTTCATGCTAACGTTTAATTCAGGACTAATTTCCTGAAAGTTCACTCCACTACCACCTGCTTTAATAGTTTTCATTCAATCCTTATTTAGAATTTATGCGTGCCGTATATATATATACCATAAAAAAAATAATACTAATCAACATAATCCACTCCCCAAAACACGAAAAACATTTAACACTTATACAATATAGGGTAGAATTTATTAAATTTATAAATAAATCCAATTTAACTTACCTCTGACTAATGTTAAAATCCCTAATGGCATCACTAGAATTGCTACCATTAAATCAGTGATTGCCAATGACATGAGGAAATAGTTTGTAACATTTTGTAACCGTCGCTCCCAACATATAGCCAAACATACTAAGATGTTACCTGCTGCAGTACCTACAGCCAATAATAATGCTGATAATGCCCACCAATTATTCAAATCTACATCTTGTTGTTCTGCATTATTTCGAAATGTATTGTTACTAATATTATTATAATGTTGACGTAGAATTATAATTGTTTTATTGAATACTCTAGGATCAGCCATGTCCTAATAATCGGATCCTAGAAAAAAATAATTCGGTAATTGTTCCTCATTCATTCATTCATTCATTAAATGTTTTTATTTTTTTCTATTTTTTTGGTTTTTGTTTCTAGTAAGTGTTATGTTTGATGGAAATGATAAAATTTGCGTGTCTTTGTGCTTATTTTATAATTATAACACTGGTGCAATTAATTTTCATTCCAGTCCACTTTGAAAGCTTTTGAATAAAATTGGTTACAATTCAACTTGGCTATTATTAATGAAATTTCTCAGTAGTATAATCCGTTTCATATTTTCATAATTTAATTTTATGGTGAATTATTAAAAAAATTTTGTTTTCTAAAAGCTCGTTAAAATTGCATATTAAAATTAAAACAGTTGATGATCTTTTCGTTTTGTTGTTTTTTTTTTCTGTTTTCCGGCTTTTCCAACTAGTTTCAGACGAAATTTTATAGTGGGACTGAAATTCAATTTTCTCTATAGGTTTTTCTTATATCACCAAGTCTTTTACGATCTTTCATTTTGGGACAACATTGTTTCTATTGAAAGTTTTTCATAGAAAATTTTATTAGGATATTGTCCCTTGTTGTAACATTACAATAGAGCCAACGCTTTGCTTGTGCTATTTGATATGATTCAGCTGTTAAATTATTGATTTCAATTTTTTTTAATGTTATTTTTTTATATATATAAAAAAAAGTGAATTTTATATAAGGAAAAATTTATCGCACGATATAAGAAAAGAATTTTGTTTGATTTATTAAAATTAGATTTTTTTGTATAATGTTCACGTTCCAACGTTTATTCAAGATTAAAACGATTGGTGTTTTTAACATTTACAAGACATTTGTTTGAAAAACTTTCAGATGTAGATGTATGATAGTTTAAACAATGTGAAAAGTTTTCGTACCACTAATATAATGGCTATTTATTATTGTTTGGAGCACAATTTTCTAATTAAACACAATTTTCAATAATACACCTGCATATTTCAATGGCAATTATAAATCACTTTTATTTCAGAATATTAAAAACTATATATATGTATATATTCCTCATTCATTTTCAAAATTATAAATTATAAACGTGCACTAGTAGTTTTAGGCACCTGTCGCACATCGTAATTATTAATAAAATTGTGAATGTTGCCCGTCATTTTTCCGTTCTTTTTCGGACGCATCCTTCCGATACAACGTCATTTCTACAACTAATTTTCAGCATTGTTTGTTGTTGTTGTTGATGATAATGATGGGGAATGATTGTTAGTAGCGGTAGATGCCGGGAATAATCGTAACGAAAAACTGAAAACGCGAACCTGGATTCTAATGTATAGTAAAGCAGAGAATGTTAGTAGTAGGTTGGCGGGTTAGAAAATATAGATTGTTGGCGCCTGCGTTTCGTCCTGTTATGAATCGGCAGCACTCTGCTACCTACCCCTTTATCATTATTATTATTATTATTAATGGTGGAAGTGTACAGTAAACCTATATAGAACCCATGTGTGGTTATTTTGTCAAATGCAGTTTTGATATTGAACGTTAACTATATTGTTGCGGTAGGTTCAGGAAATTTCAATAAATTCACAAATAGATACAAATTGAATAGATTAGTATTTTTATGATTATTTCTATCTAATATCAATAAAAATTCGCATTGTTTACTTAACGGGAATCGCTAAACCTTAATTTACTTCAAATTTATTAGATAGGATCGATTCAAATTCTGCTATTTAAACAACAACACTGAAAACAAGTTAAATTGAAACTGTTTTAATCCTGGAAATAATCCTGAATTTAATTAATCATCATTCTTTTAAATTTTTATAAATAACAATCGTTTTTTTTTTTGCTTCTTTTAATATGTAAATTTTGCTGACAGACATAAACTTCCTTTGCTTTATTGATATACAATAACCAATAATAAATCATAGAAAAATATTTGAATAAACCCAATGTGTGTGTGCGCGTATTTTAGGATCATCATCATTTTTTTTTTCTCGAATGGTATTATAGTAGGTGTATTTTGAATGCAAATTTTCTCTCTTCTCTCTGTGTGTTGAATTTTTCATAATCGAGACACGAATACGAACTGCCGGCATTGATATTATCCGTCGTTTGATTTGATCGTATAGGAATTGAATTGATTTTAAAGTTGTGACACATTGTTTAATAAGATTTTATTATGCGGTATTGTTCCAATTTCTATTCGACTATTATCATTGTTTTTGTTTTTATATCATTTACTTTTCTTTTATGTATTGGGGAAAAAAGGAAATTTGTTTTTTTTTTTTTTTAATAAATTATTCGAGTAAGCTTTTGATCTTTATTGAATATTAGATACCACATACATTGGTAAAAGATTAATATCAGGTTTTCAAAAAGCTCTTTAATTCGATTTTACTTATTTGCTTCAATACACTACTCCTATTTACATATATCTAATTCAAATATTCTATCTATAAAAATGTAATTTGTTCCTTTTTTAGACATATTGGCATTTTGGTTTGAATTTTCAGTAGAAAAAGTTTATACATATGTATTCCATTCTGTCATTCTCACATCAAGTTTGATGGTTTGCAAAACAACATTCCCCTATCTGCATATTAAGTTACCTTGTAACGTTATTGTAGCCGCAATTTAGTTTAATACTTTAATATACTTGAATTTACTGAATTCAATTTGAATTATCATCATCATTATGATGATATTTAAACGATAGAAACATTATGATGCTATTAATCGTTTAATTCGAATAGAAACTGTTAAACTAGTCAATAGATTTACTGTGGCGTTAAATATTGAATTTTGTAAAATTTTTAGTGTAATTTTACAACAATTTTATATTCTCTCTTTTGTTTAATTGTAAGTCTACTTTTACTCTAGATTTGTTTGTTTTTCATTAATAACACAACGTAACACTTCAACTTTCATCGTGCTACGAAAGCAACAATTTTGACTATTTCAGAATTTTTTAAAATTGTATCGTTTTTTCAACAGTTAAACTAACACACCTGAAAGATATTGGAAATTAGTTGCAGGCGTATCAAATCCTGTATAAACTATAATGTAAAACACACTCAATATCTTTAGTAAACTAACAAGCTTAATTTCTAATTACCGTCTACATTAAAACATACTAAGTAACATCAACACTATTACCTTGGTGAATTACAACTAAATTTAACAGTTATTCAATGTTGTAGAAACATTAGAGAATTCAGTCTATAATAATCAAAGATAATTAGGTAGTCTGCTTTAATATGTATATAAAGCATGTTAAGAAAAACAGGTACCTAATTGTTGTAATATTGACTCAATGTTCAGAAATGTTTCTGTTTGAGAATTTGTAAAATTTTACCGTTCTCTTGAGAGAAAAAAAAAATTAAATTGTTTTTTTTTTCTCGTTCTTAATCGAACAAATTACTAACTTCTAACACCAACTAGTAAGTTGAAGCTGTCAGTTTTGAAGTCGTTCATATGAGAAAACCTAGCTAATAAATCAAGACGGGAGAAAGCTTTGTTTTTTTTTTTGCCATGCACGGCTCTACGAAACTAGACAACTTATTGTTAGTAAAAGAAGGAAAAGAATTAGAAAACCACATAATTTTCCCAGAGCGTTTACTATTCCTGCCATTCTATCCTCGTAAATGCATGTCGTTGATAAATAACTTCTTTTTTTTGTGGTTTTGGTTTGAAACATTTCGGTTCAATTTTGCAGCACACTGATATTCTACTAAGAGTTGAAATAAAAATTTTATTGCAGTTAATAGAGAATAGAAATTTAAAAGTAAACGACATTAACTTCAATAGATGATATTTTTCAAATAGTAGGTATTCTCTCATAGATTGGTTAATGTTGTATAGGAGAAGTGGCAATATTTCTCAAATGTCTCTAGCACACACACCACTTTTTAGGGAAGAACGTTTTGTGTTCTCAATCACCACTTTTAAGTGTCGATGAATTTTTCGTTATTTACTAACAGCATTCTGTTAGTAGGTTTAGAATTGTTCATACATTTCGGATAAATGTTTATGGGGAAACGTGTGCTATATTAAATCCATCAATAATTCAATAACCGTATTATTATATAGTTTATTGGAAATACTAGAAGCAATATGAAAGTAATTAAAGTTATAAATTATGTTATCATCTTGTTAATTATTTTAATGAAACATATGGTAAATAAGTGGAATGTAGTGATTAGGGAAATATTAGAGATACAACGATTTGTAATTGTTATCAGATAAAATAGAGTAATATTAGTATTAGTTGATACAACGTAATAAATTGTTACGTTTTTTTTTTCATTTATGAAGAAATAGTAAAACTGAAAATTTAAAAAGCACTTCAATCCAGATAGATATAAAGAAATCATGTATAAATTTTTCCGATTCATACTCGGATATGAAAATAAACTGAATACGATTTTATTTTTATTTGAATATCTTTTGGGATTTATTATTGATTGTATAGGATGTTGTTTTTATTTCAAAATATATGAAAATAGACACAACTTCGTTTCTCCAGGATTTGCTACATAATCGGAAAAAGTCATTGCCGTCAATAAAATGGTTTAACAATTTGATTAGTTAATATTTTTTGCTAATAATTATTTTATTTCAACAGTGACTTGTTAAGCAGCAAATAATAATAGAAACTTCTCTCCATTCATACATTTTCCCTAAATTTAAACCTATCCGTTCTACCAAAAAAAAAAAGGAATACTAAATTATTTGAACAGTTCCTAATTTGTAGTAGCAACAAAAAATTTTAATTCATTTGTGATATTTGACGTTAAAATTAGTAACTAAATATTAAATTATTAAACAGCATTTTAATACTACCACTTACAGGACCAAAGTCGTATTTTCTGAAAAACTAATTTATGTATAAGGGGAGAAACTTTATGTGAAAAAACATAATAAAATTTCTGTCGTAAATTCCTTTAACATGTTATGCTAAGATCACTAGTCAAGTCTTCATGAGAACACTCATACAGGTTGCAGTCAGTGATGAATTTACTTCATCAAGAAAATTTCAAACCTCAATCACAAACATAAACAGTAAAATAGTATGTTTATTATTAATTATGCATTCTTGGAAAGTGTTTAAAAATGACGTTTTCACGTAACAGGCAAAGTATCTCTGCAAAATTCACATACTGAAATGAAGGGGTAGGTTAGATATAATGTTGCTAGGTGGTTGAGGTATTTTCAGGCCTTGCACCTCCACGTTTCAGTAAATTGCGTGGAAGATATTTGTAGCAACAGTAACAGTTTTCATAAAAATATACCGCAACGTTTAATAATTCGCAATAGATTGATATCAGTATAAATAACATTTTATAGTTGATTTATTTTTATTCGGTCAATTTTAATGAAACATCTACAAGATGCAATTTATTAATAGCAATCCAAATATGTGAAGAAGATCCAAGTAGACCCAAATAAACACACAGTTTCTCTATGTTACTGAAAGTTTAAGGTTCTCATTAACCAACTGTTTGCAGTAGTTTGTCTTGTTTGCCTCGATATATTTTCGAAATTTACTTTCAACAAACTGTATCTTATGTAGTAGTGTATACACCAAATTGAAGTTTTGCTCTCGTTTATTGTATCAACGAATTATTTCCAATTATATCATCCTACATTTTTTATTTGTTGAGTTGAACTCAAGTATGAGAAAACTAAAATTCAACTATTTCTATAGCTGATAGTCTATTTCTTTATAAAAAATAGAAAGAGCGAATACTGGTGAAATTGTGGTAGGATATTTTATTAATGGAAAAGTTTCAGTATTTTCGTTTGCAGAAAAGTTTCCTTTTCAAAGTGTTACATTTTAACTTTTACATTAATCTAAAACGAAAATATGTTAGAAACGTATGGAAATATGTTAGTTATTTTAATAAGATTCCTATTCGACAAATTATTAACTTTATTTAACATGGACCTCTTTGTGTTGTAGTAGAAATATTGACCGCTTGTGGCCTTTTAATGAACATGAATAAAATGCATCAACCGTATACTATAAAGCCTTCTCTTGTTTCTGACATTAATCCCTCATCACCAAACAAGTATCTTTTCCGGTTAAAAAGGAACTAGTCACTGAGGCAAATATTCTTCTCTTGACTATTTTCAAATTTCCTGTTAAAGGATTCCGAGCTATCCACTCCATATTATTGAAATAGAATTAATGTTTAAATAAAACTAGCAATTTAATACGTTGTAATTTATATGGTTTAAGTGCTAATGGTTTCATTATAGGTAAGGTAATTGGTATGCCCTTTAAAGCTATCCTAATCGAATTAGTTCCACTAAATTTAGTTACTAAAGTATCTATTGACGTGTTAGCATCATCAGAATCAAATTTGATGTTGTTGTAATAAACAAATATGTTCGTTTTATCTATTTCAGTAATCATCAAATTAATGCCGTATTGTGATTGATGAAATTTTGTAAAGGATCTATCCAAAATCAACGGTTGTAGGTGTCTCAAATACCTTAATTATTTAAAACATTTAAATCTGATTGTTATGTGAATGACAGATAATGGTTTTTTTTTTATAAATTCATCCTACCATCAATTCAGTTTGTGCGTAAATGTTTCACACCCACTCTATCAGTTTTTTTTGAAAATTAGTCCCCATATCAAATACATCTGTGTGTGTATGATTAAATAATTGACGGTGGATACTTTATTTTTGAAATTCTATTATTATTTGTTTTCGATTGATTGATAATTTTGTTTTCTATTTGTTACAAACAAAAATCCCTCTTATTTTGTTTTGTTACAATTTCTATTCTCTACAAACTAATATTTGGGTTTTTGTTACCTACGCATATCGAATTTCATGGATAATTGATGACAGTTTTACTAATTGTTTGACGAAAATTAATACAACTGAATTAGTTGTTGTTATGCTATTCGACATGTTAATTCTATAATTAAACGTTTGTTTCGGAAACTAAAATCTGTCCGATCTTTCATCGAAGTACCGATACATACATATATGAATATATTATTAATAAATTCACCCAATATATTAAAGGTTAATAATTTAAATCAGAAAATTATGGACAGCATTAATTACACTTTAGTTGTAGATTGTTGAATATTCATGTTATTAGCTTTTAAATGCTTTTATCAGTCAACTGTTAAAATTAAAGCCTTTTGTTCGACTAATTTATGTGACCTCTATGTGTATGTGTGATTTTTTTTATTCTTCTTCTGTAGTAATATTCTTGTGTCAAATTTTCAATTAATTGTTGATCTGTCAAAATTTAATAATGAAACACCGTACATAATAAGGGTTAAAAGTTATCGAATTAACTAATAAAAAAACGACAGCTTACAAAAATTGATTAATAATTCTATGCCCGCCCCTATGAACATAATCTAAAAATCTCTAGTGTGAATACAGCTGTTTCCATCTAATTATCGTTCCGTGAAACATTTTCTACTGGAATTTATTATTATTATTATTATTATTATTTTTAATCCTGGAAAACAGGTAATAATGACTCGAGGCTAGATCACAACTGTAAGTAGGAAGATCAATTTGCTGTGGAGGTCGTAATCCGGAAAAACCATCTAGCGGATTATCATGTAAAAAGTGCAGTTTTTTTGTTAATTTTCCTGGATGTTTCTTATAAATATCCCCCAGTAATTTGTGTTTTGTAGGCTGTTGTAATTTGTATTACTAATTATAAGGGTAGTCACGTTATTTTATTTTTATTCAATTTCTTTTTTATGCTTCAATTTTCTTGATAGTTTACTAAATTGTCACCATTATATTGATTCGTTCTTCAACAACAAAAAAGAACGTTAATAAAGGACTATTGTTTCATCTGCTGTAGTAATTATTTGCAGAATTTCCAAGGTAGATACACAAAAGAATAAACATGAATGTAATTTTCTGAAATGTCACCAAAACACCGGTGTATACTATATCAATACGTTTAGATCAGATTTTTTATAACGAATATCATCTAAAATTGTTATTAATTCCCATAATTTGCCAAAATTTCCAATACATTTTTGCTAAAAACTTTAAATTTTCGAATATTTTATCAAATCCAGAAAGATTCAAATCTCATGAGAGTTAAAACGTTGAGAATATTTGATTTGTAAATGATCCAATAATAATGTTACTATTTCGGCTTTTTTGGCAGGTAAAATTTAATCAGATCAATTATTGATAGAAATATACACAAATTACTGTTTTATAAACGTATTAAGTTGCTGTCAGGTTTTAATAAAACACTTTCCTTTTCTTAAATTATTTGCATGGTTGATAGCAAACCCATTTTATCGATTATTGATTATTATGACAATACAATTTTCTATCATGTTAAAAGAATCCAATGCACGTACGTATACTGACTGTTGTTTATTTAAAATGATTGGTTAATATTAACAATGAAACATTGCAATCATTCATTATTCTGTAATTATCGCTACTAAATTAATCGCTTTCAATAAATACTACCTACATATAGGTTGAAGTTAACGTTATTAATAGTTTTTTTACCTTGAAGAACCTTGACATTCTCTAAATTGCTTCAGGTTTTAAAATTTGATCTTGTTCTATTTTCTAACAATCACAATTTTATAATTAATCATTATTGATCCTACAGTAACATACATGATAAAATATATTCCAAGAAAAACAAAAAAGCAAAGTATAAAGTGGAGAATTTTTCGAATTCACCGAGAATATCTCAATATTTTATTTTCTAACAAAAGAGCATTTTCCTAAAGAGAAATCTTCAAATACGTTCTGGAACTTTTCTATAATATACCTTCACAATTTACTTTCAATAAAATAAGAAAATATAGAATATTAAATGTACGTTATGGTTTTTCCTTCTTTTTAACGAATATTTTAAAACCCTTTGAAAACTATAAAGTAAATGTTGCTTTTATATGAATTATTTGTGGCTTCTTTAATCTAAAATACTTAGATATTTCAAACTGGAAACAAAAACGTCAAAATCATCCAACATTTCTCTAATTTGTTAACAACAACTAGGTCGATTTATTGGTGATTTCAAAGTATTCCAGTAATCTATTATACAAGTCATTTATGGTAGGTTATCTTGGTAAAACTGTCAGTAAGACTGATGTATTATTTCTATGCAGATTCTAGAAGCAGTTTACCATCCACCCTCACTGTTATCTGTATGTGTGTGCGTGTGTTTGTGTGTGCACATACTTGTAAAAACTATTCATATGATAGAAGGATTTAACATATTCGTCAGAAAGTTTAAATTAAAAAAGTTAGAATCACTCACAATCAAACAAACAGTTTTAACAATATTTTTTTTTTTTAGAATTTTCCAACAATACAAAACATCTCCAAATTTTACATGTCTGAAATCATACCAATATGTATTATTCTACCTTTTCCTTTCAATCGATATTTTACTTTTTCAATAACTTTTCAATTCATTCATTGAACACGTTTCAAATGAAGCAATCAATCATTGCCATGTGCCAAAATGTAAAAAGATCTTAACCAAAATAAAAACAGAAACAATAAAAAATTTGGCTCGTTCATCAATATACTATTGAAAAAAAAAAGTAAGCAGTAGGTCAATTTCAATTCGTTGTAGGAAGTAGATTTTTAGATGAAATGAAAATATATTCCTCATTTAATCTATAAACATCTCTATCTATTATGCAATAAACAACCCCTCTTTGCTGAAATGTTTGATAAAGTCCCTTCAAAATACTTGAATGGAAATCAAGTCAAGAGAAATTTCTGTTGGATTTTTTATTATAAATGTAAACTGATGAAAACCGAATTTGTTTAGCATTCAAATTATTTATCTTCTTATAATTATATGTTTTTATTTATTTTACAAGTGAATCTGTCATTTCAAAAACTACATAAAATCGAAATTTTACAGGAAAGAATGTTGTCGGGGGCTAGCTATCCGGAAATAAATATATGCCACTTATTAGACGGTACTTCGATCCAAGATTCTTTATGTCAAACCTCAAAACAATTGCCGTAATTGAAAATTCCTTATCCAATGATAACTTTGACATAAAATCCAACTTTGCTGCAATATTTCTTCACAAATATTTTATCACAAAACTTATCATTTTCTAACCAATTGGGGTTTTTAATTCTTTTTACTAAGTTCTTCACAAGTTTCTTTAATGTATCTATTTAAGGTCGACCATCGAGCAAATTTTACAGCCAAATAGTGACCCTTGAAGCCATTTAGGTTAGCCAGGCTTGATGCAGACATTCAAGCTCTCTTCCTGTGTAATGTGTCTAAGAATTATTATTGATTATTATTATAATTTGTCGTAACATAAATGTGTAGGAGTCTTTTTTTTTATAAAAACAGAACAACAGTGTTTTCGATTCACACAGTCCTAGATTCTATGAATACAGAATGGCATATTAATAATTTTTTAAATTTTTTTCTTGTTTCAGGTAAGCTGATCGTAGCTGTTTTTATACGTCTGTCTGTCTATAAAGTTATGGTTTTGTACTTGTAAAGGTAATTCCTATCATCATTCGTATTTTAACATTTTTCTTTTTGCATAAATCCGATTTATTACTAGACTTTTTGCAATAGCGTTGAAAATATTTAATAATTTAAGCGACAACGATCTATCTTTTTTACTACATATTAAGTATAATATAAAGAGATAGTCCAACAAAAAAAGAAAATTGTTGATTTTTTACGTTATTGTGAACATTGAAAACTTGTCATCAGTGATAATTATCTTTTGAAAATGTTGGGTGGCATTTTACTTATTTCTACACCATTACCTCTTTTTATACACCTTGTTCTGAAATAATGACAATCATCTATATCTATTGTAAAATATTGAAACACTGCGTTCATCTGATCTAATCGTGCAAAAATAATGATGATTTGTTTGAAATGAACTTTACAGAATTTCTTTCATTATTATTATTAACGGAAATTTTTATCAAAATTGTAAGACGAATGACAATAAATTAGAAACAATACAGATAAATTGTTAATTACAGATATTTGTATAAAGCAAAAGGGGTAAATTACTGTCTTACTAATTAAACACAACAAAATATACAAATAAAGTCTCACTAATTAGGGAGGTAGAAAAGAAAATATCGTAAAAATAATTTGCATTTAAGAATATATCGTGCCACGACAAGTAACAGTCGAGAATAGGCTGCATATCAAGTCTTGCATTTCTTATTAAACAATGCTTCACTATAATTTCAGATTAAATGGTCTTCCAATCTACTACTTATCTACTTTTCTTTTATATTACCTGTAATAAGATTTTGAATTTTCGATTTCTTGCCACACATTTTCTCTTATTTCATATAAAATCCCTTAATATTTGCAACAATAAAATAACAAAATCTTCAATAGATAGAAGAAAAAAACTGTTCTACAAAATGATGTTTCATTGAAGTAGAAGTAATTCCATTGATGTCTCATTTCCTTCTCTCTGTTTTTTTTTTGTACATTTTTAAAATCTCATATGGTACAGGTACCTATGAATACAGTGTTCGTAACATATAACTGTTGTTGTCAGTCAGAAAAACTTTATAAATCATCCAACTAGACTTCTATACACGCATACATGTCCCTTCCTCGAATAGGTTCATTATTAATACTCGACGTCATCTTGAAAGGTTTGTGCAACTGAAAAGCTTTTTCTTATATATGTTTTTTTTTGTTGCCATTCCACCTGATTTGATTTGGTTTTCTTCGATTCATGTCCATTTTTATATCAATTTGCTACAATTTTTTAATTCGTTTTTTTTATGAAATATGAATATGCATTAAATAATTTGAATATAAAAGAATATTAATAGTCACGTATAGTTTTGATTATATCCATACTGTATAGTTGTAAAATGTGATTTCAGTAATACACAAAATCAATTCTTTTGTAAACATCTCTCGATACGTGTAACTAGATCTGATGGTAATTAAATCAAATCCAATTTGGCTGAAATTCATTTATCTGTGCAATACCTATTTATCAATAGTAATGAGGTATGTTGATTAATTAATTTTGAATCATCCTATTCCTTATTATTTGATAATTATTAGTTGTGCTAATTCAGAAAGGCTAAATGTTTTTCTTTTATAGTGTAATCTTTGAACAAATCGTCCATTAGTTCATAATTCTTTTCAAAACACATAACACTTGCTCTTACAAATGGTTGCCGTTGTTGATGTGTTTTATTCGCGTAAAAATCATAAATCTTAACATTAATATTGTTTTCTGTCATAGGAAAGGTGGTTGTTACTTTTTCCCGCTGTTATAATAAAATATTGTGGGAAATAGAAAATATGTTCCAGGTTAAGTTTCTCATTATGAAATTAAATTTAATTAACTCCAAAATACAGTGAGTGTCGCTTTGTTCACTTTAGGGCCAAGGTAAATTTATATAAAAAAAAGTAATATATATTTAAGACCGTGTTTATGGTAAAGTTTGACGCAATTCAAAAATCTACATCATCCCTCATTTTCGGGTTTAAGTTTGGGGCAATAAGTAGCGATCATTGTAATGATTTTATAAAAGTTCATTACTTACATCAAAACAATAGTGAATTCTTATACAAATTTTATTCGTTTTGTGAGAAAATGCGTTTTATTCAAACGAAATTTCGAACTTAAAGCTTAATAACTGAAAGTATAATATACGTATACAAAAAATAGGTGATATCATCTACTGTTATGTTAATTTTTACATAATCGATTACTTTTACTCTGCTATTTCCTTTAATTTTCGTGATTACAAATGCATGAATCTTTTCATTTTTTATTTTTCATTTGCAATTCAAAAAAATAAAAATTAATGTGAAATTTGTTGCATATTTAATCCTTCGTAACATATACTTGCAGTTGGTGTAATAAGAAAGAAATTACTCTCATTTTATCAATTATGTTTTACATATTGAATTATTTTTAATGTCAATAGAAATTGAATTCGATTGAAATTCAGTTCTGCAGCAATTAGTTTGGTAAAAGATACCCTGCTGTCGCCACTTTGTAGATTAGATAAAACTAGATAAAGGGTGAATTTCGAGAATACGCCGCCCTCTATCTGTTGACTTTGAAATGTTAGGGTAGCTTTTTCAGGAATATTCTACATATTTATCCACACTTCAAGATTCCTGTTAGATGTTTGTTGTAATAATAGACGAGGGCGCTTTCTATATATAATTGTGGTATTGTTATTACTATCATTGCCGTCATTAAATATAATTTGCTCGGTCCCAAAATTTTATTGTAACTAATCTGAACGATATTGCCTCAAATGCTATAATAACAGAAATTTGATTAATTCATTATTCAACCAAATATCGTTAGATTTTACGAGTTTTTTTTTTTTTTAATTAATATCCATGATAATAATTTTCATGATTCTATATGCTTATTGTGCTGAAATTTATGAGTATAATAAATGATTGATTTGGCTTTGATTTCTTTAAGATTTCATAACTTTTTTTTAGCGTAATAGTTTATTTTGTTTTCTTTATTAGAAAAAAAAACAAACAGAATCCATCAATTTAGGAACTGAACGTTAAAGATAAGGTTTATAGCGATGGACCAAATAGACATATAAACGTTCATTCTTTATAAAATAAGTAAACGATAAGTGAATTGTAAAGGGAAAGTAAAAGTGTCTTTTTTTATACCATTATCATACTACCCTCCTTTGTAAAATAGAGTTCAAGGTTCATTTTGTATGATAATGAGGAAAATTTAGTTAGATTTCAATTATTTTTCCAGACACCACTAGAATTTGTTGTTAAATATATGTATTTATACTGGTGCGTAAGTGGAAGTTAAATTTAACTAACAATGAAATAAAAGTGTCTTTTGACAAATAGTAGCTTTTATTTATTATGCGTAAAACAAATGTAAAAGATTATTTAAAATAAACGGAAGAAGTAGGATAATGTGTTGTGAAGTTTTCGGCTTATGACAGAAAATGGGGAGACGTGTGCAAGATTACAATACGGATTTACTCTTCATAGGATGATGAAAGCTCAACACCAGCTTTTAGTTAGTTATGTACAACATTGATATGCATATACTAGAATATTCAGGATAGATACAGACTTGGCGTTTCCAATAAGAACATAGGAAATGTAGCAGCGCCACCTACCCACTTTTGGGGCTTTCCCATACGTTAGAATGAGATAAACAGAAAATAAACGATATTTGACCAAGAATATCGATCTACTTCCACCTTTTTCTATGCATTTACCCGCTGGTGTTTCAACATGTCAAATGTCTAAGAGGGGACGGTATCAAGAACTGAAATGATTAGACGTCTGACCGCTAAAAGGTTTTTCACACGGGGCAATATATTGTCAGCAATAAAAAGCCGCAATATTGCTCTGCATCAAAAATACATACACTAAAGTCAGCAGTTTTCACAATTAATGCTGTGGTGCGTTGCAGAAACTCTTACAAGTCTATGCTTGTGTTCACACGTATCACCGATTATTGTAAGAATTAACGTTTAACCAAATATGGCTAAAAGAGTAAAATATACGTATGACATATGTCTACTTTCCATGATGGTTCCACATTAACTACCGCACTCGACAACATCGCATATTTCATTGTACCATCCGTGCAGTAATCATATCCCATGTGAAAATTATTTACCACATATCGCTATCGCGCTGAAAGAAAACGCTCTGAGAGTGTGTGGAGATGGTATTTTCTTCCTATGTTCGTATTAAAAACGCCAAATTTGTATATAAATGAATATTTTGTATACATATACAGATTAAGTAAGCGTTAATTCAAACGTTTGCAAATTTAAAATCGAAAACAGGAATTGTATTTGAAATATTATTAGAGTAAAAAGGAATTAAATAAAATAATAGAATTATCATGTAATTTTCCCTGAATAACTACATATATCCGTTTTCTAGTCGAGCATATATTGTCTTTGAAAATACATTCTATTTCCGTATATTTAAGTTACGATCATCCCATAAATATTCCTGTTACAGTCGGATGAATCTTGTATCCCTAAATGTTAAACAAGTAGAATTCAGCTTTTTATTTTTATTGTAAAAGTTTTCTGGGCGGTTCTCATATTAGTTTCGAATTTATTTCATATTAGGTAAGTTGGAAATACAACTGTATAGAAATATATACGGTATAGTTGCCCAATATAATATTCATTGGTTTACTTGCTTGAGACGAAATACACGCATTTAAATAGACATTTTCTTTTACTGCTTTAAGCCGGAATCACACGGCCAGACTTGACTGAGGGATGATATTTCTCATTACGCGTGTAAGTTCGTGGTGTGTGATTCGTCTTGGCATGGCCAAGTCTTTCCCTAGTCTTGTCACTGCTGTAGTGCAATTTAATTCAGTTCATAAAACACAATGAACATAAACACTCTTCATGGTATCGCAGCATTGTTTTTTTTTGGCACATCGACTGCCAAGGCTTAATTCCAACTTACTATTCCAAACAACATATATCTAGCAAGGGACTACAATGCACACCGAACAAATAAATTAAATAAATTAAATAAAAATATCACGGTTTAATTATCACAAGTCCGTAGTTCTTGACAAAAACTCCAGAATAATGTCGTTTGACCACTCCATTTTAAATTTATTTTGATAAAAATGGCAGCACATTTATCAACGATAACCTAAGTGCTACTGAAGTGTGAAGGAACTCGCATTTTTCTACGGATCAGATCCGGCGTATAACCAGCCGAATCCGAAGAGGCTTACGTTTTCTTTAACTCGTGACAAATTCACTGACAATTGGTGGGAAAGTCCAAGCCGTCCCGAGCCGAGCTAGAAATGGCTGGCGTGCCTTTTCCCACAGTACGTGGCTCGCCGAATCTAGCTTTAAGTGTACACTTTAAAAACATCGCTAACGTGTTCATAGAGAGTGGCTGATATATCCTACTTGGGGACCAGTAGCTAGTAATGATTTTGGGACCCCCGACCCAAAGAAAATAACAATTAATTGTACGAACAAGCTGGTAATGTTATGGCAATTCCGCCCCCTAGTTATAGGTAGTCAATGAATCTGTTGAAGGAAGTCCTAAGAAACTGAAATCTGAACACACAAGGACTATGCCTAAATTTAGCTTATAGACGTTAAAAAAAAATCGTACATACGGCGATAAAAATACGCGTAAATTACACCAATCACCACATTTACGGTGTAAGATTTCACTTGATAATATTGTCATCATTTAATGATATTGCCGTCGACAAGCGTAATTTACTGTGTAATTACCTTGTGTAATAAATGAACGAGCGTTGTAGATTTACTAAATTGCCCTACTTTTTGTTTGTTTTAATTTGATAAAAACAACTATTATTTTGACAACAATGAAAAAACTTTCATGTTTGAATTTTAAAAGCATTTAGATTACTTTCGAATATTATTAAGAGTTTGCAAAAGTTTTTAAGAGAATTTCTATTAAGGGAAACTTGTTTTCGTGTTAATTAGAAATTGAAATTAAAATAATAGAATTTAAGTACATTTATTTTATTATTTATAACATCCAGGTGGGTTTTCTTTTTTTATTTGTTCAAACATACAAAAATTAATTATCCATTAATCTTTTCTATTATTGCTATTCAATAATCATTGATTTATTTTAATTTTTTTTTACAACTAACATCACAAAACTTTGTAAATATTAAATTCCAGTTTTGGTACAACAAATAATTAGATTGTCGTTAATTTCTTTTAACTTTTGAAATATTTATGATAACCACTAACTACATTAACAAGGATTTTTTTACAGATCTTTTTAGTTAATTACATCCAATCAACATACAATTACCTTATAATATAAGTAAATTATATATATATTTTTTTTAGAAAATCTATTAAAAAAAGTCTTAAATTATTGTTTAAAAAATTCAACAATCGTGATCCTCCTCCTCGTAAGAATCATCCCGTTCTCTAAAATTCGAACTAGGTGTCCTTACAACTACATAAGATGATTCTGTTGAAGCAGGTGTCAAAAGTGGTGTACCCTGTAAACTAATAGCTAATGGTAATGTTGATGGTGTATAGATACTAGCTGCTCCACGATTCTCATTAACTGACCTATATCGTACCGGTCTTGATAACCTGTAATTATTAAAAACTTTTAATTGAGGATTGTTTTATTCTACAACAACAACAATAACAACAAAAAAAAACAACACTAACTATCAATTATAAATAACAACAGACTCTCAATTAGATTGGTGTAAATTAATTGAAAATAAAACAATAATAATTTATCTTTGGGATTTCGTAAACTGGGAAACCTTTTGATTCTGTTTAGTATAATTAAAGCTATCAATTCAGTTGATATTTGAAAAGGGTTTTCTCAACAAAATCCAATATACCTACATACAACTGAATTTATTAATTGTTTGTGAATTATTACGTAACTGATGGCATACCTTTGGCATCTGCATAACAGTAGTCGTATAAATGCTGCCCTGAAGGTCTTATTGAATACTGTATAGATGATTGGATTAATAGTTGAACTAACATAGCCTAACCATAAACATACAACAACAACATGTTGTGGTACATTACAATCGGGACATGCAGCAAATAAGATGTTTAAAATGAAAAATGGTGCCCAACATAAAACAAATGTAAAAAACACTAATCCAAGTACTTTTGATGCTTTCTGTTCGGTTGCAACAGAATTTGCTGCCATTGTTTTCCTTTTAACTCTACTAGCCAATAGTCTGAAATTTAAAACGGAAATAATTAAGAGGAAAAAGCGCATATTTTAAATTATTTCATCTATAAATATTAATTATATATAACTAGGATTATAAATAGCGATTTCAACATGCAACTTTGTAGTTCATCAAAACAGAACGTTTAATTATTATTCAACGTGCAACTGCATAGCTTTGAGAACATCATCAATTCATTGTCATGAATTACTCCGGTTACTCTTCAGTAATAAATCTGTGTTGTGAACTTGTATTTTAAGATGGAAACTTGTTAAAGTAACTCAATGAAAAAGGTTAAATGCATACTTATTTCCTTCTATTTTGTTCGTCCTTATACATACATATAATACAGATATATAAAAAGAATGAAGAGCTTTAACTTATGTCCAACTTAGGAAGATTACTCCCGAGACAACAGTGATAATAGTTGATGTTGGTGGTGACCGCTTATAATAATAGTGAATTGTGTGTCTTGACACAAGTTGGAAATAGCATTCTGACCATACAATCATCCAAGTTTAATCATTAAGTTTTGGTTAAGTGAGTTTTGAACCATTTTGAATAACAACAGCTTTATTATATTTCTCAAATTGATACGCAAACTATTCCTATGAGAAACGAGACTCTATTATTATTGCATAACTCTCGAATAACCCATTGAACTCAAATATTATCTACATGTTTGGTACTGTTCAATCAAAAGTTTACAACAATAAACAACATCACAATTACTGATTGTATCTGAAAGTTAAAGGAAATCTATCTAAATGAAAGATATTTTTGCTCAAATAACTTTGATAGACGGCATCCAAATGCAATCTGTCACTTCGTCTGTTTCTTTATTTATTTTTTTTGTGACCTGAATATTATTATTCATTATTTATCTGCAAAAATGGGAAGTTGCGAAATGTGTAGCTCGTACGATTCTTTGTGAAAAGAGCCTATTCTATATTCTATAAATTTATGGAATATAGGAAGTTTTGAATAAGAAACGAGCACGATTACAATACATTCAATTCATTCTGAAAATGTGTAAACAAGATAAATAAAGAAGCGGCTTTTATCAACAACAAAAAAAACAACAAATATATCGATCTAACTCCCCCCATCATCTCATCTTGATATACAAATTTGTATTTATGCAAAATATATGTAGTTATTTAATTTCAAATTAATAAATAATTAAATTAATTGCATGCAATATTGTTCGTGTCGCTCAATTGTCGAAAACGATACTTTGCTACCCAGAATCGTTAATTATCATTTGTTTTTTAATCAATTGCCATGTCACATTTCAAAGGTTTTACTACAATTGCCATACTACTATGGAGTATTGTTCCGGAAAACAATTATTAATAACTGAAAAATTAATGAATTTTACCTGAAATTGGATAAATTCGATGGCATGTTGTTAAGTTGTAATTTGAGCGATCTTAATTTGCAGTTACGTGTTTCACGTGCTATATTTTCTGGTGTTTGTGTACTTTGATCTCGTCTACCTCCTAAAACTTGAGCACTACTACTACTACTACTACCATTTACATATGATAGTTGTGAATGTGATGTATTCATTCGTAGATTATTATTGGATCTGTAATATAAATTATTAATGTTGGGTGTAATTGCCTTATTGTTTCAAAAGAAAAAAAATATTTCCGTCAATTTAACGGTATATTAGAAGAAAAATAGTTGAAACAACTGTTGGTGATAATAATAAAAAATAAAAAAGTGTGTAAGGAAGGATTTCATTTCACTTAAAAGATTTATTTAACGGCAGGAAAAGGCGTAACGTGATCCTACTAATTTATAGCAGATCGATAAGTAAGAGGACAACAATGGGTCTTATTTATTATTACTCTCAAGTCACTAACAGTGCGAAAAAAAAACAACGTAAAAAAATAGATAATAAAATTAAAGAACACTTTATAGCAAAAGAAAGCGTTGTTATCATTATAAATAGCTTAAATATCTCACCGTTCACCAGATCCTGTTGTTCTCCACATTGTATGTTGTGTAGCTATAGTTGGTGTTCGATCTTTCGTTCCAAATCGTCCACCTAATCTACGAAATTGATCATTTTCCGGGTGTTCAGCAGCAAATCTGGCTTTTTTTCGTAACAATTGTACAGTCAGAGCATACGTTACAACCATTATCACCATTGGCACGTAGAAAGTTATCAATGAACCGAAAACGAAAAATGCTCGATTATTGATAACACATGATTCCGGTTCTGGCATTATATTTTCATGGTTTATTATACCTAAAATAAAAAATATATTTAGATATTATTTGAAACAAGGATATTTAATAATATTTGTACCTAATACTGTAATTGAACTCGATACGAGCATTGAAAGCAACCATACTAATGCTATTCTCATTACTACAGTTCTTGTTGTTGTACTGTGTCTTGTCTTTAAAGGGTTTCTAATGCCCAAATATCTCCCCAGACTGATAAAGCACATGTGCATGATGGAAGCTGAACAAGCTAGAACGTCACAAGTCACATAAACATTACACCATATCACTCCAAATGGCCATTTTCCTGTAAACAAAAAATTCACTATCAATTTTTGCAAGGATTCTAAAATAGGGGAAAGTCTATAAAATTTAAAGAATACTTTATAACACATCTATTTTCACGTGATCAATTTCAATAGATATATTTTTTGCTAGTATAATTTGAATTTTTACCAAAAATAGGGGATAATACGTGGCATCCCTCCTATATACAAATATATTAGATAAGAAAGACATCTTAAGGGTATGTGATGCGACGTCAGGCGACAACGCTAAAGATTTATGACGGCTACAACTGGAACGTGGACAGACTTTCATGAACATAGAACTGTGAACTATTCATAACCTTGGAGATTACGTGAAGTTAACAAGGAGCTTTTCGCTTTAATTAAAGGAATACATAAAGAACAGAAAATATTGTCCGTTCGGTACTTCTTCAAATCACTGTTAGTTTTATGATGGTTTCATTATATACGAAGAAAAAAACGAATATCGTAAGCTGATTTTAAGGTTTGATATCATATAAAATTGATTATCGATTAAAAGGTGGTAATGTTATTTTATAAGCATTTTAAATTTTATGTCTTCAAAAATAAACTACCAAATATCCTTGAGATAAATATTTTGGCTTAAAAATATATACCAGAATGCACTTGTGGTTTATAAAAAGATTCACGGATGCAGTCAAAACGTAGATACATAAAAATTATGAATAAACAAACTGTACCAGAATAGTTAGATTTATTGCATTCACATTTACTATCTTCCAAGATTGCTGTACAAGACAAATGATTATTTGATTGTACAACAAATAAACAATAAAGACAATAATGTTTTAATGAATATCGAGGAAACTAATGGAAATAATTAAAATAAATGTCACAGATTGAACTCTCAAATGCACTCTCGTAATTAGAGAGTAGATAATAGATGTATATCCCGTTTATGAATATTCACCATTAATAGAACTGCCACATATTACAATAATAAAATGATGAAAAAAAAAGAACCAATGAAACACGTAATTATCTCGAATGTAAGAAAGTAATTCAACGTATTTTTGATCAAAAAAATTTCTAGAGATGGTTGTTGTTGATGAAAGAAAGTGAAAACATCGAATCAGTCTATCAAAACCAAATTGTCACGACTGTTGAAAAAATCCACGTTGGATTTATCACAATTTCCGCTCTTTAGAACGAAACCGATTATCTGTTAAATACACAATAGAAAGCTGTTTCAACCTTTATGTAGACTTTTCAGAAAAGGAAAATAATAATCTGGATCCATTTGTTACGAAATCCTTGGATTTATTTAATTTTAATTCGTAACAGGTAGACAAGCTCATTTACTTACTGCAGTTTCATTCTATTCTCTTACCCGTATTATATTCTTTGCATATTGTTTTGTATTCATTATGTTTTAACAGAGGAAAAGAATAACTGAGATTTACTGCAGCTGTTTGGTTGTCTATTTTGTAAATTAATTAACCTGCCTTTCATTGCGATATGGAAAATAAACTCTTGCTCAATTTTAATTAGCAAGTAACTACAGGAAATGAGATTTGATGATGATTTCCTGGTTCGTTTTTCCAAAACTTGACAAAAATCTCAAACGGGAAATGAATTTCTCTTAAATAATAATTTTCTCTTCTGTTAAGCTTATAAGGAGGTATTTACATTTTGTCTAACAACTTCGTTCTTGTAAAAATAAATTTTCTTGTGATTTTTGTAGGTAGAAAGAAGAGCAAACTATAAAAGACAATTCTACATGTAAATGCACCTTAAAGTTAATAATGAACGTGGAATCTTCAAATGTCTCCGGAATAAATAAATTGTAGACTCATTTCAACAAAATCGTGGTAGTTTTATTTTGTTTGCGGTTTGTGCTTTTTCCAACGTTATAAAAGCTAAAAAGCAGGTTGAACTTTCCAACTGACTGATAACACATTCCCTCGACAGGTACATATTGTTGCTTGACATAACACATATGTCTATCTATAGTGTAGACAGGAGAGTTGGTCGACGGTCTTCTCGTATACAATCTTTGTTCATTTCGTTGTTTTGTTTTTAACAGAGGAACGTTACGCACGCTCCATTTGTCGTGTATGGCTTTTTAAGGGTAATATCTCTTTGAAAGGAATTAATCTTATTTTTTTTCGGGGAACAGGAAAAATAAACGTTGAATTTAAAATTAGAAAATTTGGCGGAAAAAACATTAAAAGGATTACGTGTTTGGATTGTCGGTTATCAGTAAATTCAATTAAAATAAAAACCAAAAAGAATAGCACGTTTCAGTAGTCTTTTTCATTGGCTAATTTCAGTTATTGTCAGTTGAAACAGAAATCGTTTGTCTTCGAATAAAAGTTCGATTTAGTTAGTTTGATGCACTTGCTACGTTCTTTTCATACTTTTACCCATTGTGTTTGTTATTTCTCTACATTGTTACTGTTGTTTTTTTTTTTTTCATTGTAATATATGAAATGTTCTCTTCATTTCGTACTATTATATTCTTCGTTTAGAAAGCATCAAATTATAGTTGAAGGCTGTTGTTACTCTAATATGCTGTCAAAATTGAGTACAATGCATTTATTACTTCAGCTCAAAATGAGGCAGGTGCAAGTATATAGGCCGTGAACATCTAGACATATGATAAGAGGGGAAAAAAGCAATCTATTCGTTCGTTTCTGAAAATCTTATCCTCACGTATTGAATTTATGATCGAAGTACAACACACAACTGAAAGAAAAATATAGAAATATTAGAGGAATTGATAACGAATAAAGAATGATAGGTAATGGAAATTCACTTGGCTGTAATATAAATGGCACAGGTGAAAGCGACACACCAATACATAAAATTAAAAATGCATTTCAGACGTAATACATTCTCATTCGATTTTCATACTTTTCTGAAACGTAACTCAAACTCAAATCAATCACTTTTATTTTCATTCGTTTTCTCTTTTTCTGTTCCTAATAGAACACCAGAACAATGCCCCAGTGTTGTATCTTTATTGGCTGAAAGCTACAATCCACATGTACGTTATGGCGCTGCGATGGCTCTAGGTATAGCCTGTGCTGGTACAGGTTTAAGAGAAGCTATTGCTTTATTGGAACCGATGGTGATGTTTGATCCAGTCAATTTTGTGCGACAAGGAGCTTTAATTGCCTCAGCAATGATTCTAATTCAACAAACTGAACAAACTTGTCCGAAAGTTAGCTTTTTCAGACAAACTTACGCTCAAGTAATTTCCAACAAACATGAAGATGTAATGGCAAAATTCGGCGCAATATTAGCTCAAGGTAAATTGGAATTTTATCCTATTTCTAAATAGAAAAACTAAATTCTTTTAAAATAATTCGTTTAGGTATTATTGATGCTGGTGGTCGTAATGTTACATTGTCATTACAATCTAGAACTGGACATATGAATATGTTAGCAGTTGTTGGCACTCTTGTTTTTACTCAATATTGGTATTGGTTTCCATTATCCCATTGTTTAGCTCTAGCCTTCACACCAACCTGTTTGATTGCTCTCAATGAACAACTTAAGGTAATAATATCCTCGAGTTTTTCAATAAACAATTCGTTTATTTTTATTTTGTTTTTAAATAAAACAGATGCCTAAATTGGATTACAAATCCAATGCCAAGCCAAGTTTATACGCTTATCCAGCACCGTTAGAAGAAAAGAAACGAGAAGAACGTGAAAAAGTTACAACAGCCGTATTAAGTATTGCTGCTAGACAACGTCGGCGCGAACATGAACGTAAACATCGCGATGAAAAAATGGAAGTTGATGATGAAAAAGATGATAAAAAGACTGCTGTTGATGAAAAGAAATCTGACGATGATAAAAAGAAAACTGACGATAAGAAAACAACAACAACAACAAGCGCAGATAAGAAAGATGAAAAGGAGAAGGAAAAAGAGAAAGAGAAAGAGGAGAAGAAAAAAGAACCTGAACCCACTTTTGAAATCCTTAATAATCCTGCCAGGGTTATGCGACAACAATTGAAAGTTGTTGCTTTGAATGATAACAGTCAATATGTTCCATTAAAGGATGTGACCATAGGTGGTATTATAATGGTTCGTAATTTGAAGCCAGGCGAAGAGGAGCTTGTTGAAAATGTTGCTGGTAAGGAATTATGAAAATTCCCCAATATTTATCGATCACTTTTCTAATCCATCAATTATTTTTATTCACAGCATTTGGTCCAAAGGGTGATGATGAGAAAGAACCAGAACCACCAGAACCATTCGAATGGTTGGAAGATTAAATTCGTTCAAATCACATTATATCACATTTTCCGTATTTGTCAGTAATGAATACTTAATAATAAATAATCTGTATGTATGTAATGCCATTTTGAGTTTTATTTAATAAATTAATTTCAAAATTCCACATTTTTATTATTGCCGCAATCTTTTTAATTACGCAAGAAATGGCGCCTGAATGACATTCCACTAATATTTTAATGTCTAGTCCAGATGTTCTACAATTTCGCTCTATTCAGAATCAGACTTGTTTTATTTTATTTTGTCGTTAGAATTCCTAGAGTTTTTGTTTTTCGAACATTTTTTTTTGCGGATTCGAATAATTACATTTAAATGGCAAATTGCAATAGTACGGATAGATGTTATTTTAGTTGAAACATATTCGCCTAGATAGTAACAAATTACAAATGGTCGTAAAATATGTTCGTTATCTACTTTATCGTAAAGCGTTTCAAGTGTAAATAAGAATAGTTCCCAAACCACCACTACTATTCACAACTGAACAGAATCCAGACTATCGAACGTTTACATTTACATCATAAAAACTGTACACACTTTATACTTGTCTAATAAAAATAAACTAACAAATGAAAACGAATTTGATGGATTACTCCTAGGTGTTAAATACCAGACAAAAAAAATCGTAGTTTTAATTATAATTAATCATCAAAGTTTTTTCAATGTTCGTTATATTAGAAGTTTTATAAACAATTCAATACATTATCGTTGTTATTTCCAAAGGCAATTGTAACTTTAAGTAAACATGTAATCTCATTATAAAGTTAGAAACGAATAAAGTATAACTTCGTGTTCACTGGAAAATCTCACGAATAACATCTCAGTCCAGTGGTTTACTGACGATTTTTCACAAGGCGATATACACGACACTACAAATGGAAGTTTACTGTTTGATACTTTAAAATTTCCCTGTGGCAATACTTTAATCTCTAGTCTACCAATATTTCACATACACACGCTTATTGGAATAAACAGCTTAATTTGCATATTAATTTCAACTTATCCACATAGGGCTGAATAATACAACATCAGTTATAATTGTAATGATATTACGACCAACTCTACTGGACTTCATATCTCACCACCACTGTCGTTTCAAATTACATTACCCAACTAATTGTAATAGTTACGATACCGTTTTGTTATTTACCCACGAGATGTGGCAACTATGACTGCAGCAATAACTATAATCATAACAATAATAAAAATATAACTGTTGCCAATCAAAAGTGATTGAGATAAAATTGAAAATAATAATAATTTAATGTGAAAAGATAGAAATAAGAAAATTTGAAATATTTCTATACTTGACAGTTATGTTGGTATATGAACGAATCCCACAACCCAAAAGCATTTACGAAACGTATGAGCCTCTCAACCATTTTAAGCTGAACAACATCAATTTACAACTTTGCATGAAATATGCATTTAGTGGAGGAACAAAATTTACACACAACCAACCGCATGGCTGTGAACCTTCCGGACGTAGCAAAAAAAAAACAACATTTTATCAGTATTACGTGATTGTAAATGTAACACTGAAAATCACACATCTGAATTGCATTTAAATTTTCTGAGATAAAAACTCATAAAAGTTGTAATATTCCCAATCAACCAACACTCGATTATTTTGAAATCCTATTTATGGAAATTATTGAGTGAAAATCTAATATGTACGACAGAGAAGACTAATGGAATAGTGAAACAAGTACAAATAACGACAAATTTCACAACACATTCACGCTTAATTACTTCAACTAAACATAAAATGAAACAATCAAGTCTGCAATTGCGTCAAAGTCGATTACGTCCTATTTTTTATTTTAGAACAATTCTGCAACATACTGTTGTTTTCCAACATATAGAAGAATCTCTTGTACCCTTCAACGGACTACAACAAAAGCACTCGTCATGCAATTACAGCTACTTCAAGAAAAAACAAAAAAACTCAACAAATTACGTATCAACATCGCAACGAATAGAGCTGCTCAAAAGAAATAAACACAGAAAAATCTCTATCTACTAATTGTGATTTAATCGGAAATTAGTTTTGCAGAAAGATGAATGAAATTCTAATAGAATCCACAATTCGCTAGATTTTATAAATGAATCTAATTGCCACCGCTACCCATCATATGAATTCGGTCAATGACGACCGTTATAATTCAATTAAAATATACGTCTTCCCTATAAAGATGTAGTGATTTGATTTAATGAAAGGAATAATTCGTGGTGATATTATTGTGTGTGGATATATTTGAACTGTGGATAATAAAACATTAGTTGTATAATTATGACTCTAGCGCAATAAAGTATGAACATCAAATTTATTTGCGTACATATAAATTTGTGGTTGGCCATAGAAATGTTTGTGCAATTAGACTTGTACTACATAAACTTCCCATTTTGTTTTGAGATTTCACTGTAAATAAAGTTGTTCATTCTCTGTTTTGATATCTTCCACATCCACAAAACGAAAACTCATAAATTCCAAATATTATACGAATCGTAGCGGAACGAACCTGTGGTATTCTTCAGTTCTATCGAAACTTTCCATATAATTTTACTTTTTAATGCTGTTTTTTTGCCGATCATTATTAATAAAATTGAAGTTAATTCGCGAAAATCAAATTTATATCTGAATTGAATTAACGAAAAGATTAGCCATGTGAAAATTATTGGTTAAACTTAACTTGATCCGATATAAAGGCAGATTCTAGAATATTCATTCAGTATCTAATTAATTTCTTTTTGTTAAATTCCAACTGGTAGAAGTTTCTATCTACTGTTTTTGTTATAATTTTACCTTGTTACGAATATGAAATATAATTGTAAGGACTTGTTATAGCACCAACAAGTTATATTTGCGCATTTAAAACAATATTAATAAATAAAATAGACGTTCTTTTGTTGTTCGTGTTTTAGCAGCTCATATTGTTATTTTTTTAACCGAGAATCAAAAATATATAACGAGGAGAATATGAAAATTCATCTCCCAAAGTGCTGTGAGTCGCATTTTTTTTTTGTAAATGAACGTACATATCTATAGTTTTTTAATCAGTGTATGAGCAAAATAAGATAAACAAACTTGAATAGGGGAAACTGCCACGTGTTCATTGTGCCATATGCCACGTGAAACTGATTAACATTGATTTTCACCTATTGTTTTCTAATAATTCATTGAGAAATGTATTCGTTCTACAATTTCTTGTCGTACGTCTCTTATTTATGTATTGTTGTCAATGTTTAAAAAGCAATTTGATGAGATTCTATTAAAGCTAATAAACAAGTACTTATCAAAATAATTCTCAATGTATCAAATAAAATAAATGATTGTCGATAATCATGCACAACCATTAGTATTCATTTTATTCGTGAACTAAGTAAAAGTGAATAACAATTTATCTTTTCATAGCTTATAATCAAAGCCGATTTTGCAATTAAAATACAAACTTCTATGTACAAGAATTTGGAAAACGATTCCATCCGCTAAGCAAATTTATTCAAAAACGAACTTATTAATTCAGTACGGACAGGAACAGAATTAAACATTCCTTCTTCGGTATACTTTCAAGTGTTAATACTAATAAAAGATCAATCATATTGTAGGTATAGTTGAGTAGAACTTACTGTCTTATTTTAAAAAGAATTAAGCATCTATTCACATAAATGTTTGACAGCTGCAAAAATAAACGACCGTAAAAGCGAGATTGGTTAGTCGAAAAAGTTCCGATATGTTTAATAAATTGAAGATCTCATCAATCATGAAGCCACTTATGATCGTTAGATCCGACACCTACTTGATTTATTTTTCAATAAAGGTGTAGTAGAATCGAATCAAAAAAAAAGATGGATATGCAAGCAATTACCGCTATCAAAACAAAACTTCCAGTTAACTGAAATCTATCTCCTTTACATCATGTTTATACTTGAGGCAATTCATATTGGACGACTATTCTAACACTGCAAGTACTTGTATAAGTCAACTTAAACCACAAAATTTGATAACTGACACCTTGTTCAGTCTTAGACGACACTTGGGAATGCTTAGGCTCTAAACCACTAAATCCTTCATCAACTACTTCAAATACAAGTAGAATTCTACGAAAATTTCTCGAGAAACCAACACGAGTCGAAATAATAATGCTTGAATATAGCAACAAGCTACCAGAAATCTTGAGAGACCCCCAACCGAGTTACACTAACTCAAACTTACAAATCATTCAATTATGAAAGCAACTGTACAGCTATAAATCAAAAAAAAAAAACAACGATTTAACTAGAAAGGAAATGATGTCAACTCTTCCAACCGTCAAGTTAACATTAAGGTGGTAGAAATCAAGAAAAATAAAGATTCAAGAAATGTTACAGAGGGAGAAAAAACAAACTGAAGTCAGACTAATTTTATCCGGAAACAAGATAAACGATAGGATATTACGCAGAAACGGAATGAAGGCGTAAGGCGTTGATGATGACGACTGCAACAACGACAACGAGGACGACGACGATGTTTTAGAGTTTATTGCATTTTCCTATTTAAGTAGAACGTTCGAAAAATAGAGAAAAATCCAAATTTAGAATGATGTGAAAATAAAATCAAAGTCTACATGTATCTAAAACACTAACATCTTATTTAAAATCGTTAACACCGTTTACTTTTACACTGATTCTATTTTTTCTTACCATCAAACATTTTCTTTTATAAATTTCCCATTTTTCTATATGGCAAAAAAAAAATAGAAATTTCCTTTTTATATACAAATTAAAATGGAACTTGAGTTAAATTATAAATTGGTTAAGTAATTGGAACGGAAAAAGAAACCTGGAGGTTATTTGCAGTAAATTAGCAAAAAAATAAATGTATAGGGGAGTTGTTAGAAGTTATATATTTAGAAAGTTCGTTATATAGCTTGCTTTAAGATCAATCTAATCGTAAGCATCGTCAATTTTTTACCACAAGAAAACCGACGACTAGACGAGTTTACCATTGACTTAAAAGTTAATCTAAACTATTTTATGTGGGAGATGGTAGATTACATTGATTTAACGAAAATATTCACATAATAAAAGTTGGAAACGTATTACACAAATATTGCTTTTTAAAATCGTTATAGAATTGTAGAGAATAAGCTTTAAAAAGCAAATAAATGGATTTAGTTTTGAACACATTTGTTTTATTGCTTATAATTTTCGTTAAATCAATAATTCTGTCGAAATTCTGCGTGTGAAGTTTGACAATAATAATTTAAAGCGGAAATTTGAAATATAGATATTTAACCCGGCGCCTCCACCATTTCCCCACTATAACAATATCAATTTCGTCAACTTATACATAAAATACCACACATCAATCTTAATTAAACTGATTATCAAATCAATAAATCATATAACCGTAAGTGTATATAATTAATTCGAATTAAGTAATGATTAGATAACACAGATTAAAATGCGTGAGTTTATCGTTGAATAACAGATCTAAAATTTAGTTTATTATTGAAGATCAAAATAAACAAACAAGAGCTTCGTTAATATTATCTAACTAATGTTGTGTGAAACAAAAACACAATTAATAAGCTTTGAATTATTCAACCAGACAAGGACTAATTAATATTCCATCCAAAAAAAGATCCCTTGTCGAATTTTATTACAGTCAAACTTTTGATGTTTTTCTTTATCATTATTGTTGTTGTTGTTATTATTACTTTAATATAGATACACATACATCTTCGTAAGAGACTCGCAAAAATTTAATGATTCGTCTCGTGATAGAAGCGAACTTCAATAAAATACGCTCAGATTGAAATGTAATACTTTAACAATGGGACGAGATGATCTATGGTTACGTTTTTTTCCCATCCATCTCTATACCGTACATATTTCAATAAGATTTTCAATAGGATTGTCGAGAATAGGTTGAAAATTGTGACTACTACTTGTATACTTCATCTATTTTAATTTCAGGCAGTGAAAGCACTAACAATCTATAGAGAGAGAGATAGAGATTATAAATTATTGATACCAAATCTAACAAGGTGTGGAATATAAAGAAACAATCATTAAGTCTGTACCTTTCTAATACACAAACAACAGTTTCTCTCTTTCAACAAAAACTCAAGTATCTCATTTCTCAAATAACTACAATTGTTTGTTTTCAGACTCTCAATACATTTGCGAAATTTGTTACCAATTGATGTTGACAGATGCCAGATTACTCTATTTTTGTCGCTCTTCTACCAGTCAAGTTTAAATAAATACAACCACCTTATTCTTTCTTATTAGATAAGAATCTTAATGAAGGCTTCTGAATGTACTGATAAGTGTGTTGTTTAAATTGTGAAGAATTAAAATTTTATCGGAAAATTTTCTACTTTCAGATAAATCTATACAGAAAAAGATCGGGTATCAACAAATTGTTAGTTGACTCGCTTAATTAACGCTTAAAGCAAAATCCGTCTGTAACAGAAAAAAAAAAGAGTGGTTTTCTGATATCAGTACTGTATAAGCTGATAAATAAAGCTGGCTTCTAGTATTTCCGCATTGTTTGCCAGAGGTGTATTGTTGAATCCAAATAACCTAATTTAAAGATAGATTTTTTTTTGGATCAAATTATAAGATGATACGTCTAGAGCTTGAAGCTTTTATTTTCTCCCTCAACTGTAGTATAGAAACCTTTAAAAGTAAATTCCGATACAACGACAATGTTTCAACACAAAAGTTGGAAATGATGATTTATTTATGAGACGTTTGCTATTGTTTACGAATTACATTTTAGCGCGTATACTGTTTGTATTTTTCTTTAGACAAGTCTTTTCTATATCGTTATCTGAGAGAAAAAAAAACTAAAACATTTGTTGTATGGTATTTTCTAGTTTATTTCAGAAAAATAAAATAAAACAAAACCAAAAACGGGGTGAAAACTAATCTAAAAACGCAAGAAAAAAGCTATCAATATGTCATTCATCTGCTCGTAAAAACAAAACTAATAACTCAGTCATCCAAACATATTACCTCATACTTTTTGCGACAGCATATTTTTGTGCAATTTGCTGAAATGGAAACGTCAAATAATACGCGTGGCATTTGTTGAAAATTCTACATGTTTGTATGAAAACCAACTACCAACAACTAAATTTGCGTTATCTGTTGCATTTATACATTTTTTTTTTTTGATAGTTTACATTCATTAACTTACCCAGAAATCCAGGTATTGCACCTAATGGCATCACAAATAAACTGACCAATAAATCAGCAATCGCCAATGATAATAAGAAATAATTTGTAACATTTTGTAAACGTCTATCCAATAAAACAGCAAGACAAACAAGAATATTTCCAAGTCCACCAGCAACAATGAACACAACCACAAACAGAAAACTCCAATCGTAATTAACACCAGCCCATATTGTTCCTGTTAGATCACTAAGAACTTTATTACACGTCCAATAAACACTACCACTTTGGTTTAATAAATTACAATGTTGTTGTTGTTGTTGTTGTTGTTGATGATGATGGGAGTGGTGTGATTTTGTTATACGTAAAATAAATTCACTAACACTATCATTAAAATAATAATCCCGAAATTCATTTGTTGAATTATCTAAACAATTAACACAATGATAACTGGAATTTTGTGTTAATTCACAATAAAAATCAACGAATTTCTTTCCAAATTCTATACAATTTAATGTTAACAGTGATGTTTGATTGCATGTTGTGTTTGTTAAAAATGTTTCGTAACATTCGATTTGATCACGTTGCGATTGGGTTTGTAATGATGACAGCATATTTCTTCAACAAGAAGCCATCGATGTTGTTAACTGAAATTGAAACCCATTTTATTAGTGAAAAAAATAAAATTAAACAAATAACAAACAACAATAACTAACATGGAGTTAAAAAAACGTTTTTTTTTTTTAAATTATATTAGGCACAAAAAAGTGAAAAATATGGTCGGTGATAATTCAATTCTAGCGATGCGATGAAAATCTTATATTGATTGTTTAGAATTATTTCGTATCTCTTAAAGGCCCTACACGTAATAATTTATCGTAGTTACGACACGTTGAACAGCAACACGCAGAGGAAGTCGTATAGTCTGTGAAGGATTGAGGCTTAGGCCCGTGACGCCTAGACCTAGTGCGACCATTTTTGAATTGATTAAAGTTTTAAAAGCTAAAAATTAGAAAAGTGACAAAAACTTGGAAGGGGCTATCTAAAGATTCAAAATTGAATGAGTTTTCTGTCGATTATGCGAACAATTTTTATTGCTTTCTCTATCTCAGCCGGTTGTATGAATATATTTCTTGGCATTATAAAGGCGGTTTTCCACTAAACAGACAAAACAAAAACACAACACAAACTCATGTAGAAAAAAACAAAACCACCGCAACTTTTCACAGACTTTTTGAAGACTCAAGTTTTCTGCGACAGTTGCTGTTTTGTTTTTCGAGTCCCGTTCGGAAGCGGTAAGATCAAAGAGTTTCGGCGTGTTTACAAACTGTCAGCATAGACACTGAAATAAAACCCGAAGTTCCAACAATATTTTGTCTGCTTGGTGGAAATAGAGTTTCGAATTTATCCGAATTTCGTTTTCAGTTTTCAATGTACCGAAAAACCTGAACGAAACAGAAACTCGACTAGTCTGTTTAGTGGAAAACCGCCATAAGAGCGGGCCTACGGCGGCATCACAACCAAATGCGTTCCCCTGCGTACAGCTTGCAGTACAACCATTATCTCTACATACGTTGCAACCATGGACTTATGATACATGGACTCCGAATCCCTATACTAAACAACGGTGAAGTTTCGTACACGCCAAGTGTTAAGGGCAGAGAATAGCGCCGGGGCAAGTTGTCTCTTTCTAACACATATGATACAGTAGTACAATCTACCGAATTCTACCAAATTTTACCGGTTGGTTCTCCGTACCTAGCAACATTAAGTCACGATCAGTTAGAAAAACTGCCCCGGCACAAGCTATCTGTCTCTAAAAGTGGTAGGCTCCTACCCCCACCCCCACCCCCGGCTAATAGGAGTCCATGGTTGCAACACATCGCACTCCTGCAGTTCAGATTACTGCGGACGGTGTGTGGTAAACAGTGGATCAATTAATCAATTCGCCCAACTTATTTAATTGGAAAATTGTAACTGCCGTAGTAGTTAGTCCATACACGTTTCAACATGCGTTGAAACACTACCGTTGATACGATTTCTTATGGAAGTTCCGTACTACGAACGATTCAACCACCGCACACTGCAAGCTTCGAATTTGCGTACACATGTAACGATTTGTCGTTACGGCAGCAATTTCAATCGCATACAGTCCGTGTGTACATCATATTAGTACGATGATTCTTTTGTTGATAATAAAATCGAACCTAATCTAAATCCAATTTTTTCGTATAAAATCCTAAAATGAAAACATTGAGCATAATGCAAATTACTCCAAAAACAACTGTGAGATTTTATTAATTCCAGTTTAATCAGGACTCTGCACAATCAATTTTGGGTAATTAAAAAAAAATAGCTATGTTTTATTTAATCTAAATTTAAATTATTTATTCAAAAAAAGAAAGATTAAAAGGAAATGTTTGTACAATTTGGCAGATCATAAAATTGGCCAAATTTCAAAACTAAAACAATCCAATCAATATTCTTTATTGAAAACTATAACAAAGCCAAATCCACGTCAATCAATCAACGGTTTCTATACTGTAATTATTATACCTAGTTTAATAAAAATAAATCCGATTTTTTTTTTAACAATAAAAAAACATACATGAATTATAGTCTTTCGAAGTCTCCAGTGTTTTGAGTAAAGTTGTTAATCTTCGATTATTGTGTCAGTTGAAGAAAAATGAAATAATTCATCGAAAAATCTGTGATAAATAATAGTTTTGCAGTCGAACGTCTATTACAATTTATTACACACTCTACTATAAATACTTTGGATTTTTCTTTTGTTTATTTATATGATAAACATAGTTGTAAATGTGAGTGAAGACATTAGAGAATTTGAAATCCTGTATATTCACTTGATTAACATTTATTGTTATATTATCATGATTATTAGACTCTTTGAAAGACATGCTATCGATAGTCTTCAATTTTAGTTTTTGTTTATTACATTCGATATGATGATTGATTTGGAAATCATCCAAAAAGCTGGACTAATGAGATGATTATAATAAAAGATATATCGGATTAGAGAGAATTTCCATTAAATATTCTGTTTATTTTAATTTGGCCCGTCCTTACTTTGACTTTTTCCAAAACCAAAACCAAATAGTCAAGTTAAAACAGATCGACTATACAAATTCTACAACCCTTCTAAGCCTTGGTGGTATTCTCTAAAAATAATGCAGAATCAGATCAAGAGATAGTCAATTCTAATATTTTTACTTATTACAAGAAAATGCCATTAAAACAAATTGACAATCCTGAATAAACATAAATTTGCATTGTAATATATCTGATAACTAAAACACTAAAGAACGATTAATTTTATTGTTGATTCGTCTATTTTATTTTAAGAAGTATTTAAGTAATAGTTTTTGGAATTTTATTTTTGTTATAAGCTTAAGTGTTCAATTTTTCGACAAGTATCATTCTTGAAAGTTTCCAACTATGTAATTTGTAACTTTGTCAATTTTCTCTTTATTCCCTATACTGTCTGTAATAGAATTTTACTTCGTCGAGTTTGTTGTCATTTTATACACGTTAAAACGTTCCTTTTTATTAGACGATTGGAGTAAACGTGTGGATAATTGAATGTAAAAATTTAATTTAATTAATGTTCAACTGGACATCTACATTTAGTAACAAATAGTGATTATAACAAGCGATAGAAGCAGACTAGTCATATTGAATAACTTTTGAATCATCAAAAGTGGTTGTAGCTTTATTATATTTCCATCAAAAGTAATATAAAATAAAGAACATTAAAATAGGAGAAACACTAACTGAAATTTGCTTAAAATTAGACCAATAAAACTACTTGCCATTTGCATAATCCTAGTTCTGAGCTTTAAAAAAAACCCTATAAATGTAAGATAAGAGCTTTTTCTAGATTTAACTACCTGTAAAATTGAAGAGAAGGCTAATAAAACATAAAAGACTGATTTCGTCGTTGCATTGAAATCTTTTTGTCAACTATGTAGTAGACAATAGTATTTCAAACTACTTTTGAATACAATACAATGTTGATAAAATAACAAACCAAACAAAAAAGTGCAATAACCTGGAAATCGTAAACATGACCAACTTAACTCTTGTTTCAACATTCTATATAGCTTTGTCCTGTACGTATAGCTGAAATTATATGTATATGTAGGTACGTCTTTTGGATGTACGACATATGCATTCATAACAATGTAAACGAAACATTGCAAAGTCATTGGTAGTAAATGGACGATAATACAACTAGATTTACGAGGTAAGTGCAATAGTATGTACACAACATAGTTATAATACCATTAACAATAAGTTATGGAAAAAATATAGAGAACAAATATAAGGAATGAAGCGTGCCGATCTGAAATTTCATCGTTTGTTTAAGGAGGGACGTAATATTTCATTGTTTTTATATGTTTTTCATTTTCCTTATATTAAACTAGTATAATATCACATTGCTTTCTAGATGAATTGATTACAGAAATTCCAACATTAAATCTCTTCAACATTTAATGTCAAAGAATACTTAAAATATTTAAATAATTGCTATAATGTCGACGGAATATTTGACAATATAAGAAAAACAAGAACATACTTTTGTGAAAATTAATATTTGAAAACACCACAAAAACAATGGAACTTCAACAACCATTAACAATATTCGTTAATTAATATTAGAATAGCAATCATACGTTTTTCATTAACAATCATTTCACTCTTCTAACCACATCAATTTCAATGTTCTTATTGGTGTTTTATAAGAAACACCACTAATACAATAAACGACTACTACATCCACATTGCTATTGTTACAACCTTCTCTAAAATAACTGACCGGAACAAAACAACAACTTGTAGATGTAGAGCTTTTAGATTTACTACATAATGGATAGTGAAGGATGGCTGAAATTTCATATCTACATCTTAATGTCTACTTCTAATATAATAAGACGTATAGTAAACGTGATTAAAGATTAAATTCTTTAAGAAATCTTTGGCTAAATGAAAAAAGTTAAGTAAACTTAACTTGATTTCAAAACAGTGAAGAACAACAACAATAACTAAACAACTATCAAGACGAACTGTCGCTTCTTCTATTTAATTGTTTTACTCTATTTGTGTTCTTGAAAATTTAAGAATTATTTGCTGATTATCCGAGCTACTGCCCAACCAGTAACTTTATCATTAACAAAACTTATTTCTTGCCAAATATAATGAAACAATAACAGAGTGAAAGAACTGGACTATCATTCATCGTGGCAAACTTATAGACTCCACAATTAACATTTACAACCTTACTTTTATAAAATACGCTTATTAAAACGATATATGGATGTAATATAGGAAAAAGTTTAAGCACAGCATGATTGATGATTACAGGTTCAGAGTATGAGTACTAATCGGTCTACCGGTATATCTGAAAATCATAAATAGTTGGTAACTTTGGGAAAAGCGATAAAACTGATATACTATCTAGGTATACTGGCTATCTGATGCGAATCACGACAACGACGAATAATCACATGACCCAAACACAAACGAAAGAAGGACGCTTGTAGTTCAACGAGCAAAACAATCATCATTAATAACGCACCACGTGGCTTACGTAAACATCCTTTTTTAGGTCTTCTTAATTTTATGCTTGCTCCACTGTTCTTTCTCTACAAAAAAACTACTTGAGTAATCAGATTTTCTACTTGTTATTTTACGGTTTTCAACACATATAAGAACCTTTGACGGATTTATCAGAATTAGTTAAAAAGGCAAATGGAATACGCAATTCAAATGTATACAATGTTTGATTTATTATTGACAACCGTTAGAGAGAAGAATCCTTTACAGTAAAAGTGGAAACTGATGTTATACTTAAAGATAATTATTCATAATATTCGTTAATAGTTTTTGTACGTCTTTTCATTTCAATAGACTGCTTTCTCGTAGTTTCGTAAAGCATCATAACAATGTGCTTTTTGTTTCTCCAACGATACTAATGATAGAGGAATGATAAACTTGCTGAAAGCTATAGGAGGTACAGGTAATTAACTCAAGTTAAGAAAATCCTAAAATAATCGATTAAAAATCTTTTGTAATAATAATAATTTATCAAACGATCTTAATAAACAAAAGTAACTTCTATAAAAACCGAATTTCATTATCAAAACTGTTCAAGGCATGTATTTTATATAATCAATACATCTCGAGACTGTATTCAATTTATCAGTGTAGTAATTAAAAGTCAATGTTGCGAGCAATACTGTAAAACTCTATCATTAAAATGCTTTCAACTTCACATCTTTATAGCATCTTTGTTCTTCTAGTATTAGGAGAAAAATTCTTGGGCAAAGAAAATTGAGAAAAGAGAAAACTTATGTGTTCACACAAGTCATGTGGTGTTGAATTCTAAGCGTCATTCTCTCCCCTTTCAATGCCAGTTCGATAAATCATTCGTGACAGAGACTGATATATTTAACAATTTTTAACAAGCTGAGAAGCAAATTTACAAATAGCGATAGTCTTGCTATATTTAAATACGAAAAGTTTAAAAATGTAATTGGCAAAATGCCCTGACGTAATCTCCATCAAGCACTATATGAATTTTTATAAAGAATTATAACGGACAAGATAGGCGAAAATTTAATTTATTTCCAACCAATGAACGAAATCAAATACACAAAAACGATTTCATTAAAAGAAAAAAAAGAGAGATATTAAAATATTCAATAAAACTCTCAACTTCAACTCAATTCATAAGAAGTAGTCAAAGAAAAATCACAGTTTCCCTTAGGAATTCTACGTTTAAGGTGATTCATATTTGTTTAGGTTATAAGCCGAAGACTTCTAAGCATATGGTGTGAGGACTTTTGTTATCAAACAAAAATAACGTGTGGTTGGAAGTATATGTTGTTATTAGCGCGTTTAACAAAACAAACAAACCTTCAAATTTTTCCGTTATAATGGATTAGTGTTTGAAGTCTCCTAAGTTCGTTATAACCGAATTTTACTGTAAATAGTTTATTTTATTATCGTAATAAATCGGCATTTTTATATTACAAGATCATTATACACACACACACAACACCGTTAATAAGCTCCTGGTGCCATGTCAGCGTTTAGTAATCTGGACGGAATGCACAAGTTATTTGAAAACGGAAAGTTTACAAATTGTAAATATTTGGTTATAATTTACTGACTGTTATAATATAAATATTTGTCGAATATCGATCTATATTCGTGTTGAAAGATAATTAATAAAAATATCGATCGTTAAAATTGTATTTTAATGCCCATTTTTATTATTACTAATGTAATCGTATCAATACGATTACACTTTGTGTCTGTTTTCATTTCCAATATAAAACAGTAGAGTTTTTTGTTTCTGTGTACCAAAAAAAAACAAAAATTTAATACACCTAGATCTGTTTTTGTGTTTTTTTTTAAAAAAAAAATTTAATCACAGAAAAACCAGAAACTTTGATTTATTTTCTAGCTCAATTTCCACATCAGAACTTTTCATCAGAACGTAATCGTTCACAAAACGACTGTTTATAATCAATTATCACTTTTATCGTTTTGATATAACGATTAATTCATGATTTATCTTTCAGCTGACAACTGTTCTGTTACTTGTCAGCCAATCACTCAACAATTACCAGTTTATCTCAGGATTCCACCTCGATCCATTACTAAAAGCCATCGACATTAGTTAATTGATTGTTTGTATTAAATTATTGTTGTTAATTAATGGAATGTAATCATCATCATCATCATCATCTGATTTTACATCACAAATACAGTTGGAATTATTTTTTAGAAGAAGAAAAAATTTATAGAATTTTCCACCCACTTAATATGCCAATGGTTATAACTTAGGCGGTTCCACGCTTCTCTTTTTTTACTTGATGGCGGATGAAAAATGAAATTTTCTTTAGACATAATCCCATCTTTCACGCGTAAATAACGCTTTATTTTCTCACCTGGTACCATTTGAAAAAGATTCCACCTACATATATGTACATACAGTATTCGTTTTACTAATGCGAACATTGGAAAATACGAAATTCGCATAAAAGTTAGAATGAGATAGATATAAAATAAGCGGTCTATCATGTATGAATTCCACCCAGTCTTCGAGCTTTCCTTAAACATCTCACCCTCTTCCATCTTTATCGTGATCATAGTGTGGAACTATTACGGGCAAATTTATCAAACAAAAATCGAACTACATCTACATTATCGGTATTTTTTCCAATGTTCGCATTAGAAAAGCCAGCACTGTATATGTTGAATATTTGTTAGAAAAATATCAGCTAATATTATAGCGATTCATCTAAATTCTTCTTGATTTTGTAGAACAATTTTTAAAGTGAATCACATCAATTTTATATTAGATGTTTTATTGGAAATGTCAGATTAGTGAATTTTTGATAAGAAGAAGAAGAAGAAGTGATAGAAGCAAAATAGATACAAATTAAAGCACAATTAATCCATTAATCTGTTTTTGATTTCCTTTAATTCACATCAAATTCTTACTAGATCTTTGAATAATGTAAAACAAGGTTTTGTACATACAGATCGTATAAGCAGTTGAACGTACCCAAAACGTAGCTATTATTTATTTATAAATGCGGTAGTTCTTTTAGTACAATAAAGGAAATCCAAAATTTGATCTCAATTTCCAGTACACGTACGTTAGTTAGGAAAGCTTTCAAAAAAAACTTAAATCCAGCTTATATGTTCTCTCTTAAACGCTTTGTTAAATACACAACGATGAATTTGATTATAATATATAGCCCTCTAGAGGTCTTTCTGGATCAAAAATACACAGGCTGGTAATATGCTCGACTTTTGCCGATATCCGGTTAGTCGGAGGGGGTTTTAGATTAGCCAATAGAGTTCACTTTATAAGAATGGAGTGGAAAAGTATCCAGTAGCGTCATTAGATCTGACTATCCACGGCGCACGAGTTGATGTAGGCGTGTCTCCGCAGTGACCTAGTTCTCAACCTGTGTATTTTTGATCCAGAAAGACCTCTACCTACACGCTTGGAGCCGGAGACGAATGTCTCCGTACCTAAGCATAATTACGCCACTGATCAGAACACTACACAACTCTACACTGTAACTTGATGTTAGTTACTATTTTATTATAATTAATAAAACAAAATAATTGATGATACATTAATTATAAACAATATGTATGATAATCAATTATTGAAATTTATTAGTACTTTCTAACCTTGATTCGTCAATTATATTATTTATTTAAGACAGATCGTATTATAAACATCAATATGAAATAAACACACAGGCAACCAAGATATACCTTTATTGGACCTCTTACAACAATATGGGGAAAAAAAGATGCAAACATATGAGTTTTCTTTATTTTTCTGCTTTTATTCCTTAATGTCGTTAAATTGTATCGTTCAAGGTTTCATTCTTCTAGAATATGACATGAACAAAAATCAATTAATTTAATTTTTTTAATTAAAAAAAAAATGTTGACTTGTCAAAGACAGTCTAGAAGAATATTGAAACAGAATTTTTAATTATTATTTCAATTTGAAAATAAAAGCACCAATAAATAAGCTAATCGTGAAAGAAATACGTTTTTCTTTTCTTCACCGAACCAATTTTCAATTAGTCAATTGCAGAGAAAAGTAGATTTCAATATTGAAGTGATTTGTTTTAAGCCAATATAAATCCGATGCCATCATAATGATTCAATAAAGGTATGATTAGTAACGATTAGAAGATTGTAAAAATAAATAGTAAGCACTCTACAACAGTAATGGAAGCAATAAAGCTAAACGATTTAAACGACAAACACATTAAAGAATTGATTGAATAATCAATGAAAATATTTGGAATAAAAAAAAAAACAACGGACAGCTCTAAATGAAATGGAAAAAGTAATGTGTAACCGGGGAGGACTATTGTGCAAAAATCAACACAAACGAAAACGAGGAAATCCGTACAATTGTGTTTTTGGAAAATTTCATAAGCTAAAGGTTGGTAATTTCTTCTCAATTGATCAAACCTATTGAAAAATACAATTTCTACCTTGTTAACTGGAACTAAAGTACAAAATCTTCCCATAAATTTTATTGGTTTTTTGCTCGACCAAAACTGAATAGTTAGAACGCACCCTAACAAAATACTTAGGCAGCACGCCACCCAATTACCTTCTATTAGATATAAGAAAATTTGTAAAAGGTCGAGAGCATCATTTATTATTGAATTACAAGTTACGAATTAGTGATATTAAAAGCTAATTTATTTCAATAAGGTGACTATCAACTCATCTTTCATCTTGTAGGTTCATTTTTTAGTATACGACTGATGTATGTACGTACTTAGGAATGAAGTAAGGCAATCTATACTCTTAGTGGCATTGATAATAACCAGTGAACAAATACAATAAAGAAAACTGACATTTACATATATATTCGTGTAGTTGATTATGTTGCCTGATGACGACTACTCGTTGATGGTAGTGACAGAACAAATGAGCACTTACAACAAACACAGTTGCTCTTTCTAGTGCTGTACTTGACATTATGTATCAAGATATCTTTCTCCTACCGTATATATATATATATGTTGATAGATGATCCGTAATTTCATAATTATGTTTTTCATTAGAAATGCTCGAGATGGATTTAATTTTGTTGAATCTCAGAGGAAATTTACAACAATTCTGAAAGCTTTTGCACACACATCACCGCACAAAATTAGAAATGTTGTAGGTAATTTTATTATGTTCAAGTTCTTCTTAATAAAAAGCTAATAGTGTCCTTTAATTTATTTACAACTATACGTTGTCTGTTGTACACTTTACAATACATCCTGTTACGGACAAAAGTTGTAAGTATTTGCCTGAAGCATTTCTAATATTTCTAAAACCACCACCATCACTAGTAGGATAGTCGCTTGAGATTCCTGGAAATTTCTGATATTTATTCGAGTTGGGCATTTAGGGCAGTTTGTAGAATTTTCAGACTCATCATAAAAATGTTATTTAAATTTCAACTCAACTTATGTTGTAGCAAAAGTTCCTCAAATATTGGCGCATTTTCATCCACATCTGTTACAGTAAAACTGATAATTAGGTCCTACTTAACCCTATGGGTTAACTGGGTTAAGTCCAGTAGTGTCATTGTCCGAGAACAAACCAAAATTAAAAATGCTGAAGTATTATCTAATAACTACCAAAACCTATATGATTTTTTTAGCCCGCGGCGCCCAAATTTGTTAACACTGATAATAACACAATAACGATGTCTAGAGGCTCGACATTAACCTTCAAAGTGTCATTACAGTCTAGTCTTTTGATTTGTTTGTCCTTCAACTTTTTTGCAATGTGTAAATCAGTGATACAAGTAGTCGTAAATGGACAACCACTTCCTGAAAATCCTCTTATCGTTGTTAAGATGCTCTACATAAAAACAAGAATTTGTCATTATAATTGGATTATTATCAACGAAATTTTGATAATAATTGGATTTGGTTTAAAATCCAAATGAATATGTTATTGAACAATTCGAGGAAGTATGGGCAAATACTACTGACGCTGACACAGAACTGTTCTGGATTTGTTCAAAATACTTTAAATTGTTTTGAAACTAGTAAATTGAATTAAATTCTCATACGATAATGCCTTCAAATAAATCAAAACATTGACTGACTTTCTTATATTTTCCCAAATGGATATTTACTTATTTATCGAAATCTTTTATTTCAATATTTCTCTATCAAACAATAAGCGATGATAAATTGTAAGGATAATAAATTGATAAATTCTCTACGATTTTCTTTTTAATTACTCACAATCAGATATGAAAAGAAATGGGGTTTCTCTTAGACATATTTATCTTGAATTTATCACAAATATAAACAACAAACTCTAATTCACTCTAAAATAACAAGTTGAGAAAAAAATTATTTAAATAAAATCCATTAAAAAGCAATTTATTTGATCACGCAAAAAATTATAAACAAATTAAATGTGATAACTACTTTTTTTCCCCTCCTTATCGTCGTTGAGACAATTAACACACTTTATAATCAGATTTGTTGAGTTATCGATTATTCATAATCATCTTCAAGTTATATCTTGTGAAAGAAGTATCTTGTTGATGAAGGTTAATTTGGTGTACTCTTCAACAACAACAAGGCCCTTTCCCATTCATTAGAATATATTCAAACTACTTTGACCATTCAAGTATTAAAGATTTTAATGAACCATAATTAGGGGTGAATTTATCGATTTCTCATCCGATTGAGGAAATTTACAAAAATTGTTTAAACTTAATTAATTATTAGATGGTGACAGATGGAATTCTACAAATATCATATGCATATGACAATTATAAATGAAGCAATAACACCACCCTTGTGATCCTGCTACTGCTGCTCCTGCTGCTGTTGCTATTTTAATATTAAGTTGGTCAATTTGTCTGTTCATAATTAATCATTTGAATTATCAACTGTTTATAAAATTAGGTTCAGCGCAATTTTTAACTATGTAAACAAAGAATTTTGTGTATATTATGTTTGTAAACATACAATACATTTTATTATAACAGATCGGTTGTTTTTGGTAAACTGTAAATGTTGTAAAAATTTTGTAATTAAATCGGAATACAGTAAAATTCGGTTATAACAAACACGTACAAACTACATATTCGCTAAAAAGAGTGTACCCACTTAAATTTGTGTGGATAATGAGCTTTCAAACAGTTTGACTTTCAAAGAAGTTATAAAAAAAATTGTACAAATGATCGATCAGTTGCGTACATTGTGAACATACTTGGCCTTAGTCCAACGCTGTTTTTTTTTTGTACGTTTTACTAATGATCATACCTGATGGATATAACGCAATTAATAGTAACAAAAACAACTATTTTTAAAATACATTAAATTTAATTATGTAAGAATAAATTGCGATCTTTAGCTGGCTCAAACAAAATTTATGTAAATTCGAAAAAAAAACGCCAAAATTTCAAATAACAACAACAGATTAACGTAATAACACACAATACAACTTTTAGAAATTATTCACATTATCAGATTGTACTGGACTTGTTTTACAGTGATAAGGGTGTTATAGTCTTAAATCGTTTAGTATTTGTAAATCTACAAAATAATAACAACAAGAACAATAACAACAGTGGCAATATCAAATCTACTTACAGTTTATTATTTAAATAAAATCATCACTACTTTATTTAATTTTTTGTTGTTTTTTTTGGATAAAAGATGGCGATTCAAAAGATAACACTTGATTTTGGCACAAACTTTGAGAAATTGCCAAATCAGTTGTATAAGTTTTTCCCAAAAAAAAATAAATGATCAAATTTGTATTCGTGATGTTTTGATAGCGACCGCGTGTCTTTCGCTATCATCTAAAGCTCGAACGGCATCCAAACTTCAACGGTGTAGATCAAAGACTGGCAGTCTGTTGGTGGTGAAGCGCGCGCCAGTTTAACACACAACAACACTCCAAAGTGGACACTTATATCAATCCTTCATTTGTCAATTTATCAATATTAAACAATAAAATTGTTTATTATTATTAATACCATTACAAATTTAACATATAGCCAATTAGATATAAGAGAAAAGTATTGATTGTCTAATCTGATTACGGAAATGTGGTAGAATAAATTACCCTTCAGCAACCCCCCCATTTGGTGTTTGAAGAGACCTATGAAATGTAAATGTACGAAAGATACTTTAAGTTGTTGAAAAGAAACTTATCTTATACTTCAACATTAATTTACAATTAAAATGCAAAATTATTCGTTAATAATTATGATGAAGACGTTCAAAAGAATTGATTCAATTTCTTTTATGTTTACAGAGATTGATATCAAACACTTTTATTAGATTTTAACCCTCGAATCTTTTTTTTTTATATATAAAAATCCTTGTCTTTATAAGAAAATTTCTAGCTAACTCTGCAATACTGAATTTAATGCAATATCGTTTCGAATATAGCAAAAATAAAAAAGGGAAATTGTTAGAAAAAACAGTAAAAGGGTGGAAAAGAAATTGGGTTAAATTTTAAATTAATTTAATGGTTTTAACAATAAAATTTATATGTAAATTTTACTGTTTTCACTTTTATTAAGTGGTGAAATGAAGAGGAAAACCATTCACAATTATTGTAGAAAAGATCTATTATCATTTGATAACAATGAACGTACAAATTGACATGAGAATAATCAAATTTGACAAAATTCGTAAACAGGGAAATGCTATATATGAAGAACAATCCAAAAATTAATTAAATATACCATTTAACAATGATTGTGGAGGGTGAAAAAAATGGAAAGTACTTTAATTTATATGCAAAAGATAACGTTTTATTTGCCGATTGTTAAACTGATTAAAGCATCAGTCGATAGAGTTAAATTCTAAAAATTGAACTGTTTATTATTGAAAATTCATAAATTTCCATAATAGAGTACTATTGGCAGATTTGACGCACTTCCTATAATAAAGTGTGACGAAAAAAACTTTAACGGTTCAACCGGTAATCAAGTATTCCCTCTTAACAATTAAAAAATGTTTCACAATCCATTCATTAAACATTTGATTGACAGCGCTATATTTCCGTGTATTTTTTTGGCTAAAATCTCTCACATCATATTTAAAACGAATCTAAACTAGGATCGCGAAAGTTAAAAATAACAGCCACATGTACTGCAAAAATAAAGTATAGGAAGGACATGATTTGAGGTTCCTGAAGTACAAAAATAGGAGAAAGTAAAAAAAAAACCGCTATACTGACGATATGAGCTATTATGTTTCGAAGAATAATAACCCTGAAAAATTCATGTTAAGAAATGGTAATTTTCAATTGAATCATTATTATCTTGTGAAATTTTATTTCCGTGAATTGTTAAACTGTGCGACCATTGAGAACTTCATGTTCAAATAATTCATCTTCCATATCTTCTTCTACGCTTTTTGCTTCAACTTCAAAGGACGTATCATATAATAAATAATCAGAAGAATTTGTTTCGTTGTCTTCTTCATCGTTATCCTCCGATGTGCCATCAAAATCTTCCATTAATGGACTGACCATGACAATGGTTGAAAACTAGAGAACATGATAATCCAATTTTTCGGCAGTAGAAGTGTTACTAATAGATATTTTTACTCTCAGATTGATAGAAATGGAGTTATTTAAGAAAAACTGATTTTTGTGACCTTTCACCTTGCATATCATCCATTGCTGCCATGATACCATCGGGGAACTTTGACAGGTTGTTTACAATGACTAAATAGAGGTATCTAAAAAAATCAGCCAGGCCTTAATTATTCCTAGGAGTTCCAATAGTCTATAATGACTGAACTATTATTTCTCTTTTATAATTCGATTACTCTTGAATTGACACAATTTTACAAAAGACTTATCCTAAATCTATAAACAGTAAATCTATAGACTATAAGTTTTAAATCTGTTGTATCACTTGTGTCCGTAGTCCCTTATCACTATCAATATCTTCTGATTCTCAACGTGTTAATACTCACTGTTTTTCTCATAAAGTCACTGATTTTTCGATCTGTTTTTCTTGTACGACACGATTCTCCCATATTCTCCCTAAGTATCTCATCTATCTGACCGTTCTCATTCTTGCTTACTTTACTGTGCCAAGTTTTATAAATAAATCTTTCAGTCTTTGATTACTTCTTATTTTTTAGCAATTGTCTTCTAGTCTATTTATCCATCTTGAATGGCATTAGTTTGTTATATTTGCTATTATTTTCAAAATTTATAGTTTCTACTGCAGGTATACATACATATACACGAATATTTTATTAATAATAAAAAAATAAAAAACAGAAAATTTACGGTCACTATCTATAGTTCATAAATATATCTTACGATCAAGTTTAAACGAAGAGATTTAGTAAAGTGAAACTCCTGAAATTCGGTATAAAAGTCAAAGATTGATCTTCGTTTATTAGATTCACTATCAAGATGACCTCAAACGAAAAGGAAAACTTTCACTTTCAAAAGTATTAAAAAAGACGACTTAATCCGCTCATTATTGAAGATTTCCAGATAAATCACAAGTAATGCTCGGACATATCAGAGCAAAATCGAAATTATTGCTAATTCTTTTTAATTCATATCCGGCCATCACAGTTGTATAATTAGGTTTGTTGCTTCACTATCTTGAAGTGCATGTCAGGTTAAATACTAATGATAGGTTGCACAGACTTCGTTAGTCTGGAGCTCCTGTACACATCGTTCCCAACCTATGATAGGGACAAACCTGCTATTCCTGACCATTATGGTAATTGTTACTACCATTGAGAAGTTTCAAATAAACTGGGGAATGTATGATAATGAACATTCCGAACACTAAATATTATCTACATGTTCTGTCGTTATTATGGAACTATGTAATTTAGCAGCACATTGGACAATCTTATTACGTGTACAACCAAAGTAAAGTTAGTTTAACAAAATTATAACTTTACAATCATGTAGGTAAGTAGATTAAACGGGTAAATCTGGTCAACTACGAGTTTAAGGCTCTTTATTTTCTTTTAAATCATTTATAAAAGTTTACAATTTCAATATGACAATCCAACATAGATGTATAGCATAAATCATGAATATTTCGAAGACATTGCAAATTAAACCAGAACAATATTCCATCTTTATGAAATACGTGATGCTCTATAGATAAGATTTATTTTACAATAAAAGCTTCTTAGGCATCCATTTAATTTGAATAAATTACAATTTCCAATAAAATTCATTTCGAATATTTAACGATTTGAAAATGCTTCAATTACACTATGAATTGAATTCTAAATCACAATTTCTATTATAAATAAAACATAAAAATAACTAAGATATTGAATTATTCTTCTGATTTACAATGAAAAATATTTGTCACACTTTGTAAATTCAATGGATAAAGTGCTAAGTTCACAATCAATTTAAGTGCTTAATGTTGTTTAAAGAATGACAAAAAGAAAAATCGAATTTTCCTTTCTAAAACAATAAATGGCAAACAGATTACTTCCACATAAGCTTTATAATTGAAGAAGGAAAAAAAAACGATTCTAAATGGAGCGAATTTTTTCCATCATTATTATTAAGGGTAATTATATTAAAAACCGTCCCCAGTCGAACGTAACGTAGAATCGAGCTATACGCCTTTATCTGAAACGATTTGGAATAGTAGCTGATAAATGATAAAAAATTCTAATAAAAAATCCTTCATTATTAAATCAAAAAGCGATGTGTAGTAGAAGAAACTTTTTATTTTCCTTTCTGCATAATATGCGTCGTTTAAATCTGTTTAAAACATTGAACTTAATAGAATTCAAGCGTATTACTCTCTATTAGATTTAACTATTTAGTTTTATGAAATTTAAGGTCATTGTGCCACTAGAACGTGACACTATAAAACTAATCTTCTCATTAGACGAAATTTCCATAAAGCTATCGAAAAAGGATCAGGTTTTATTGAATAGAAAAAAAATTTCCATAATAATATACGATACATCCTTATGAGAATCTCAAATAGAGAAATGTGCAATTTTTAGTCTCAATCTCCTTCTCCAATTTATCTTTAGCAACATTTCAATAAAAACGTTTTCTGATCTTCATATACGTGGCAATACATAACAAACAGTAGTTTTGACTCTTGTAGTAATTGTTTGTGGAAACTTTCCCAACGAAATGCAATAAATTTGCATCTAGAACCGATACATCTATACCTGACTACATACAGATAATAACGCTAAATCAACTTCACAGACGATATATTTTACTCAACATTTGATCGGTTTCAATTTACTGCTCTGATGAGGAACAACAACAGGAAATATCTAAGGGTAGCCAAATGTGTCTTCATGCAAACTGCATTTTGAGAATTAAACCGTACCAAAGTATCTATTTCATTTAATTTTGTTTTATTATAGTAGAACTTATAAAGTATATAATCGTATTTAAAAAGCAAAGGCGGAATATTAAAAGTAATATTAATATAAAATCAAAGAGATCGTTCGCCGAACAGATCTAATTTCCAATTAACAAAAAATTAAGAGAATTTTATTGAAAATCAGTGAACGTTAACAAGAAAGAATCATCAAAAATGCTGATAATACACTCAAAAGAATTTCCAGATTGTCTATCTTTATGCACGATTAAATCCTAAAGTAATGATGCAAATGATTCTCGACAAGTGATTAAAAAGTTCAAATATTCATTTTAATGAAGCGCGCATCCAGTAATTTGTCCGAAAAGTCCAAAGTGATTTTAGTCGAAAATTTCTGTTAAATATAAAATAACGAACAAACAAATACAGACGGATATTGTTGAAAAATAATTCAAAATTTATTTACGACCAAATTCATCAACTAAAATCTAGAATTATACGTTTACCTAGTGAATGCTAGAAAAATCGAAATTTTGACTTATTTTTATTTTGAAAGTAAGAAAAAAATTTAATTTGTATTAGGAAACCTTAATTTTATTTCAAGTGAAATTTCCACTTAAACTAAGACTCTAATCTTGGCGGATAAATAATGGAATCTTGAAGCTTAATAAGAAAATAATTTTATGGCAAAATAAATAAATGTAAAATTATAATCTTTATGATAACATACAAAAAAATCGTCATATATTGTAGTATATAGCAATCTATGGATCTACATCATTTTACAATTCTACAAAGGTAATCAAGAGGTGGTTTGTCATCACCAGATGGATTCTGGTGAATTTAATGACATCAATTAGCTGTGTTGACAGAACAACCTCACCGAAATATATAGGGCATACAGTAATGAGGTAGAGTGGGTTTGGGGTGGTAGTTTAAAAGCTTGAATCCTGATATTATCCGCCTCTTTACCCTTATAATGTCGATGTTGCCCCATCGTTAATTACGGAGATAATCAAATTGAAAGGTTTAAACGAGTCCTGCAGCATAATAAATAGGAAAGCACCTTAATCACCTTTAGGTACTGGATGAAATCATTTATAAACAATGTATCAAATAGGTTTTCGAATTAGAAATTAGGAACATATGTCGTGTCCATACAAGCGGAATAGTAAAATAGATTTCCGTATAAATTTATCTATCTAAATAATACAAAACTGTAATAGAAAATCTACATGTAAACATATGTATGACATGTCGTTGTTCTTGAAACCACTTCATACAACATTCAGTAACTTTCAGCTTTGCTGAAAATATGAACGCTATCTAGTACTTACAATACCAATAATCACAAAACGCAATCGCGGTTACTGTATTCAGTTGGTTAATCGGAGACTGGTGCCACCTAGCGAAGAAAAGACTAATAATTTACGAATTTTCATGCTTACAATTAGATAACTATATTGGAATTACTGAAAACTTCTGAAAATACGGACAGCATACTATGGAACATTATAATAAGTGAAGAAAGGCTGCTGACTCTGATGAGATTTTATTTTGTTATCGTCATTAATCATTTTTGCGAACTTTTTCAACAGACCATAATCTTAACTAGTCACCTTGTTAAAGTATAATTTTTCAAATTATAACTACCTACACAAACCGACATTGTTTTTCATCAACGATAACATATAATTGTTTTCTCATTTATTTATTTATTTATTTATTTATGTTCACTCTGTCGGTCACTAATCGTGTTGATTAATATGATGTTGTAGCCGCCAACCACGCCATTCTTGTACACCTCTAAAATATACAACATTACCATACGAACATCATAAATCAGTTTTGGTGAAATAGAGAAAAGTGTTGGAATATAATATAAATAACATAACTTGTAATCAATTTCTCACATGGCTTATGTGCAGGCGAACTCTATCATTACATCCGACGTAATTGCAGTGATGGTTGATCTTATCGCTATCGCTTTGACGATAGCCCAACATCAAGCAATATGGATTGGTACTTTCAACATCAACATATACACAAAAGATGTTGAGATCATTTTTCAACAAAAAACGAATTAAAGAATAAATAAATAATAATGCAAAAAGAAAGGAATGAAAATGAACAACAAAGACTCTGTATATATGGAAAACAACTTGTAACATGATTATCGGGGGAATTTTGTAAAAATTGGTTAATTCCATCTGAATGATAACCAAATTAAATATATAAGTAAGCATACAATTATCTCGAATGCAATTATTCCTACAGTTACAAATTGCACGGTTCATCCATACTTAACACACCAAAAGGTATGTATGTATTTTAACTGTTGCAGCTGTACAACCCAATTTCCGTTCAACACTGAAACGATATAGTATTACTTATCTAATTTTAACGTACGATACTATATTATGATGGATAATTTGTTGCTCACCAGTAAGTATTAATTTGGAATCAATGTACGAATATCACGTACTTTACAAAATCGAGAAGAGGTAGATAATTTGCTTCATTCTTCTCTACAAGATTCTCTCACTTGTTTCGTTGTTTTTTTTTTTTATTATTATTCAGATAATGCTCACTCACTTATATGAAATATGTGAGATTCACGTTTCTTGTTAAACATAGAATAACAGTTAAGTCACCTTTAATTAACTACCAGTTTTAAAATATTCAATCAATAAAATTGAAATGACATCAATAATTAATAGAAATAGTTAATTAATGAATATTGATAAGAAATGTTATGATTTGTTAGTTGGATTATGACAAGTTGCATTCATCATCATAGACTCTCTGGTGGTAGTCATTGAGTGTTTCATAAAGATGGTGTTTTAACAGCCTATTCCTCTATTAATCATAATCAATTCTCAACAGCGGCTTCTCATTATAGGTTGTTATAGATTGTTTGATAGTAGTGACCGGCCACAACAAGGTCTGCTTTCTATAGATACAAAACGTATGTGTCTATACACATATACTGTGTATAAGATGGTCTAGGTTCACACCATAGCAATAAGAGACCGCCCATCCGCCTCTTTGGTGTTGTTCTGACTCCGATGGACATCACCAGATTAAACAGCCCATCATAATTAATATACAAATATGTACACGACGTTCGTAGATAAGTGATAGGTAAGAGGAGAGTCCAGAAGAAAGTTTACGATGGTTAACTCCAAGAAGTCGACACGATTAATTATATGAAAAATAACACAAGACCGACACATTCCAATTTCTCTTATCTACATACTCTATATAGGTACATACATACATACATATACGACAAGTTCAAAAAGCTTTAAATCGTATTTTCATTGCAATATATGTTTATAATTATGTATGATGGTATAGGTATATGTATGTGTGTATACTTTAGTCTTGATGATGAATAAGATCAGATCAGGCAATATAACTTTTAACAAATTTACGAATCGTTTCAGGCAATGGTTAACGTTATCATTGCTTATACAATATATAAGTATATAATGGGCAATGGCAACAATTTACGATCACAAAATGGAAAATAACCGTTTTCCATATCGTGCTATCAGATCATTACATAAATAGCGAAATAATTTCGTAAATGAAATTTTAAATTACATACTGCCATCCCTCAGGTTTCGATAAAGAAATATAGAAACTAAAAACAAAAAAACAATTACAATGAATATAACAAGCAAACAACAACTAACAATAATAAAAAAAAAAAACAAGGAAAGAAAATATCCAACCACTGCGCGATATAATGTAAAGACAAGATTAAAGATGGCTATCTTGGCTCGACTTATAACTCAAACTTTAATAAGAAAACAGTTTGCTTTTATTAATAGTCTTGACGGAGTTACTGAGCGTAGCCTCTAAAGTGCCGTCGAGCACGGAAAATGGCGATTTATTACAAACCATCTCTGCAGGAAAACCGATTTTACTTGGACTTGAGAAAAAAATCGCAGGAGGTGAGCTCAGCAGGCGCTACTGCACAAAAGTTAAACTTCTATAGAACCACAAACATGGAATCCTGTATTAATCGAAATATATCACTGCGCGCTCTGTATTTGAATGTCAATTTTGTTTATGATCTGAACACCAAAAAAATGAACAATCATAAATATTTGAGTTTTTATTGTAAAATATCCACTAATTACAATAAGTATTTAACATTTCTTATAGATCAACAGTTGAAAATTAGCAAAGGGATGTTATAATTGTTTTTGCTGTTCTTATTATTCTTATTATTATTATTATTGTTGGTATGCTTTACACACTGTTCACTACCTCAGGGGGTAGTCTTAACTAACAGCATCTTGTTAGGTACTTTATTTATCACATATCTCTCTTTGTCTGACATTTGGTGTAGGCGTCTCGAATCATCTTCGTCCCACTGAAGGTATATACATATATACATACATATACATATGGGTATATATAATATCAAGAGAAAACCACACACTTCGCTAACAAGCGGTTATTTATTTAATTATTTATTTATTCTATAATAGGTGCGTTTTCCCACCTCGATCCTACTTTATTTATGGTGCCACACGCAGACTGGAATTTCGATTGAAAAACCACCAGGTGATGTATTTATTGAGGTGCGACCAATATCTATGCTGATTGGAATCAGCTTGTTTAAAAGTAATGAGTAACCGAATGAATTATATAGGTACGTTATTTATAAAATCCAAATTGTCCTGTTGACAATTTCAATTTGTATATCTTATCTATCTATACTTATATAGTAGGCATAATTGTTATTAATTTATAAAATAACAAATTTTACGACTTGTTTAATTTAAAAAATAAATAATAACAACAATTATGTAAAATTACAAAAACAAATAAAAACAAAACGAAAATTTGTCGTTGTTTCTATTTATCCATACACACATCATATAAAGAAAAGACGAAATTTTATGCATACAACTGGCAAACTGGTGTGTTTGTATGTATGTTATACCACCAAGACCGGATATGAGTGCCCATATTTTAAGTTGGGTCGAGAACCCCCATTGATTCCAAGGCGGACTTACGCGTGAAACAATAAGATTTTATTTGAACACATGTTTAAACACCTCCCACGGTGCCTGGCTGTTCGTTCTACACATTCAAAACACGAGAACTTTACTCATCCTGATCATCATCATCATCATCCTCTATCTATAACATCACGAATCTAAATTTTCTTTAACACCAATAATAATAGTAATAATAGTGTAAGTAATATTGATCGTAAACAGGTATTGTAATGGCGGTAGAGGTGATGCCCTCTTTTCATTGACTGCTGATAATCCGCAGGGCAGGTATCCCTGACAACCGTCCACCACGTGGCTACCTTAATTAATCTCCCACACACGTGTCTATATAATGGATTTATTTCGAATTGTAACAAGACAAACAGAGACAAGTAATTACAAAAATTTAACAAAAATGTTTTGTATTCATGTACTATAGATACATACGTACATACGATGTCTCATACGTCTTCAGATCCTTAGGTATATAGGTGTTGAAATTATCGTAATAGGATCGGAAGGGTGTGTGGTATCATAAATTATAAGTGTATATCGAGTAATCGTCGTAATCAGTTTCAAGATACCGTGCTACAAACAAATAAGAAGGAAGCATTTATAGGGTGAATGGTTTCCTTTTTCCTTTTCAATTATTACACGCGAAAATATCCTTTAAAATACTATTTCGTAAATTAATTCTTTCAATTCTTTGGTTATTTTCATCAGTAAAATTCACCCCTATATGTGCATCTATAATTTCCTACCCTAATCATTTAATTTTTTTTTTTTTAAATATATTCTGATCTATAATCGATAAAGCGTTCAATGACGTCTGTAATTATTACTGTTTTTTTTTTTTGGTTGTTGTTTATAATTTATTGTGTATAACAGCTAACGCATACGTGGTGTAATTACGCGTTTAAAACTTAACGGGCGTTAAGAATTATAGTGTCCGCTAAATCGTTTCCGTCAGCTTGATTATTAGTCCCCATTTGCGGCCTGCTACAGTAGATTGTTTTCAAAATTAATGTCCTAATAGGTTTTTTCTTTCTCTTCTCTTTAGTATCTTGTTACAACAATTTTCGATAAAAAATCGGAAATTTTACGGAAAAAAACCTTGTTAAAAATTTAACAATATAATATGTCATGGACTTTATGTACTAGATGTTCATGGTGGTCCTATACCTATACGGTATAGTAAGTAAGACTAGAGGGTAAATTTGTTGGTTGTATAGTTGGCAAACTATCTGACAGTACAATATAGAAGCAGTGCATCATCTTCACAGCAGCAACGCCGTTGGTAAAACGACTCGTTACCTGATGATTACGCATATACGGTGCGTTATAATTGCTTGTCACTACACGCCCTGCCCTTTTGTTTATTACTATTCATTTGCATACGAACCACAAAACCTATAACAAATCATCTACTAAAGAAAAGCACACAGGGGCTCTAAAATTTAACGCAAACTTTCCTTGATGCTTTTTGTTTATTAGCCACCATGTCAATATTTGCGTCAAATATTTTTCTTTTGTTTTTTGTTTCATTGTTTCTTTTTCACACATACACGCAACCTAGAAATTTTCATTAATTATAACAAAACGACCAAATAAACACAACAAAAATTATGTGATTTGTTTTGAAACGAATCTCCAATTATTTCGATATATAATGATAACAGAATATCGGTTTAATAATATTCGGATTTCTCGTATTACACAAAATATAAAACAAAGATTAATAAGCTTCATTATAATCGAAATAAGAGTGAATGAGGATTGTAGTCTAAATTTTGATATAAATAATCGATATTAACGAAAGACATCAAACCACCCATCTAACGATTGAATCAACCATCTTTACAAATAATACACATATAGTTAGTGACTGTTGGGTTTTTGTCTGTTGAAGAATTTTAATATGTCGTCCTGCTTGGAAACATTTAATTTAATGCTTCATTGGCTAATTTGTCCGTTATTTATTGAACCGTCCATTTAATAAAACTATAGTCTGTTCAATCAAATAAACAAAATGTGTGTTTTTCTACTAATTATAATAAAATTTTTGATAAAAATTTTAATTAGCAAACTCTTTCTTATAGAATACGCCTCTTAAAATCCATAAACATTAATTTCCATGTAATACCTGTATCGTATTCATATCCGACGCTTAATAACTTTAAGAAACCATCCGAGTGTCATGTTATACCATGTATAGGTCCCATTGGATTTTTTCTAAAAATCATTAACATTCATGTTTTATCAACACTTTAACTTTCAGTTTAATAAAGAAAGACGTGTAGTTAAATTTAATATAAAATAGAGAGTTAAACAGATTATAATCAGGTGCTTCTTTTTTAAACAACAAATTTGTCGAGATTTTTCATGTGTTTTATACTCATAGTCGAAACACAGCAGGGTATTATTGTGAAGAATATTTACACCCTCTAACCCTCAATAAATTACAGTTGAGATATTATCTGTCGACTTTATACAACAATACATCACAATCTTGTTGTTGTTGTTTTATTTTGTATATACCTACATATAACTGTATAGGTATATATTATGTAAATTTATAGGTATTTTCCAATCAAATCCTCCAAAAATTAAAAACATTTATGAATAAAACAAAGAACACCCACAGTGTTTTCTTGACTATAGTGTGAACGATAAATCAGACCGAAATCAATCTCCAATTTGTTAACGAAACCGGTTACAAAAGTAAACGTTAGATTATCAACCCAACTAACTGATGATCAGACCCACCTTAACCCTATGGACTAACTAAGCTAAACCGAAAGGCTAAAATGCTAAAAAATATTATCTTAATAGATGTATAATGCGAGTAGAGCAGCAAATTATTTTTAACCGAGGTTACTCAAATTTGTTAACACGCTCCTGGTGATGATTGTAATTCAGGAGGTGTTTCTTAATTGAAACTTCTAGCGCTACAAATAATCGAAAAATTAAATCACGTAAGTAATCAAAAGTACTGATAGGAAATACGACTTTAAAGATATAGACGCGCAATAAATAAATCACCGTATTTATATCAAATTAATAACGTTTGATAATTATACAGTAGGTTCAATGGTGTTAGTTTATTACTATCAGACACGACTCATAATTACCAACATCCAATTTAATTCGCATAGAACAGATAAAATTCTAGTTTACGGTGAATTTCTATTTTAATAATAGCAACAACAACAACAACAACAAGGAGAACAACTTTTAGCAATTTTATTAATTTTCATACAAATTTCTTTGCATAAAAAACAAAAATACCTTCCATCCCGACTTTTGTAATTTGAGAATTACATTATTATTTGTTGTTGTATATGTGCGAACCAAATTATCCCTATCGTGTTACTATAGTTAAAATGATATCCTATACAACTGTAGATAATGAAATGGATTAAAACAGAGAGGAAAACCGCACAAATCCAAACACATCATCATTACGATTCCAACCAGGATCGGTGGTGTTTTACAATCAAATGAAAAGTTTTATACGAATAACAGCCTAGTTTTATTTAATAGTGTAACCGGCTCTGGTAATGTGCGGAATTCTTTTGGGAATACAGAACACTCCCTAAAAACATCAATTTGTAAACACAACACCACCAACAATCAAATTCACATTAACATTAAGTATTCCCAATAGATGAACTATTCACAATCTACAATCCCACAAGACAATAACAATTTTAATCACTTTATGATTATTCTTTTTGTTGTTATTTATAAGTAATACGATGATATGAGGGGGGAATTTTCAAATTTACAAGTCAACGTGTGTCGATTTAGTGTTATTATCTCGGGCAACCAATTTAAGGAAATAGGTAGCTATATATCAAGAAAAACAAGAATTGATAGTGTTTTAAATTACCAAGTTAATTGAATAGCACGGATGCCATAACTTATAATACAAAATTATTATTATAACAACTAGCATGGTTCGGTTATAGCCGTGCTACATAAAGACAAGGTGTTGTTATAACTAGAATTTGATTTGTGGTTGCTATTTTGAATAGTAGATAGTAGACCAGAAGTCGTTAGATAAAAGAGAAAAAAAATAAATAAATAATTAAAGATCAATATGTACATAACGATAGATACGATTGTTAGTTGTAATATAGAAAGTGAGATAGATGGAAATAATAATTTATTATAAACAATTTATCAGGTGTCAGGTGTAAATTTGGGTATTAATGTGTTATGGCCACAATTTACCATCATCATTCTTCAATTGTCTTGTTTTTCTAGATTTTAATTTGATGATTACGTTAGGATATGATTAATGTTACCATTATTCATTTTTTTTTTCTATTAATCTTTACTTGAGAATTTTATCAATTGCTTTATTTACAATTTCCTTCTAATTACAAATTGTTGAAAATTTAAAGAATTAAAAATGTAATCAACAACAACAAGAAAAATAATAAAATAAATTGTGTCTTTGCCACGATAGAACTTATCTGATCAACGAAATAATTCAATTAATGGGACTTTTAACCATGTAAGCATTTATTAAATGTTTAATTTTTGTCAGCCAATTAATAACAATCTTATCTGGTCATTATCTTATATCTTGATTATTTCAATAATAAATGAAATCAATTATAGAAGCACTGATTGTTGAATTTTTAATTCCAACCACACTATTGGGAAATTAGAATAAGAACAAAAAACTGAAAGATGAAAGACAGGGAGAAAACGAAGTAGAAGAAGAGGTCATCTTTACAATTATGGGTTACACACTGTAAACTGCAATATATTATAAAAAATATAGATATAATAAAAATTCCCTTTTTCATTCTATGGTTTAATAAAAAAAAAACAGTTTGCTCACTCTCTCACTTCAACAAACTGACAAACAAGCATCAATCCTTCATTCCCGTATACACTAAAAACAGCTGTCTGCCGACGGTAATTTGATACTTTTAAGAGGTATTCTCTATCTTTATCCAACTATTGACAATTGTCTAGTATTATCCTGGTTGCTCTTATGTCAGAAAAACAAACACATTAAAATGAACAGCACTGAACATTGACAATGCCTATAAATAGACCATATACTTCTATATGGGATTTAGAAGAACGTTATCGGTGTACAGCATCTCCGGCTATATGTATAGAGAAACAGAAAAAGGACCCTCTCTCTACACATATAATACAGATAGAGTTTGGTCCGTTTTATAATAGATTCCGTATCAGTCCGTCGCCTGTATATTATTGAGTAAAAAGGGAGAGAGCCAGTTCTTTTCAGGATGCCGCAAAAAAAGGGCAATAATAGAACACATACTGGTAGATAATTGGAGAGTTTGTTATATCTGGACTACTAGAAGGGGCAGATCGATGGTCAACTTTTCACCTTTATAATCTCGAATTAATATGAATTTCATTACGCACAACAGAAGAATTTTCATTTTCCTGTAGAAAATAACAATAGAAACACACTCATCATATCCGTTGATAAATGAGGTTAAAAGTTAATTTTTATTTATACGGATTACAATAAAATTAAATTAGAAAAAACACTATAATCTACAATAAAGATTATTAAAAGAAGCCAAACAGCATATCATATGTGATTATAAAAATAAGGGGGGGCCATCTGTATAGGAAAAAAAACCGAAACAAAACAAATAGAACGTATTCGTTTCGACATTAAAGAAAGTCATCCAACTGTAAGAGCCACAAAGACTCAAAAATTAATGACCATTGACAGGCTAATCATCGTTGAAGACTAAAATCGTTCCAGCTGAAAAATCGTCTGTTTTTTTCTCGTCATCTTAATCATAAGTATCGTCTACTTAAGAAAAATGTCACGATTAATAGGAAAAACGTGCTCTAAATTGGACTGTTTCTTACAAATTTAGCCACACTGTGGTAATAAAATTCAACAACCCTTCTTTAAGATGTAAACAAGATACTTTTAGATGAAGAGTTACGAGTTGGTGATGTTCACATTTGAGACAATTTAATTCATTTGTTTGTTTTTTTGTTTTAAATAAAATTATAATATGGTTGTTGTGAAGTCTTATTTGGCGAGTAATTGGAGACTTTGTTGTTTTCTATGCGCACGCCTAGTGTACTTCCGGGGTTCTCTATAGACTCCGGTTGTGGTCCGGGTATCGTATGACAATTCAGTGGCTGTCCGCGCATATCGAATATCAAACAACCAAAGCCCCACCTACACATGTTCATCTTGGTTTCTTTTCAATATTTACATTGGAAAATTCATTTCTGTAGATGCATGTAAACAATAGGAATTGTCCACATTTTTTTTTTATAAAACAACAAAACAAAACAAATGACAAGTTATAAAGCAAATAGTTGACTTTTCAGCCAATTTTGTTGATAGTTCCTAGAAATATTGTCTACGGTACAAGTTCGTGTCAAGCTCCATTGCCCTAAGTTATTGTGGTCTCCACGTGGGGGCTGAAATCATCCCCAACAGGACCGTAATTAAATATTAGTTACAATATAATTATTTCCAATACACAAAATATTAAACAACTTTTACAAACATTACACAAATATTTGATAGATTGATAAAGCGTTACAAATTGAGTTGTAGAAATAATTATAATAATATTCGATTTATTAAAGGTACGGCCCTGTTAACGACGATGATAGTACAACATGAATTAACACCGGGGAGCGCCGAAGAACCCCATTGACTTCCGGAAGTCAATGGTTATCATCGTTTGTGTGAAATGATGGTGTTTCGCCCTCCTTCCAAACAATACTCTAGTTAGCCGATCGTTTATCTCTCTATACAGACAGAAATTGGGATCAACGACTGTAACGATCTTCCTAAATTATAACGATATTGTTCTGCTGAAATTGTGGCAAAAATCTCTCTAAAAAAAAATAATAACAAATAAAGAAGAAAGTAATAAGATAGACAAGATTTATATGACAATTCTGATGGGAAAAGTTACGATAATTCTTCTAAAAACGGGAAAAAAAGAACCGTTGAAACTATCTACAGAAATTTATTAACATATTGCTTAAAAAGGAAAAGAACGAAGTCTCGTCGCCATTATCCTTACGGAGACATCAAGATTTATTTTGCATCTGATAATGGACGGTTTGCCAAACAGAAGACATGTCTCAGATAACGTTCCAGACCAGAAGGTGTGAACCCTTTTTTACCATTATGAAAATTTTCGATCGGACACCATGATAACATTTCAAAATACATACCTTGACAGTACTATAAGTCTAATGAATAAGAATAGAGGAAAAAGGGGGGGTCAGTTTGAAAATTTACTGTTGTTATTGTAAATGTTTTCTTCCTGTTTGTCCGGTTACAATATGTTCTTTTACCCTCTTTTTTTTTATCATTCACTCTTTAAAGAATAAGATTGTCATTTCCTAAAAGAGTCATCAACCCTTAGATTTTTATTTACAATTTTAATACAGTTGTGTTGTTGTACACTGTTTGCGGAAGGTATAATTCTGTAGCCAGTTTGTCTAGAGAAATAATGTGAAAGGGACGTTATGAATTCGTCGTTTGACAGTCATGACAATAGTTAGATCAGTTACATATCAAAATATCACTTAATTGGAACGAAAAGGGTTGATGGTGATGTGACAGTTGTTTTTGAATCATTCTAATCTTGAACAATGTCACTAATCAAAATGTTGTAGAAAAATTGTTTATTTTTATAAAACGCAATTTTTCTTTTAATATAAAATTTTAAGATAAATGTTGATCGATTAATGTTAGAAAAGTTACAACTTCCCTATAATCATAAAACTAATTATAAAAACATTAGACTATAAAATAAATATAAATAGATACTTAAAAGTAATAAAATCGTGTAAAATACGTATAGTATTTCATATTTATTTACCTATGAATTTATATTACTTTATAAACATAGTAAAGAGTAAATTCAATTTAATTTTGTGTATAAAATTCAAATATTACAAGCTGTTGTTAAAACATTATTTCAACTTTAGCACTTTTATAACATCATCTTGAGAAGTGTTACTCCTTTACTTTATATTCTTGTTATTATTCAATATTTCTCAATCGTATGTTAGGCTATTTACAAGAAAAATAGCGCAAAAGTTTTGAAAACAATGTCTAATTGTAAGTATCCTTGAACAATGGAAACAGTTTTGTAGAGCATTTGCAAATGACAAAAATTGATTACAATGTGTATATTCGACTATCAATTTTAATATTGTGTAATTTTCAAAACTAAATATCACTTTCTCCTATTTACAAATCATCTATAAAGACACTGCCATTATCAAAGAATGTGTACAGCCTCTCTATTAGCACTAATATGACTCAAAACTCTTAAAGTTTCACACTTAAACAGTCAGGAACGGATTTGGTTGTGATGCCACCCTATAGTATGTACAGGCCCCTTCTTATAATGTCAAGAACTATATTCATACAACAGGCGGTCCATATACAGGTTGAGACATTTCAAATAGAAACATTGGAGAAACTACAAGAAATGAAACAATGATATACCGTAAGATTTTCATGAGTAAGCTCATAGGGAGAAAACAAGCATTAGACCGTCTTATGACTTTCAACTAAGTTGGAGTGAGATGGAGAGAAAACACCCTTTGATCACGTATTTTCTCTCCATATCACTTCAACTTACTTGAAATTCGTAAGACTGATTAATGATTGTTTTTTCTTTATGAATCTACTCATGAAAATTTTATGGTATATAGAACATGGGAGGATTAAGAAAAATATTTATAAAAATATCCACCTACTCTCCATGATGCCATACCATACCACTGAGGATTTTTATTCTTTTAACACATAAACAGATGAGAAAACATTAGCTATCTCTATCGCAAGTTACGTAGAAACATTTCGATTCCAATATGTAAGAGAAAGATGAGATTATATTTGCATTAGACTGTCTCAACCTTAATCCTTGTTTTAACAATTCTGAGTCTTAACAGTAAGAGAACAAGCAAACGCAAAAATTGTTCTCAGAATCGACAGAAAAGTCATTTGATTCTGAATTTTTAGCGCCTTCCAAATTTTTGTCACCTTTCAAATTTTAATAGCTTTTAAAACTTTAATCACCTCCCAAATGCCGCCCGTTAAATTGTGTCCCGCTAGACCCACTCCTTGCCAGTCCAAACCGTAAGCAGTCTTTCACTGTAAGCAGTCTTTCACTGTAAGCAGTAACTTTTAGATTTCAAACAGTGTTAATGTTTAAAGTTAGAAATGAGGAAAACTTTCAAGAATGATAGGAAGCTGTACTGCCCTATAATTATTATGAATATGAAAGCGAACTTATACAGCTGCTTTATTACTATTTTCTTCTTCTAATAACAATTTGTAATAAAATTAAGCGTCAGTTGGTATCATAATTATGAGCGTAAAGAGCATTATCACTAGTAGAATATTTCTGCAAAACAAGAGAAACAATCCATATGTTGACTTTTCAATAACGTTCTATAGTGGGATAATTATAAAATAAGAAACCATGGATCAGAGTATAAGTTGTACTGAAAGCATGAGAGAAATTAAGGAACAAGTATTGAGATCAGTGAATCCAATTTTTAGTTCTGAGCAATAAAAAATATACAGTTTTGGCTAATTGTAAAAGAGCTTTTTTATGTCCAAATAAACAATTTCGTGTGTTTCATTGACTCTACACCACATAAAATGATAATGCAGAGGAAAAGGTTTTTCAGTGAATTCCTCAAATGAATGAACTCCTCATCGTGATCATTTAGTACTAATATTGCTACACATTTATGGTGAATAAAACCAAAACCAAATTTATTATTTTGCTAATTGGATATAGAGAAATCGGTTTAAGAATCACCAAAAACGAGAACTCAAAGTTTCCTTTCAAATTTTGCAAGAATCAACCGTACGAAGTCTAACAGCAAGTCAACCAGAGAGTCTTTTGGAATTCGATGAACTTTATACAAAGAATCCAATTTGAAAATGAGTTAAAATCAGATAAAGAACGCTTTTTGTGCTTGTAAAACATTGTAAAACATTGCAACAGATCAAAAATAACAGTCGTAAATTGGGTTAACTCTCCTATTTACTACACCTACACCTCTCATTATTGTTTTACAGAGTATTCCAGTATTACAGAGTTGGCAAACTTTTAAGATGCAAAATTCAAATTTTTACAATTTCAAAACAATATCTGAGAATCAACCAACAAGTCATAAATCATAATCAACAAATTTGCTTCAACGAAACAATTAAAATTGGAAATTTGACAAGCAAACAATATAATGTTTAACATTCCTTTAATTGTTTGCTATTTTTATCCATTATAGATACTAATTTCCATCCGTCGTTAACTATTTGTTTCAATTCAATCGATTATTCGATCAGGAAGAGCTTTTATTATGTGATGTCTAAATCTTGAATCAAAAACCAACCAATAACATTGATGTCATCATTTCCATAACAAGTCTCTAACATTCTTATAATAAGCGGATAATACAAGAATATCGTGTCAATAATATATGATGTACCTACATTTTCCAGTTCAATAATGTGATTGTATTGTATTGTTAAAAGTATACAATAAAGATTTAGTAGATTTATAATGTATATCTACCAAAGAGTGTATAGGGAGGGAAAAGAGGAACAGCCACAAAATTGTCGGGTATGATAGTGAGGTCACAGAAATTGTGTGCGCCCCTTTTGTACCTTTTCAAATGTCAATCGTTCTTTTCATAAAACGACAAGAGCTTTAACAGATTAAAGCAAATATATAGAGAACTATATCTCAATTATGTCGGTTCTTATAAAAATTTAAGAGAACAGATTTAAATATAAAAGTGTTGATGGATTATCCTATAACACCCCCTATTGATTAGAATTTAAGCCGATTTATTTAATATCATCATTTTGTTTTTTAATTGTTATCTCTTAATATAACACTTATTTATTAAGAATTTTGTAGATTAAATTTTTTAGTTAAATGGTGAGAAATTCTAAAAAGATAATAATCACACCTTCAACGATATACAATGCTATGTGGTTTTAGATAGCAACAAATTAGCACCTCTCACTGACAAAACAGCATGAATAACATCCAATTGGATATGACGATTTCAATTGGTAGATATGGTAGAGGACTCCGCCTCGACCTTGTTGGTAACCTGTAGGAAGTCCCGCCTCTGGAGCTTTCTAATATAGGGAAACTGTTCAGCTGGTGTTGTAGGGGATCCAGTTGTTCGGAGGACATTGAGGTGTATAGTGCGTTGTTTGTATTCAAAACACTCTTCAATGTGTAGTGTTTTCTATTTTATCAATTTCATCCAATATTACAGTAATTATCATTCAACAATTTATTATCATTAATATTATTATTAATTAATAGAAATATGTAGATTTTTTTAAACAAAATTGAAATTTGTTTAAATTTCCGTTTAGATAGTGAACATTTAGCAATTCGTTGCGTCAGATGTTAAATTTAGATTCTGGATATGAATAGAGAACGTTTCAGTTGAAATTTGTGTAGTTTTTGTGTTTAAATTATTTGAATATTGTGTGTATGACAAAATTGTGATCTTTTTTTTTATTTATTTCGTGATAAATTAATAAAACATTCGTGGATTATTAAAATATTGGTAAGAAGAGTCTTTGCATATTTCTGTACTTTCTATTAAAGAAAAATGTTAAATTGAAAACAAAAGGAAGTAACAGCTGTACCGTTTACATTTATTTTTATTTTTTTTAATTATTGGTCATTAAAATTTTCAAGAGAAGAAATAAAATGCCAAAAATAGTCCCACAGAGATGGATCAGTAAATGTCAAAAACAAGCATTATGAATTAAAAAAAAAAAAATCTTAACGACTCATTTGAAATATTATCGTCAAATTTTCACATAAATCCACTTAAAAAAAATAAATAATCTCAAAGTATAACCATCAATCTTCTTATTTTCTGTTATTATTAAAATTCTATCAACTAACTTACGTTTTTTCCGGATTTTTACAGATCCAGTATCTTGACATTATGTTTGTTAACAAAATCGAATTGCACCCTCGATAAAAATTATTGCATTAAAATTCAGTAATATGTTATTGTTTGTCTGATTATTTTAAAAATAAAGAAATAAACAAAATAATAGACAATATAGAGGAAGTAGTGAAAGAGGACAATAATGTTGTCGGCGGGACTTGGTTATGGTGTTTCCAGTACAGTAACAGGCACCACGCCCCCTTATAGTCCACCGCCGCCAGCACGGCATAGCCCTCTACCAAGTTTCGGATTTACCCAGGAACAAGTGGCTTGTGTATGTGAGGTAAGTGGTATTTTATCGAAAATAAGATTAGGGTTAACCAGTAGAATAGAGGATCATGTTGATGTAATATTTATTATGGTGATACTTTCAACTTAAAAATTAACAACCCCTCTTATATTTAAAATCGACAAGTTAAAAAGGACATGCAGGAAATAATAATAAATTTACGTCCCACTTGTATGGTTTTTTTCGTTATAAAATTCTTGGAATGTTTGCAAATGTTTCTAGAATCACAAATCTTTGACTTTCATCATATTTTATCAATGTTGGTATTTTTGCCGACAAGCTACCAATAATTTTCTACGTTTGATGGAATAGCATTTAAAAATAATCAGATGTCATAACAAGCGATTTGACTCTCACACGCGGCTCTTAAATTCTTTTTATCACATTCATTGATAAGCGTTAGTTTGTTTTAATTCATTCGTGGTTGATTCGCCAAATATAGCTGTTTAGAGTTGCTTATAATTGTTTCAGCAAAAGATTCTAAATTAAGATACTTCCCAATTGCTGTATTGCTACTTGCTTGTACATACTCTAATGTATTTTATGAGTTAGGGAGATAACGAATTTTAGAATGACTGAAACTGGAAGAACTGATGTTGGCACAATTCTCCTAAAATTTAGCTCGGTTCTTTTCGTTTTTTGTTTTGTTCAGTCAACAGACTAGATAGCTTGTAGCGATATCATAATGAGATATTTTGATTCGAGCAGAGCCAGATTAATTGTAAGACCAAACGAACAAAGCAAAAACTATCTCAGTATTATACTCTCCAGAATGGAATGAGATTTCAAAGTTGTGTCTACCTTTGCGCAAAACTAGAATTAACGATAACCAAGATAAGGAAAAATACTCAAATGTGAATGACCATATGAAATCTGTTTTAGCATCTAATTTATATCAAATGTGTATATCAAAACGGTACGAGACAACTTCTAGCTCGATAAACACCTGCTATTCTTAGAAGCGGTCTGATTTGCTGAAACAATGTACTTCTTCCGCTTCAACTTGCCTTTGTTTTACATTAGGAAATCTGTTACTATTTAGCTTCTTTTGTCATACAACCGATACTGCCTTGTGTGGTCTCTTACTTTTAATTATTTGTAGAGCTTAGTTTTTGCTCAATCACAAAAATCTGATATTATTGATATCTAAAATTGAATTTTGTCGTTTCTTTGTTCAATTTAACGGCAAATTTCCAAACTAACAATCGAATTTTGCTGTCTTTTTCAAACATTATAGGAGAATTTAATGAAATATTGAAAAAATGCTTTTAAAATCGATTGTGGCAAGAAAATTTGTACGAAAAAATCTCGAGTTTAAACAGGAATTCCAGAAATTCACCGCGAATTCTAAAGAATTCTCTGTCAGTTTCTCTCTAGTGTCTGATAAGTTGAATTAATTTACAATTTACGATCCCATTGAACAAAACAAGCTGTACGCTTTTATGGTTTGAACATCAAAAAATTATTTTTTATTGAGTAGTTCTAGTTGACTTGAAAATATACAGAATAGTCTTGAGGGTAGGTAATTTTACAAAGTTTCTACCTCTTCAACCCAGACAAAGGTTATAACTTATAAGACTGTCCCGGTTCCTTTAGTTTCTCCTATGTTCCTAGATGAACTGTCTCAACCTGTATGTGTTTACACATGAGATCTCCATGACTTTTAATTATAATGAAAAATTACAATAATTAGAGCTAACACGTTTTGTTTTGCAAAAAGCCGGATATGTAAATTAAAACGTAGAAATTAAAAATAATAATCATTCAAATAAAGATTCAAACTTCTCTATTCATAAATATAAAGTCTTGCCAATATTAAGAATTAATTTCCAGCTATAAATCTCCATTTAACCAGTATATATACAGTATCTGTTCAACTTGCATATTCTATTTTTAATTGCACTATTGCATGTGTCTTCAATCACCATCACAAATAAAAGTCATTAAAATGCATATATCACCATTTAAAACAAGGCATTATTTCATCTGGGCAATGAGACTTTTTTAAAAATAAAAAGACGACTGGCATTTTATATTGCAAGTTTCATTATTTCATTCAATCAAAAAAAAAACTAATTGTTTTTCAGCAATCAGCATAATATACAGAAACAGTGTATTTATTCAACCAAATCCACCTACATGTATCATTTTCTTTACACTCATTCATTATTCTTTTATATTTGTAAAAGGTAGTGTTGTACCATTAAAAGGCTCATGTTACTTTTGAAAAAACAACATTCAATGTTACAACAAAATCTAAGAAATTGTAGTAGGTGGTTAATTGTTGTTATCTTTGTTGTCTTCAGTCTTTGTAAACTAATCAAAGATGTAGTATCAGCAGATTTTCTCCAATATCTTCTATTATAAGAATTTTGTCGGATACGAAACAATAGTATCAAATTTATAAACATTTGATAAATTACTTTGTATAATTGATGAATCATTTAAATTAATTCTAATGTTTATTGTTTATTATAATTTCCGTTTCCGTAAGTTCTAAATATTTTTGTTTGTTTTTTGTTTTAAATAAAAACAAACTGTAGGTTTTACAACAAGCTGGCAATGTTGAACGTTTAGGTCGTTTCTTATGGTCATTACCAGCATGTGATAAACTACATAATAACGAATCTGTATTAAAAGCAAAGGCAATTGTTGCCTTCCATCGTGGTAATTTCAAAGATTTGTATAAAATTTTGGAGAGTCATCAATTCAGTCCGCACAATCACGCAAAATTACAAGCGTTATGGTTAAAAGCCCATTATATTGAAGCTGAACGTTTACGAGGTAATCTACAAATTTTATTTAATTTTCAAATAATTTAATTTGTTTTGTTTTTAATAAATAGGTCGACCCTTAGGAGCTGTTGGAAAATATCGTGTACGAAGAAAATTCCCATTACCACGTACAATATGGGATGGTGAAGAGACTAGTTATTGTTTTAAAGAGAAATCAAGGAGTGTTTTAAGAGATTGGTATAATCATAATCCATATCCTAGTCCACGTGAAAAACGTGAATTAGCCGATGCTACCGGTTTAACAACAACACAAGTTTCCAATTGGTTTAAAAATCGACGACAACGGGATCGAGCAGCTGAACATAAAGACAGGTATATACAATTTTCACTATGATAATTAATTTAATCAATGAATAGTAAAAGTAACCCTTATATAGGATAAGGTATAGGTTTATATATGCGTATTATATTACAACAGAAGCCTTACGATTATTTTTTTCGTGTACTTATCATGATGAGTAGTAGTAGTAGGGAAAAAAATTCAGGGTTTCTTTCCTTGTTGTTGTTGTTGTAAGATTTGTATTTTAATATAATTGTTACGGTTTCAAAGATCGAAACGATTTCATGATAAGACACTTTATGTTTATTTGTCAGAGAGTGGGTTTTTGTGGTTTTGATTATATTGACAGTCATAACGGGCGTTAGCCAAGTTTTATATACACATATACATACACACACACAAACATACATTGTACATATTGCGTTTGAATCTTAGCTATAAGAGTGTCAGATGTCGGTTCCCGTGACTCATGTTCTAAATTTAACCATTCCCAGTTTTGAAATCAAATCCATTTTCTTTTATTACTATTACTATTATTATTATAACACTATTTGTGTATATTTTGGAAATTACTCCTTCAATTTGTGTTTGAAAAATTCAACCCAAATGATTTGGTTTCCAAGAAATATGTGTATTTCTTCTATCATAATTAATCATAGAAACTTTTTTTTTGTTAAAGAACAGAATGTGAAAATCTCGATTACCAAATGTCTAAAAATATACAGAAACTAATCGAGTTTTAATAAAATGTAAATGAAACTATAGAATACGAAGCAATAAAACACACAACTCTAGGAATGAATAAGAAATGAACATTTAAATTTATCGTATTTCTTGTCAGTCTTGTCGAAAATTTATTTGTGATAATTGTCGAAGCAGGTGCGTGGGGGCGTAATAGTTAAAAAAGTACCGTTTTAGATATACAGTAGATAAAGGGGCAAGAAAACGTATACAATGATAAGGGTGTACATAAAATAATGAATTGTAATAAGATATGTTATACTTCGTCTGTTTTGTCGTGTTCAACTTGACTTCAAGGTAGTAAAAGCGATAATTCTTTCCCTAACAAAAGTATCTGTTACAAGCCTAATGTAACGCTACTTTCACACTCAATGCTTGAAAATTTTAGGACCCTTGTGATTCAAAGATAAAAAAGATAATTGCCTACCTTTACGATGTTGTAGAACACCTTCTTGTCCCATATCGTTCAAGATTACTGTAAATACTGAAAAAGAAAAGCGTTTAGAAACAAACATTGCTGATGTTTGAGACCTTTACCTCTTGTCGGACGATAACGCCGAATTCCAATGATGCTCATTTTGTAGAGATGATTATCCAAACTTGCAAACACAGAACACTGCAATAACAAATAACACTTTTTGATTGTGGAAAAAAGAAAATTTTATTAAAAAAAAAGAAACGTGAAACAAATCATGTTCTGGGGTTTTCCCCAAGCGTGTTAGGTCTTTATCAACAAAGAATGCCACTGGTATATTTTTGTAAATAGTACCAACCATTAATTTCACTAAATAGCTGTTAAACTGGGGATTTATTTACATTTTAACAAGTTGATGTACATATGGAGTCAATCTTTGTCACCATATGCAACAAATCTTTGCAAATAGTCTGTCACTGTTCGTTATAAAAAAGTTTTGTTTGATAAATCAATTTTTTTGTTTTGTTGTAAATTAGCTGTTTCGTTATAGAGAATTTGCATTTAATTTTAGTAAAATTGTTAGGTTATCAATCAATTTTGAAAACAATTTGGCATTCATTTAGACAAACGTATCGGATGTGAACGTATGGTATGAGGTGTCGTTTAAAATAGCAACACTGCTTGTGCTCCTGAGGCTATTCTCAGTTTCCAGGTCCCTAACAAAGTTATTCGATACCGAATGAAGCCAATACTAGAAATAGAATCATAGAAATTATTCCGTGGCTGTTGTTATTACGGTTAAAACAATAATTCTAATTTCCCAGGATATTATTGTTGTTATATATGTATACACAAGACCACGTTTTATGCAATATTTTGTCTTTCTACTACTTTGTATGGTGGATTGTTTTGTCTTGATTCTTTCTGTGTTTGTTCTGGTGTTGGTTAAAATTGTATGAAGAAAAATTTTTGCAATTTACTTGTAATTGAATCTAGTCTGTCAAGGTGCATCGCCAAAGACCACCTACACACACCGTGCTCCTTCTGTACAAATACAGAGATACACATTATAAACGTATAATACCCTCCAGCCGGGAGGCATTGTAACAACGCGCACACACAGTGCCGGGTTCTGTAAATATCGAATTTCACCTGCGGGCTGCCTCCTTCGGGTAACTCGATATCCGTAAACCGTCGTCATCGATGTTGTGTGTGTGTATGTGTGTTAGCTTCAAGTAAGCAAGCGTTTTATTATAAAAGATGTAAGAAGAAATTTTCGCTTGAGAACTCTTTCGTAAAAAACCAAAGGAAAAAATCAAACAATTTTATAGTTTCCTCTAGCTGGAGTTATACATACAATATGTATATGTGGCAACAAGATAAATAGGAAGACAAAGATAGATAATGAAATGAGGCCAAAGAACCCGACGAAAAGTGGCGGAATTCAGTAAACACATGTGCACCACTTGTCACACACCGCCCATTTTCTCCATCAAAAGGAACTACACACACACACATTATTTAAAAGTTAGGGAAAGGTTCCTAATAAGTGTTTATTTAAGCCATCAATTTTGCCTTGACTCTCTCAGAACTACCACCGTACTTTTAAAATAAAAGAGAATCGACACTAAATAGTTTTGTTGTTGATTTGAAACGACAAAATATGGGCATTTTTATTTTTCATTTTAAATAAAACAAGTGAAAAACGGATAATAATAAACAACGATGGTTGGAAATTGCTGATGACTTCTTCTTATAATAGAATTCGATCGAAAAGCGTCGTTTAATTGAGGGGTGGATAAAGTGTATTTGAACAGACACTGTTGTTTTCGTGTAATTTGATATGGGAATTGAGGGGCGGTAGATAGAAGAGCTATCCAGCATTCCAAACACACGGCTTCCATTAGTACGAATTTTAAGTTTATTCTAGAATTAGGTATTTAATAACCACAATCCATTCATATACTCATTATATTGATTTTATTATAGTGTACTTCTGCTGGAAAATTGTTTTTAATAATCCAATAATTAACATTATTTTAAATTGAACTGATACACTATAATCGCTTATAGTGAAATTAGATTTTAATGTCGGTATAAAGTGAATTAAATCATTACGACTAAATCATGTTATTTTTGCGCTTTACTGACCTGTACTGAACAACTCTGTTATAACGTCATTATTCTGAAGGTCCCTTGAATATCGTTATAAACAAGTTTTACTGTATCTTTCAATTATATATATTTTTTATTTTATTTACATTTTGCTCCCTTATTGGTAATTGGTTTGTTTAACATTTCTATTATTTATTGTCAATTTTTTGTTATAAATGTGCTAAGACTTCCGTCAATTCTTGTGTGAATTCTCCAGAGTTTCTCAAAAATATTTTATTCGACTTTTAACAAGGTTTACGGTCTCTGTAGCCAGGGGCGATCCTACTTATTGTGCGAGTGGTCCGTCGCACAGGGGTGACCAATGATTTATTTTGAAAATTAACGCTCTATCGGCTTAATTCTTAACTTTAAAAGGAGCGACCGACGGCTTGGCTATGGTACATGAACGGCCAAATATCTGAATTTTATGTACTAAATTTTCTAATTACAAAAATAATCGGCCATTTTGTAGGAAATAGTTCTCTGTAAGTGATATAAAATATAGTAAAGCCCGCTTATAACGAATTCCATGGTATTACAGTATTACTCGCTATTTATTATATTTGTAAAGATGGAAAAATGACAATCCTAAATACTTAGGATGACGGCTTTTTCACGCGTGTTCGTGGAACTTGCCCTTGCAGTGCCTGAAAATGTCGTTATAGCAGATTGTTTGCATTTGTATCAATTGAAACGAGCATGAAGCGCCAAACAAACGCGAGCGAAAAGTGTGTTACAATATACTGAGAAGCTTCTACCAATGCCATCTCACTACTATTACTACTACTGTTGATGAGTTTGACAAAAAAAACTCGCAGTTGCAGCGCGTTTTTTTTTATCACATTTATGCCACAGCGCGTCTGTATCCAGGTATTTGCGTGTTTATTCATGAACATGTGCAAAGTTGCACAGGCTACGTCTGCACCAAGTTTGCAGCACGTCTTAGTTGCGCATGTAAAAGACATCGTGTACATAAGCTCCAAATGGTCTCATGATTTATTTATGTATCTAAAGCCAAGTTGACAAAAATAAATTTGATTTAGTAGATTTCGAAAATGATGAAACGGTAATAACCTGCATCGAGACTATTCGTAGGTTCGAAGTAATATTTTTTGTTTTCGTATCTAAAATCGGATGGAAGAGATACAAAAGATTGTCCAAATTCTAAAGGAAGTAAAGCGTTGATTGGTCGTTTTGAAACAATTTAGACATCAACAATACTCTTTGTAATCGAACATTAATTGTGGACCCACTGTGAGGCTACTTCATGTATATATACCGTAAGATTTTCAAGAGTAGGCTCATAGGGAAAAAACTAGCATCAACCAATCTTACGACTTTGAAATAAGTTGAAGTAAGATGGTGTTTCTCTCTATCTCACTTCAATTTATTTGAAAGCCATTGGACTAGTTAAATGCTTGTTTTTTCTCTATGAGCCTATTCTTGAAAATCTCACGGTATATAATTGGACCCACTTATTCACCGGCTGCTCCACTTACACCGGGACCACTTACCTACACCTCACTTTAGGACTAATCATATACAATTATGATGTGAAAATGAGCAAAATCGAAATCATGTCTTGTAAAGTTGATGAAACGTAGAGCTAAAGAAAATTACAATTACTTGGATGGAACCTTTATTGCAAAATTTCTTCATTTTAAGAACGCTTTTGTGCCCGTCAAGCTAATACATATAGAATTAGAATTTATGTTTTTGGCACTCAATAAATGAAGACCATTTTCGTGTCAAAAATCTTTTGTCTGATCATTTCTCCTTACACTGTCCTCAGAAACGTCTGTTCCACTATCAACAAATTTTTAAAAGAATTTGTAATTTTTGGGAAAGTGTTTGCGTGTAACACATTTTCTTGTTCAAGTTCTATGTTTAAAAATTGTTTCTGTTCTTGTACTCGCTGGAAACAGTAAAGTAACTTGACAAATTCCTTAAAAACTGATTTATCTTGAGAATCTTGAGATGCCAGTATTATGCAAGAACTTGGCAAGTTTTCCAAGTTGAGACAAGTCGTTTGACACAAGCCAACTTGAACAAGAAAAAATTGATAATGTAATCGTATTTGTTAAGAGACTTATTCCACAGAAAATGCCATTTTTTTGTTTTGAATCTGCCCCTTATAAACTGCTTTATTTTGTGACGCAAATATATTTCTAAGAATTGCACTGTTAATAATTCTCATAATTTCGAATTTTCTAGTGGCCAATCGAGTACAGATAAACCACATTTGGATTCTAGTGGTTCAGAAAGTGAATCTGAACATAAAATGTCAACATACACACCATCCGGCCCAGTTGGTCCACCTCAACTAACAACATCCTATGTTGGTGGTGGTATTGGTACATCAACAATTGGTGGCGGACAAACCTTATATCAAACACCAGGTGGCATATTACATGATTATCAAACATTGTGACAATGGTTAGGTAATAATTGTTCACAACAAGATAATAATTACATTGCCACTATCACTACTCCAAATGTTACTTAATAATAATAATAATAATAATAATAATTATAATGAAATAAATAATTTCAGTGATAAGAATATAGCTTGTAATTGACAATTAACGATTATTGATGTTGTTTTTTTTTGTGTTCATATCTTTAAAATTCTTGATTACATGCTATTTTCACAACAAGATTACATTGAAGAAAATTTGACAAATTATTTATAATTTTTTCCACAAATTCTCAAGAAAAAATTACAAATATTTCAAATCGGTTTTTGTTGAATTATTTTTTAATTAGTATTGTAATAGTTTTTCTTTTTTTGTTTTGTTTTGTTTATAAAGCAATTGCAACAATTGTAAATACGACGGATTATTCCTTTAAAAATTATTCAATAGTTATTATGATGAAATCTAGTGTGTTACGGTCAAATAAATGCACCTATCTTTGATAAGACTTCAGTTATTGAAGCTTCAAGAGTCAATTTTTTTTTTTTGAAGATTTTGGAAGAACTTTTGAAAAATAAAATTCCATGTAAAATGCACAAACTCCATGGCAATAAAATTTTTCGAACGTTTTTTTTTTGTTTTTGAAGTATTATACATACCTTCGCTGATACGTACTTAATATACATAATTAGAAGATAAACGATCACCCTTACACACGACTATTTATGTTTATATTAAAGGTTTTATGTTAATAAAAGCTGATTATTTAAACATTTTGTTTTATTTAAAGCCCACTCGCGACATCTACGTCTCGTGATTTCAACTAAATATCTGCACTTGTTGATAGCGTTTTCGGATTGTCGAAACAATGATGGCGCCGCATAGTTAACTAGATTTAATTACAACTTTTATTGATATCAAATAATTCATATACCATGTTAAGAGGAATTTGCGATAGAACTGTAAGTATTCATGTAGAGCAGAAGGTAAACACTGGACCGATACATTGATAACTAATGTAAACAGCCTAGCAAATGTCAGTGTAAACATTAGGTAGGCATACACGACCGGAAGCTGAAGAAAGGATCAGGTCTATAACCAAATGTACTTGATTGTAAGGATCAGGTTCACTGTTACAAAACTACTGACGTATCTCATCCTTTGCATTAAATCATTAATCAAATTAATCATTTAATAGACTTTTTGCTTCTTAATTAATACACTAATAACTAAAGTGATGTGTCTAAACGTATATCTGTCGGTCATCCAGTACGTGTTTCATCAATTTTGAACGTCGTTTTAGTTTTTACGAACCTTGTTTGCGTAATGAGCATTAATTACACCAGCTGCTTAAAAGCATCTTCAAAGTCGAATCTAGATAACTTACAAATCAATTGCTTAAAAATAATGGATTTCTGATTTCTGCAACACACATAGAGAGATTCATTCTGTAATTGGGTTTAATCTGGCAGTATTACAGATTTATCAATTCGTTAGTGTTCACAGTAATAAGAACTACAGATCATAAGATTTGATTTAGTGGATCGATAAGATGTTCCAAAAATTCCGTTTGTGTATAGTGTATGCCTACCAATTACCCTAGCCCCTATGGTGGCATATACTACGACAAATATATTCAATAAAATCAAATAAATAAATCCTCTCTCATCAGTGTTTATACGTATAAGAAGAGCCTGACTTTCACTTGTGTTTATATATAGGGCCCGAAAATATCTACATACGTTCCTGTTCCGTCGGCGATATCTTCATAAGCGTATCGAGTGACGTAATAATTAGAACTAAAAAAAATTGAATTGAATGAAAACTATAAAAAGACATCAAATTAACAATTTTTCTTTGTAGTTTAAGGATTTATATTAAATTTAAACATCGATGCGTTTTTGCGACGATTCGAAAACGCTTTTATTTTTTTATTGTTGGTATCATTACTTGTCAAATGCCGAATGCGTCAAATGTCAAATAACCTCAAAACAATAGTTGCAAAACATCTTTCTCTATTTTTACAACTTTTTTTGTGATAATACACTTTTTTTTGTTAATAATAAGACATGAGTTACACAGAAAAACACGATGTCCTAAACAAAGAAGAATGGATGAAATTGTTAGAAGAGAATGATTTAGGTCGTACAAATATGAATAAGTTAATAATGAATTATTTAGTAACAGGTAAATATTTATTGTTTTTCATCAATACTGGAAAATTGTGAAATTTATTTGAATTATTGTTAGAGGGTTTTAAAGAAGCTGCTGAAAAATTCCAACAAGAATCTGGTGTAGCTCCTGCAATAGAATTACATAGTTTAGATGATCGAATTAGGATTAGAGATGCAATAATGAATGGACGTGTCCAAGAGGCAACAGCTTTAATCATTCAACTTCATCCTGAATTATTAGATAACGACAGATACCTGTATTTCCACTTACAGGTAAATCATTACAATATAAAATCTTATATTTCTACTAATCGTAAATTATTATAGCAATTACATCTAATCGAATTAATACGTAATAATCATGTTGAAGAGGCATTAGCATTTGCACAAAGTCATTTAAGTGAAGCTGGTGAAGAGGATCCATCTGTTTTAACTGAATTAGAACGTACTGTTGCATTATTAGCATTTGAAGATCCATTAAGATCACCATTTGGTGATTTATTGGCACCATCACATCGACAAAAAATTGCTAGTGAAGTGAATGCGGCTATATTGAAAATGGAACATCAAGAGACAACAGCATCGAAAATCTCAACATTATTGAAATTAGTTTTATGGGCACAAGATAAATTGAATAAAAAAGATGTAAAATATCCGAAAATGACCGATTTAGCAACGGCCACAATTGATGATCCCCAATAATTATCTGGCGTTTTTTCTTTTTTTGGTTTTGTTGAAAGAAATCCAATTAGGTGGAACGAGTAATAGTTAAGTGATTCCCAGTTTGTTGTATTAAAATTCTTTCATTTTATTTTTATTGTAATTATTTTATGAGAATTGTAAAAAATACGTGACATTGTTATCTAACAAAAATAAAGTTAACAATTTGTAAAAATATACATAAAAATTGTACAAACATTCCAAAATGTCTATAATCACCATCCAAACACATATTCGAAAGCTTTCGATACAAGTCCAGTTGATTTCTGTGGCACATTTTGTGGTGGTAGAACTGAATTATTCTCATTTGGATTAACAAATGATTGTCGTAATGATCGGGCACGTATCGGTGCCACAACAGAATCATTTTCTTTATTATAATATAGATTAACACCAATCATAATTGTATTATTAAGACAACGTCCATTTAATGCTAACGCCCTAGATACATCATTTAAATTCTCAAATTTCACATGTACCCAATTACCTTGTGATGGTAGTTTCTTCTCAACAATAACACCACAATTTGATAATTGTGCTAGAATGTAACTTAATGCACTTGGTGGAAAACCAAAAACCGTCACCCAATACGTATCGATACGATCAGTACGATTAAATTGATTTGTTTTATTGAATGTTGTTGTGTCATTAAAACTATTCAAATTCCTACTATAATTCAAACTATCATTATTAATACGTGATACATTCCTACTGAAACTAGGTGAATCAGTAAATGGTAATGCTGTACTATTTATTGGACTTGAATCGGTTTTATTACGTTTCGGTTCAATTGTATCAAATAGACCTTGATTTGGTGGTCCAGTTTTATGTGGTGTAAATTGTTTTGTTTGTTGTATATTATTATCAACAATTTGATTACTACTATTGTATAATTTTTGATATAAACTCCTTGGATCCGGTGTACTAGTTTGTGTTGGTTTACGTAATAAAATTGGGGTACGTGTACGACCTGGTGATGTATTCATGTTTGGTGTAGTCGGTTGGGATGTATTATTATTATCACCCATTAGAAAATTTGGTAGGAAATTATTAACACCAGGCGAGGATGGACTTGATGGAGCACTACCTAATGTCATTGGTTCCATTATAACCTAAAAATTTGGTGTAAATAATATGCGGAAATTAACAAAAACAAAAAAATTACTCACTTCCAACGGTTTTACTGCAAATTATACGAATTTTTGATTGGAAGGAAATACTGAAAAAATGATTTTATTTCAAAATTCAACCGACAATGACTGAAATTTTTCAGATGATTGGTGGGGATGACACTACTACAGCCATCTATAATCGAACGGCCAAAATAGCAAATTCGCGAATTACCAATACCGAATTCTAAATAGATGTTATTTTGTACACAAGCAAGTCTTATAAAGACCGTCGAATTATTCTAGAAACGATTCTCCATTCTGTTGTTATCAAAATCCAAGATAATTTGATGGAAACGCTAAGGCAGCCGTGAGAATCACCATTACACATCTTGCAGCCCTCTAGATTGTGTTGGTTGAACTACATACAGTTAGCTAGTGTGACATTTCTCGGCGATGTAAACAAAAAAATAACCTCAAAAAAATCGATTACAAAACAAATTATTGAATTTTAAAATAAAGCAATGTTACCTGATTTACCACGAATTTATTGGTATTTAGCCATTTTACGTATATTTCTAATATGTTTACCACAAACCGGTTATATCCATCCTGATGAATTTTTCCAATCAATTGAAATCTATGTTGGTATGGAAAAGTTTGATAAAATTCGTATTTATTCGATTAATTAATGATAAATTGTGATTTTTAGGTAGAGTATTTGAAGTTGAATATAATCCACCATGGGAATTTAATGCAACATTCCCTATACGAAGTATGATTTTACCATACTTCACTATCGGCATGTCCTATAGAATCCTATACAGTTTAAACTATTTCCTATACGTATTAGTTAATATTTCAATATTAACACCATATGTGTTATTGATAACGCCACGATTACTAATGGGTTTGTTATCATTTCTGGTTGATTTCAGTATTTATAAAATTTGCATTGATAATAATGAGAAATATAAAACAAAACTGATTGTATTGAGTAGTTCTTATGTTATGTTAGTTTACGGTACACGGACATTCTCGAATACATTAGAATTAGTATTGTTCGCTTTATTGTTGTATTATGTATGTGAAAGTTTGATATTTTCAAATATTCTATTGAAAAAGAAAGAATACATCAATTATCGTTATAAAAATAGTAAAACTGTTGTTGAAAAAGCAAAATTCCATAAAATCCGTTTATATTTAACATCGGATTCGTTACGTAATTGTTTTGAAATTGCCACAATTACCGTTTTAGGTTTCTTTAATCGTCCCACATTTCTAGCATACGCTTTATTTCCAATATTTTTTTGGTTATATCGTGGTTTAGGTAGTAAAGTTGTTAAACCAATCTATTATCATTTACGTATAATTGTATTGATATTGGCATCATTGCCTATATTGATATTTTCAATAATTGTTGATTCATTCTTCTATACGTATTTAACATGGGGTGAAATCGGTGTTGGTGCATTAACCATCGATAATTTCCTATTTACACCGTTAAATTTCATCAAATACAACATAAATACGGCGAATTTATCAAAACACGGTTTACATCCCAGATATCTACATATTTTAATCAATATTCCATTATTATTTAACGTTTTAGGATTGTTAGCCGTTTACGGTTGTTGTGAGCATGCTTACAAGTAAGTATTGGGTTTTTAAATAATTTGGAAATTCTAAAAATATCAATTTTACAGTGTCTTGAAAGGTAAACACCATCTTCTACCAACAGTGCGTAGTATAAAGGGTTTAATGACATTATCATTCCTTGCACCAATAATCTTCTTATCAGTTTTTCCACATCAAGAACCCCGTTTTCTAATACCAATTATTCTACCATTAGTGTATTTATATGGTAATAGTTTATTACCAGAACTTGATACAGGTTTAATAAAATCACAAGAAATGGCAGCTTTAATGCAACATAAACTGAAATTAGTTCAACCATCAAAGATTTTAATAAAAATTTGGATTGTTATTAATGTAATTTTAACAATTTTCTACGGTTTCATCCATCAAGGTGGTGTCTATCAAGTTACAAATTATTTATCGAATGATATGAAACATAAAATAAACATTAACGAGTATCATATTGTAACAAGTCATATTTATTCATTACCAGAATCATTTCTATTACAAAAATCTACAGAGAAATTATATTTTGCAAATGGTAAACCGTATTCGGTGAATCAACGTACATTTTTATATGAAGAAGGTTCATTGGATTTAGAGAAAATTGTTGATAAACTTGATAGAATTATTGATAGAAATAGACAAATTAAACAAATTAAACCGAATAAAAAATCGAAAATTTTCGTTATAATTCCGGGTAGTTTAACAGATCGATTTTTGAGTATTTATAAGAATTTTACAATTTTTAAATTAGAAACGTTTTATCCACATTTAAGTGTTGAAGCATTCCCTGATTTAATTAGTGATATTTTTTATGTTTTTAATAATTGGAAAATTGACAATTTGTTGTTTTTGTTACGAAAGATTGTTACAAGTTTTGGCTTGAAATTGTACGAAATTAAAAGTTTAAGCTAATGTGTTCATAAAAAGTATTATTTTATTATTTAAGTTTTGTAAATAATTTATTTATGTTAAAGTGTTATCTTATTATTCTGCGTTGAATAAATTGCTCTTTGTGTTTGATAATGATTATAGATTATAAATAAGAAGTTTAAAAATAATATATGATTGTTTTAATTGTTTTTAAACAAACACTAAATACGTCCGACTTTTTATTTATACAATTACAGGACCGTAATAATCCTTTTAGAAGCCCAAAGTGTTGTATGCACATAATGTATAGATGCAATTACGCTACCATTATCGATACAAGTTACCTTCACTTGTTAGAAGCACTCATGCAAGCACACAAACTCTGAAGGGGAAAATCATGACCAAAATGACGACAATGAACAATAAAGTATAGGTGTAGAAGACTACTCATAGAAACGAATTTGTTATTGCTTGTGATTTTAACAATAAGTTGACGTAAAGGTGCACGTTCCTTTAAATCCCTGATTTATGCAATAATAAACTATAAAAGAATTTATACAGCAATGTCTAACGATAAGGAACCTATCTGTAAAAAGGAGCCCTGTCCATCGGACATTCTGCTGAGGAAATTTGACAACGAAGTTTCTTTTGATGTGGTCCTAAATGACCGCCAAGGGGTAAGAATCTGGATAAGCAAACTCAATTGCAACTCCTCCATCTGGTACTCGGATGGATCTACAATGAACAATAGGACTATATGGACCCAATTATAGGTTATCCTTAACCTTAGGAGAGTAGCTAACTACAATGCAAAACGAAATTCTTGCAATAGAAATGTGCGCTAGAGAGTGTTTACGAAGAAATTTCAAAGGTATACATACGTACATCTTGACAGAAGCGCTGATGTAAGCTCTAATGACCTACAGCCTTAAGTCGAAAACTATCTAATAATGTCTTCCATCTCTAAAATCATAAAATAAGAGCAAAAAATTTACTATTGCATAGGTGCCGGGACATCAGGGATTTGCTGGAAACGAAATAGAGGATGGAAAAAGGTGCTATGGCTCCACTCATAGGTCCAGAGCCATTCTGTGGGTGGGAATGGAGCATAAAAATGCTCCATTGGAGGCACTGTCGAGGTATGCGGTAGCGACAGTGTGATACCATATTAAAAAACTTGGTAAATCGAACAGATTATGCAAATATGAGGCAGTTGCTCACATGAAACTCACCCAAGTAGACTGCGTGATTCTATCACCTGCTGAAGTAGAGATGAGATCTATCAGAGGCTAAAAGGAGGCCAAACAACCCTCGTAAAAATCCTTTCGAGTGTAATGCAAAATTCGGGGATTTAGGGGAACGTACATCTTTTCAGGAGACACTGTATGTATATGCAGAAATTGTTTCACAAAAACAACATGTTGTCTATAGTCAATGTATGTTTTTATAGTAAGTAAAATGACATCTAATCTTAATAATTGAGATGTTGCTTCTTGTTGTAAAATTTTATTTTTTCAGTTATCTTACAGGAATTATGTAAAATTCAACACAGGTAATTACAATTAGTTTTTCTCTCGTTCATTATCAGTTTGATTTACATTTAATTTATAATGAACATCGACGTATTGTTGTTTCTGTGGTTTCTTGAAATATTTTCTTATACATGGCGATAATAATTGAATATCTGTTTCTTCCGGATCTAACGATTCCAATACCCATGTTCCTAAAAATCCTACAACGATCGTTATAACAGTTCCCAATAAAGTGTACCATAGATAAGAGATATGATAGATAGACGGACTACTCCTGAAAATTAGCACTTATTGAAAAAAATACGTAACAAAAAAATTACAAACAAACGGAACTCTTTCGCTATTATTGTAGTAATAGTAGTAAGATTTCTTGGTGTGAATTCATAGAGACATCCATCGATACGTAAAGGTTTCTCTTCAAAAATTAATTCACCGGTAACTAGAGCTGTTTGAGCCCGAAAATTAAACCGTATCATAAATAGTAACGATGAAATTCCACCAACAAGGGCGCCCTATGTTATAGAACGAATCAATTTTCGCCACATTAAAATTGTAAATAACTTACTTTAATCCAAGGTAGTAAGACGCCTATTGTAAAAATACCGAGTGCTGGACCATTTCCAACAGTTCCAAGAGTAATTGCTAACTAAAAGTTCTACAATTAGTTATTATTACATGATGAAGACATGAAGTATTAGGTATGTACTTGAAGTATTGCGCCCAATTTTTCAACAACAAATATTAAAAGAACACATAGAATTCCTATGACTACTGTTGTTAATTTCATAATTATCGACGATTGTCGTTCAGTTAATGGTGTACGTGAGAAAAAACTATGGAAATCTTCAACGACAACCGCTGCTTATTTAATAAAATATTTATTTCGAGACTATAAACTTTTGTTATGGTTAATGTTATTAATCCAATTATTGCAACTAATGGCTACATAAAGGCATTTTTGTTATTACCAAAATTAATTGTAGAACTGTAGGATTTTAATTAAACTCTTCTCTCTTCGACTAGATTAGTTGTATCCTAACTAGATTTCTCTCTTATTGTAAAAATCAGCTTATTGTTCTATTAATTATCTTGTTGTTTTGCTTGACCTGATCTCTGACCCGCATCTCAAGTAGGTAGGTATTCACAGCCACTTTTTCCGGAAAATCATCACCATGGATAATGCAATGAACTCATAACTACATCACAACGTTGCTCATCATTTGATAGCAAATTGATAACATGACCGGCAGCTGTTTGTCCAACTGAAGTTTTTTTTAAATCTTAAGATCTTCCGATAGTCTAACGATAATAGAGCAATGCGTATACGCATATCAAGTGTATATTGTCCAAATTGGATATGGTGATATGAAAATGCAATTAATAATGATTGTACTACTAGAATGGAACCATTTATGTATTTTTCATTTCGGTTAGATAGTAATGATACTATCTAAATGAAATATGCTAAAGCAACTGGTTGGCTTGGACTGTCGAATGGAATTGATATCAGTTTTTTTTTTTTGTTGAAAACGAAAGAATTGCTTTACCTTAAAAGATTGACATGAAAATAATAATAATAAACCTCACAACATGTGATAGCATATAAAGGTTTTAATTATTGCTCTAAACAAGCTCGGTGATTTAAATTCACTTTTTGCTAACTCATCTTCCCAGTGTTTCTCTAATTTATTTGTCAATGATTCAGATTGATCAGATGGTAGAGTTTTGTATAGATCACCAATTCTTGAAGCTTTCTTAGTGCCTTTAACACATAATTTTACCATCCAACTAGAAACCAAATTCAAGTAAACGTTAAAGTCTAGTTGCAATGTTTTTCAGTTACTACTTTATTAACTCTGCCACAAAAATTGTTTTGAAAGACTTAAACTATTAAAGTTTGAAATCTTTCAATTACATAATGGAGAACGGCTATACCTACGATCTTAACTTACCCAAAGGCCAATTTCGAGATTATGTTAGCCTTCTGTAAGGGACTATCTAGTTTAAGTTCAAAGCTAGAATCCATCTCAATGTAAAAAGTTTATAACTAAGCTTTCGACTATTGTTTATAAATTACAAGTATTATAAATAAAAATATATTTATCAATCTTTTAGTAAACAGTCGTTTAGCATTATCATAACTGAATTGTAGAAGATATAAAATAAAATAAATAGAAATCATCAGCATTATTACGTTTATTATTCACCACAACATAGTTGCAATACTCAATTTTTACTAGTTTCCTGTAAATTGATAAGGCGCTAGTTTTATCTTGGATAGTCTTATAATTACGGTAATTGATGGAAAACACGCTGACTGTTATCTCTTAGCATGTTCTGACATATATAATCCGCTGTTTTTTGTAAGAGAGTATGACAGCCCCACCTACTAAAGTCACTACTTTTTGCCAGCCTAGACCAGCAATAATGTGTTTTTAAACGGCTTGGAGTATTGCTGAAATTTTGTTGTTTCAAATGCGAAATATCCAACTTTAGGAGTATAACTTTATTGTGCCATTGATAAGCTTATACAACAAAAGCAATGCTAAAACTAGATATATTCAACATTTCCAGTCTTGACTGTTATTTTGTGGATCAATATTTTCAGCAAATATTATTCAGGTTCCTGAATTTTCTTCATCTGGACTTCCTGTAATTTTTCAATAATTATCTTATAAAATCTAATAGATTTAACGTGATTTAATCACATTTGGCTGTGGGAAAGCGTAAATAATCCCATCAACTGGTTGGTTTGGGAATGCTCTAGGATTAATCATCTTCCTGACAAACGATGCCAACAATGCTGAATCAATATCCCTAGGATCTACCGGTTTTGTTATGAAACTTATCACAAGTCCAACAACTATTGTAACGATCACACCAATTAATGTGTACCATAAATATGATAAATGATATAGAATAAATTTTTCTCTGAAATTATTTACGATTTGATTTCCGTACAGTTCAATCAAATTAATCTATTTACTCTGTATGTATAACATCGGTAATGTTTACTGAAGTATTGAAATGAATGTTGACTGATGGTGAATGGTTTGGAGTGAAATGATAATGGCATCCTTCTGTAGTCAAGGGCTTTTCAGGAAATGACAAATCACCTGATGCTATTGCGCTTTGTGCTGTTAAACATAACCATGACATAAAAACAACCGATGAACTTGCACCAATTAGAGCACCCTTACAACAAATGTACAAATTTATTTTATGTCATTTACACCCTGTGTTTTTTTTTGTTTTTGTAAATGGTGTACCTTTGCATTCACCCATGGTAATAGAATACCCATTGTAAACAGACCTAATGATGGACCACTTGCTATAGTTCCCACACTCATACTCAACTAACAAGGAAATTCGTGTAAAAAATAAACATAAACTAGAAACGAGCGAAACTCACCTGCAATACAGATCCAAGTCTTTCAATTACGTAAACTAATCCAACACAGGTTATTCCCAGTACTAAAACTGTGAGTTTCATTAAAATAGATGATTGGCGTTCGTTTAATTCGTTTGGAAATAGTGTTTTGTAGAAATCTTCATAAACAACAGCTGACATTGCGTTTAAGCCTGTAGATAGGGAGCTAGGAAATCAAGAAAATTAATATCTTCTAATACGAAGTTTAATAATTAACAACCTCAATGCAGCACTTAATACACCAGAGACAAATATTCCAGGTAATCCTGGATAATCGCCAAATATTTCCATTACTAGCAACGGTAATAACTGATCTTTCTCGCGTGCAAGCTATATACAATCATCATAAATTTGTTATAAACACAACTAATGAAGATTTACCGTGGTTGTTAATGGATCACATTTATGAAAAACCGCATACATTAATATTCCTGTATAACCACATACAAACACAATAATGGATAATCCTAGAACGAAAAACCAAACAGCTTTTTTGGCAGAATTTAATGTCGGTAATGATAAATAACGTTGTATCATGTTCTGGTTAACACTAGCTTCTTGTAGTGTATAGATACAGCCACCAATCACTAGAGACCATAATGTATGTCTTGATAATGGATTGAAGTCTAAGCTACAATTTTGAAGAATTTAGAGTTTTATTTTTGAAACATTGAATGTGATACTTGGGTCCTTCAATTCGGCCGCTATCCCAGTTTCTTTGGAACACAACACCTATACCGCCAACATCATATGTTCCTTTGATTATGATCAAAATCATAGCGAGGAACATTATGATGGCTTGAATGACATCGGTCCAGACTACCGCTTTTAAGCCGCCCTTATTTCGAACAAAATTTTAATCTCAACTCATTCACAGTTTTATCGAGTTTATAACTTACTAGAGCAGTGTAAAAGATGCAAATTAAACAAATTAAAGGTGTGATAAAATGAACATTAACTCCGGTCACTAAAATCGAAAAGTAAGTGTCGAAATTTTTAAATGAAGTCTAGAAGATTACCTTGATTGAAGGCTAGTGCTGGTACATAAATGACAATTGGCAACCATGCTAACTACAAGAATTTTTGTTAATGAATTTTCCAATTAATGATAAACTTACCATATTGATAATGAATAAGATAGATCCGAAAATTCTGACTTTTTTATCATAACGTCTCTCAAGATACTAGGAATAAATCTTGGCAGATATAAACTGAATCTAACTACAAATTAGAAGATTTACCTCATAAGTTGACGTTATTTTCAATTCGTAAAGTACCGGCAAATAGATGTAATTCATAATAATTGCCATTAAAAATAAACCACCAATTAGATAACAATACTGTATTCCATACAAATAAAATTCAGTAGGAATACCAAGTATGGATATACCGCTAATGAAACTAAAAATTTCCTAATTAAACATCTCAAATTAACACCTTAAGTTTGGAATAAACCTTGCAATTAATGACATTGTAACAGGAAATAGAGGCATTTTCCGGCCGCCCATTAAATATTCTTGTGCATTTTTAGATGTTTTGTTAACACCATAATAGATGCCAACAATAATACACAATAATAACATAATTGAAAACATCAAATAATCAGACCATTTGAAACGTTGCATTGATAAGCCCACATCGGCCACCCCCGGAATCACTACCGTCTTCTCACCAGCATCTATTGATAACATACCCTCCAATACCGTTTCAGCCATTTTTATTGGCAACCCTTATTTTGAAATAATTTTCGATTATTTTTGTGATGAATTAATAACAATTTTAAACTTACTTGTTATTGATTTGTGTAAGTAATTTTCCAGAGGTATTCAACAAATCGATCAGTAGTTGTGAAAATTTTGATAAATTTTTCTAAAATTGATTGTTTTATTATTTTTCGAAATTTATTCATTACTATATGTATTTACAATTTCATTATTTTTTATTTGTAATCAGTCAAAAATTGAAATTTGTTTGTTAAAACTTTATGTACGTTCAAAGCGGATAACGCGAACTAACTTAATCAAAATTAAGGGGCCACTTAGTTTATATTAACTCGGTATGATTGTAACAATGTCAGCTGAATTATCAAGCAAATGGTGTGTATTTGAATCACGCAGAATTTAAAAGACGTAGATGTCTAATTCTAGTTAATTAATTGATTAAGCTTTAAAATTTCGTTTTATTGATTTTTAGCAGCCTACAATTTAATCGAAAAACCCTGTTTTTAGACTAATTTAATAATTTAATTGATCGGATCCTGACAGATATTAATTAAACCATCTTTTCTACATTATCTATAGTATTAAATACGTGCGCCACGTGGTGTAGAAACTTGTGGTCCGCAGATGCAGACCTTCGTCCTTTGCGTCTTATCTTAAGCTCTATTATTTACAATCTCGATCACGGTCACAGTACTCTTCTTGACATTAATGTGTATTTTATCGTTATTCAGGTTAACAAAGAAGCTCTTTTTATATGACTATGTTCTATGTTCCTCATATAAGTAAAAAACATCACATCTCCATAAAATTGTATTTCTTTTCATCCAACTGTATAAAATTCCTTTCTTTAGATTATACATCTAGGCGGATTATCTCGTTCGGATAAGAGCACTTTGCGGTATAAACACTTACCAGCTTTCTACAAAAGCCTGTATCGAATTCTTATTTATTTTGTTATACAGTTGTTGATACAGGAAATTTGATTTATTTTATTAGAAGATTAGGGACAAAACCGACCGTATTGCATACACATGATGGATCCGCTCTCGATTCGATGCAATTTTGCATTAAAATGAATTCACAAAGAGCTGTAGTTGTATTTTGTGTTCAAACACGATTAAATTCGAACGTTAGTCAATTTCATGAAATGCTGAAACTTTGCTATCGGTGAACAGAAATAACTGTTCTCCAGCAAAAGAAATGCAGAAGAGCTGAAGTAAGCTTGGAATTTGTGAGAGGTCTTACAGATGTAAGGATTATAATAAAACCAGGAAAAGCAGGGTGGAGAAGGTTTAATAAATATGGGGATATTGATAAAAGCAATTCAATTATAGAGAAACTTAGGATGTGGAAAACAGAAATAAAAAAAAAACAACGAACACCAGAGAATATTGTTTCTATTAAACTTATTCAAGACAAATTACACTTAGAAGATGGAATTATTAAAATTCGATAAATCATCTTGACATAATCTGCATATTAACATACTTAGGCTACTTTAACTTAATCAACTTGACTTCGAAACAGTTCATATTATCAAATGGACAAAATTAGATAATTAGAATTGTGTCACACAAAGAGTGATCTCTTATAAGTCTTGACCTAGTTTTACAAAGAAGAGAAACAGCAGGTTAATATAAATCAATAAGACTGAGAAGAAAATGTAGCTTCACTTTCATTTTGATAAGGCAACATTGTCCCTATCAACCTTGACACATTTCCACAATGTGTCAGTAGTTTCCGCCCCTAAATAAATTCGGGGTCTATTGTCGAAGTAATTAGCATACGACATTATTCATTTCCAGATCAAATGTTTTTGATCTTTGAATTGAAATTCGAGTTGTATGCCACTAGATCAGATAACTTTCCGATATTGTGACGAACACGCTGTGAAAACGTATGAAATTTAATAGCGTAATAACTTGTAATTTTCACTGTTTTGATGTCAAGTTTGTCAGATGTAAATACAGTTAGTGGTTAACAATAATTTTGTAAAAACGTAAAAAAAAATGCTAATTAATCACTTGTAATAATTGTAATAATGTTGATAGCATATTTTTTAATAGTTTTTTTGTTGTTGTTGATAATAACGATTTCTTATAAAGTTCCAATTTCAAGGTAATACTTTAAGCCAAGGATCCGTTTCGCAATTTTTCGCAACAATAGCATAATTCTTCCTATAACGATTATCCTAAAATTGAATGACTTTTTTCATTATTAAGACTTTTTTTTTATTAAAAATTCATAGTAGAACCTGCTCAGGAGCTGGATACGTTACAACGTCTAACATATCGTCATTATGTAAATATTTACGAAGAAATGGTGCTATTAACCGTATATCAAGATGTTTATTATCAGACGGTGATAATAGAAAATAGACGAGAATGCCTACAATAACAGTAACAGAAGCACCCAATGTTGGACACCAATAATATAAATTATTATAAATCGGCTTATCACTAGAAAAAACAAATGATTAGAAATGTGAATTAAAATTATTGTACAGCTAATTACAAGCAATTAATTGAAATATTAACATTGGGGATTGTATTGGTTAAATTATAACAATGTTCAGAGAAATAACCAGTGAAACTTAATTTTGACTCAAATGCTACCCAAATCAAGTAAATTACAGCTGATAATCCACCAATTAGAGTCTCCTATGAAAAAAATAATAATTTTTGGCTTCTTTTACAAATAAAAAAAAAAATCTTACTTTAGCTTGGAGCCACGGTATTATAGTTCCACTGATAAAAAGGCCTAAATTCACTGCACACGCGATTGCACCAATAGCTAACGCCTAAGATTCGCACAATATTGACTATTCCCATAAAAATTAGTTGTTTTGTAATAACTTACCACAGATATTTCGCCAGATTTTTCAAGAATATAGATGAAACTGACGCAAATCATACTAATGATGAAAAATACAATTTTACCTTTTATTGTCGATTCATCGATTGAGAATGGACGTTTAAATATTAATTTATAGAAATCTTGGAAAATTACGGTGATAACTGCGTTAATTTCTGTTGAAATTGTACTGAAATTTTCAAATATTCATCGTTTTATAATCGTGCTGAAATATTTGCATTTGATTTACCTTAATGATCCAATTAACATACGTGCAGCAAATAAACCGTACAATCCTGGAAATTCACCCAATAAAGGTGAGAGTTCCTACAAAGACAACTGTTTCTATTTTATTAAATAAGAATTTAATTTATTATTACCATCGGTGAATTATATGTGTAGTATTTAACATAAATCAATACACTGCAGTAATATAACAATAAAACTGTTGCAAATGTTCCAAAAATAAACACCCAAATTGTTCTAAAAATCAATGTTTTTTGTTGTTTTTAATAGTGAGGATTGTACAAGCTTTCCTCATAATTTCTACATTACCTTTGAGCATCTTTTTCTTTACGCAAACAAATATATTTCTGCATTAAACTCTGTTCAACACCAACTAAATGCACATAATAGATCCAACCTTCCATTATTAAAGGATACCAATTATAAATTGTTAAAGGATTCAAATTTAAACTGAATTATGATAATTTTAATCAAATTATAATTTATTAAAGTATAATAATAAAGTCTAAATTAACTTACTCAAGATTTGGAATTGATGTAAAATTATATTGACCATTCTTAGGAAACGACATTGTTATTGCTATGGTACCCTTAACTGCCATTACAATTAAGAGAATTAATGTTATTAAAGCTTGAATTGTATCAGCCCAGAATATTGCGTCCAGGCCACCCTTTTCATTTGAAATAAGAAAATCATGAATGTCAGAGAAGAGATATCTACAGGACGCTTCATCTAATGGGGTCGTTTCTAACGTTAGCTAGAGAAAATTGAATCAACGAATAGTGCCCCTCTGAAATGAAGCGTCCTGTATGCTTCAAGTATCTTTTTTATACGTTTTTAAATTGATACTTACAAATGATATATAAAATAATCCAATTGCTAAGAATATCACTGACAATAAATGAATGTTGATATCAGTTACTGGAAACAACAAAGTGTTAAATTAGATTAACTGTCGTATAGTAGAAACAATCCAAAATAGAGAAGAATAATAAACAAACTAATCATCCTACAGGAAGCCATTAAGGACGATTAAGTTGTCAGGATTAGATTATAATGGGAATGCCTAATCTGTAATACGCTTCCCTAGCTTGGAAGCTAAAGTACATCGCAACTGTTTCTCAGCTTTGTTTTGATCTACAAAGGTTATGAAGGATAAACAGGATTAGAGTCTGTGTTACCAATAAGCTAACAGAAATTTAGTATCTAGTACTTGAAATACTTAGTAATAGACTAAAAATATTTCTCTTATGGCATTAGTCTAGCGATAAGACACATGGAACAACTATAATTATAGATCGGATTAGTATCCGATCTATCTCTATCACTTTAGTAAGCGATAGAGCTAAATGAAAGCTAAACTTTGAATCAAGCTGTAAGTTTGCGCTAACGCCCCACTATAGCTAGAGATAGTTTTGTTATCAGTCTAAATTCTACGTTTTCAAATACTAACTTTGCGTAATAAAAGATGCAGTTAGATGGATTATAATTGGTAGCCATAAAACCTGCAATTTTTTTCGTAATCAATAAAAATTATTACAAATATAAAAAATCAATAACCGTACAGTTTGTATAATGAACAATATTAAAGCAAACACTTTAATTCTCTTATCGAAGCGTCTCTCCAAGTACTAGAATTTTATTTTTTTAAATAGAAACAATAATTACACACATGTCTACTATCAACATTACAAATTCAGTACCTCGTAAATTGTTGTGAAATTATTTTGATAAAATATCGGTAAATAAACATATTTGATGAATGTTGTTGCTAATGAAAAACCAGCTAAAATAAAAATAAATTGTAATCCATATAAATGGATCTCTTTAGGTGCTCCCAGACTCGATATACCATTAATAAAACTGTTACAAACAAAACGAAATTTTGATCAAAATTAAATAAATAATGAATAAAAATAACTCACCTGATAATTAACGAAAAAACAACAGGTGGTAGACTCATATGTTTCGAATCTAATAAATTCGATTTGAAACTTTCAAATGTTAAACATTTACCATGTCGGAATAGACCAAAACACATACATAACAATGGTAATGTAACAAGTATAATATAGTCTAATGAGTAGAAATGATTTTTAAGCACCATATTTGTAGATTTTCTACAAATTCATTCATATAAAACAAATAATTCGATTTGAAAGTATCGATGTCTATTTAAACTAACTTTGAAACAATAATTACTTCACTGTAGGTTATCCGGTAATTATCAAGAGCAAAAAAATCGATAGAACAATAATTATCGATATTTTATTTGATAAAAATGTTGTTAACTGTAGCAACAACAACAAAAAATTAACCTTTATTTACAACAACAAGTGGATTTGTACCACTATGTAGAAGTTTTAGTTTTCTAATCAATTTCGTGCGAAATTCTCAAATCGTAATACTATAATACCCACAATTTGACCTTAGTTATTATTAATATGAAACCACAAATTGACACCGGCTATAAATTTCGATATAACCACAATTTTAATAGTCAACCCTAAATTATTAATTGTTCCAGAAATTACATAAAACATACAGTCAAACTGAGATGGACACTATTTTACACTTTATTATTAACACAAAAAGTAATTCAATTGTTTAAGTTCTTACAACCGGATGTCATCATTTGTTATTAGTTTTGAAAATGCTGATATAAAGCTTCTTAACTTGTAAGAATTAAACAAAATTCTCCAATAGCAGATGCTAATCACCATCGAGGCACAAAATCAAAAAGCAGACTTTCATCTGCAGACTGATATATATACTTTTGTTTAATCAGAAAAAAAAGTCCCATGATCTGCTCTGTTTTATCATATCCATTTATATCTTATAAATTTCACAATTTCAAGTGTAGCGCTTAGATCAAAATAAAAGATGTTATAATTCATATCTTGGAAATCTTTGTAATCTGTATTGTTGTTGGATAATTCTTTGATTCAATTACACAGACACGTTATTATTGCTCACAAGACATTCAGGAATATACAGTGTTGGTTATTCTAATGCGAACATTAAAGAAAAAAAAACTGATAACGTAGATGTAGATCGATCTTTGTCTGATCAATTTGCCCGCAGATGGAAGAGGGTGCGATGTTTAGAGAAAGAAGCTCTAGGAGTTGGTGAAATTCTCAAATGCCCGACCATTTATTTTATGGTTTTATCATTTTAACTTATGCGAAACCCCTAAGAGTAGGCAGTGGAAAGCTAACACTGTATATAGTACGAAAAGGACAGTCCAGTTGTGTAAACAAGAAATGATATCCAAACAGACCTGTCCTCTTATGCGACACACAAAATTCGACAAAGATGCTTGCTTATTGTTCCAATTGAAAACAAATTTCGCAAGATTATTAAAAATGAGAGAAGTGCTTTTATCAATTGATTAAGTGTGCATTGTTAAGAAACTATTGTGAGGGTATTTTGGTACAAGTGTTTTTATTATTTTTGTACAATCACATAAATAAATCAATTTTAGTTGGTTCGTTTCAACCAGTCTAGAGATAATTGTTTCAATTTCATGTTTTTGTAGTTTGGACTGACACAAGTTTACGTCGCCAATTTATTACGTTTTTCTATTGCAAATCCAATATGATTGTAAAAGCTAAAAGAGGGGAAAAGATCTAAAAACGAATTCAGATCTTATCAATTTTGGACTCCATATATTAATTACAATTATATTTGTTACAAAGGAAGTAGCTTGTTACTTCCAATCAAAACATAGGAGTCAATATGAGATGATGAAACATATAGGTACTTATAAATAAGTGTGTTGTAGAGTAATGAAAACATTTTTTTTTATTTTTATCAAAATGTGCAATAGAGATGTGGAAAATGACCTCATCAATCGCTATATAGAAAGCCAGACAAATTTTATTTTGTCACTAACTGCCTCAGCAAATATTTCGATACGAGATGGATCTAGAACATCGTAAAGTAAGAAAGAAAAACGATAGAAGATCACGAAAATTGAAAGAAACACAAAGAAATCCAGAACAGCTTTAAAAAATTCATAGGACCAATGAGATATTGTTACAAAGAAGCGAATGGATAGAAGAACACAAAAGAAAAGATGGCAGCCGTAATACTGAGAGAAATTGAACAAAAAAAATACAACTTCAGATGCCCAAATAACTTCAAAGAAGACAATCGAATATTTGGCGATATGGATAGATTAAGGACTTACAAGGGAAACTCAGGGAAATTCAAAGAAGCTGAAAGAATTTCAAAACAGCTCTGAAGAATTCAGAAAGACTCAGGAAAGCTCAGAAAAATTTGATTTTAAATAAGTAGGTACACTGTGTAGTGTCATAAAAGTAAAACGAATGAGAAAGCTAAGTTTGCGAGCAAATAAAGCCAAACACTACAACAACTTGATACTATATGTTCACGTCATTCACGTGTTGTATTCTCTGTATTAGCAGCGTCGTTCTCTGGCTAATATTTGTGTGTCACGTGACTAGATTATGAACATGTTTTTCTCTATAATCGTTATTGCAGATTGTCATCATGCATTTAGAAGCAATCTACTGATACCAGAGCCAACAAAAATTCCATCAATGTTTGTCAAAATTAGTAGTTAGGACAATAAGTGATTTTCAACCTATTTATAAAACAGTTTAGAAGGTTATAACTTTGTAAAAAAGTAAAAAACATGTAGCTGATGAAATTTCTAGTGTAAACCGAAAAACGGAAAATTTGCAGTTGCTAAAACGTTTTAATTTAGGAGGCCAGAATAATATTTAGCCATATAGAATATGGTTGATCATAATATAGGCTTCTAAAAGTGTTTTACTTTTGTTGTTAGACCATTTACAAATGAATACAGGACTGTGATAAAGTTCCGTACCAACTTCATAATTTTTATTTCGAACATTTTCTCAGGAAACGGCCGAGACAGGTCGATTTTGTTTCAAAAAAGCATTTGATTACATAAAGATTTATCTTTTCCGTACTAGTATTTTTGTGCTATGATGTCATCGTTAGGGTCGAAACTACAGAGTAGGCACCAGCCTAGGGGCGTCAACGGACTAGGGGCGCTAAATTCTTTAACCGCTTACGAATTATACAGAGGGAAAACCGAAAATTGCTATTTTCTATTTTTCTCTTGTAGCACCTTTATTCAAAGAAATAGTCATATGATGCCGATATTATTTCGCTTTTGAATTTTGGTGGATGCGCCGGGATACTTTCGCGCGTGGAATTTGAAAAATTTGGTGGAGGCGCCACACGTACGCGCCGAACCTAATCTACTTTAATCAAAAAATGTTAGAAAAAGTTTTTAATTGAGATGACAAATGCTTTAATTCTGTGGAATAGCACATTTTCGATACGACATTTACTTTCAACATGGCCATCATCAAATTAATTTTTTAAATCTTCAATCATTTACGGTTTCCAAGATCGTAATATCCCGGTTTGTCTATACCCAAATTTTCGCTTGTTTCAGCCCTGGTCATCGTTTCTTAAATAGCAACTGCCTCATTTTTAAGCAGAAATAGAATCCCCACTTTCTCCTGAGTATAATCCCATGTTAGGGGTCTGTTGTGTACTATTCCATTTGGAAAAAGTGTTCTTCAAAAGATCATTCAATAGATATCTAGCTATTTCTTCAAAATTATTTTTGTTCCATATCTATCTTTCTAAAGACATCCCAGACTTATAATATAAGCTGCAACTGTATTCGGGAGAAAGTAGGGGGTCTAATTTTTATTTCTATGTAAAAAACTAACAATGACGTCATAAGTCAAAAAACACTAGTGCGGAAAACACAAAGCTTTATGTCATCAATTGTGTCTAAAAACAAATTCGAGCTGTCTCGGCGTTTTCTTGAAAAAACGTTCAATAAACAAATTATAAGCATGGTGTAGAAATTTATCACCACCCTGTAGTCTGTTTGTGTAAAAGTCGAAAAAGAAATTTAATCAGGAGAGTGCTAATTTAAATAATGAAGCGTTAAATGTCGTGCAATACAAAATCACCCCATAACGTCTCATTTGTGTCTTGTAGTTGTATGCACTTAAATCCTGGAATAACATATAATCCATGGCGATAAGTACTCACGGAACTTTCTTATTGTAAAAACGATAAAAACAATAATGTTTATTTGAATACAACATTATTTGTTATTTATTTTATTTTTACAAAATCGTTTATTATCTTTTATTACTGCAACAATTGTTTTTTTTTTCTAAAAATAAATTGTAATTATTTGAAAATGATTGTAATCGAATTGATTTTACATTTGTCTCAATTCAACAGATTAAGGGAATAGTTTCGTTGGAAATTAGCAGAAATTACGTGATTTAACTCAATTCTGTATTTAGATAGCAATAACATTTACAACGAATTGTTTGTATTCGTATTGATTTTTGTTTATTAATATTATTATTGTTTTTATTAGAAATATGAAAATACAAGATGGCGATACTAGGCTTTTTCATAATATTCCACAATTGTATTTGTTATTAAAGCGATAAGATAAAAATCGTGTCGATACCACAAACGATCTACTATAAAATTTCTATATTAACTTATTCGACACAAATATTTTTTCTTTATTAACTAATTATGAGTGTAATAATTAACAATAAACAATCTATACTTCAATAAAAAAACTTTTATTGTTTATAGGTACAGTCATCCGGGATTGCGTATTTGTGTACATATTCCGGTATTCTAAAAATTATAGAAGAGGTAAGTGTACCATAATCGTTATTTATTTGATAACAACAACAATAAATTTTAGATTCTTGATGTAACAGTCTTTGCATTTGTTACATTATCCGGCTATACGTTTCAAGGATATTTTTTGAATGTGATCGTAATATTGGCCCTTATTTTTAGTTTAATTTTGACAGGATTACATATTTGTGGATTTATAAGGAAATCCAAATGGCCATGGCATTGGATTGAATGTATTTATGTTTTAATAATCGCTATTTTATTAGCAATAGCCTCATCTGTTGCTATTTCAGTATTTACAAGAGGCTATATTGTTACAGGAGTTAATTGAATTCTAATTTTATTAAATATATTAAATTAAATTAATAAACAAATTTTTAGGTGGTCGGTTATGTGTTAGCTGGTGTTTATTTCGTTGATACTTTAGATAAATATCAATCAGCTATAACACCACAACCGAAATATGCTTGGACAACACCGAATATGCCAGATTTAAATTAAATTATTTTTTTTTCTATTTGTTCATTATAGCATTTTTTATAATAAAAATTATTAATAAAAAATTATGATTTTACTCCACAATCTACCTATATATTAGGAAGCCGCCCTGTATTTTTAAAGATAAGATTAGAAAATGATAAGTGATACAAACGTATAAGATAGATGAGGTAATATTGAAAAAAAACACACCTAAATTAAAGATGGCGGTAAGTGGTTCTATTAGATAATTACTCTAAAATATTTTATTTAAATCACACAAAAAATACTATTAGGTTTATGGTACTGGTCACATCAAAACTACACAAGGGATTTTGAAAATCGCCGAAGTGGTAATTATAAATTAATTGCAATAAACCTAACAGAAAAAAACCTAATAACAATTACATGATTCCAACAGGTGACTAGTTTTATCGGTCTTTTACTAGTGGCAATTGATACATTTAAAGATGATTTGATAAACGCCTGCATGGCAGGATTTATAGTTAGTCTTATTGTTGCAGTTTTATTATTATGTTTGCATATAACAAAACTTGGTAGTTCATTTGATGCAATTCTAGCTTATCAAATCTATTTTAATGTAATGTGGTTTATTTATATGTTAATTGTGTCAGCTGTATTATTATCGAAAAATTACGGTGTTCAATTAATGGCAGGAGGTGTAAGTGTTATTTTTGTGAAATAATTTTTAAACAATATAATTCCAAATTTGTTTTGTAGGCATTTGGTATAATTGTAACAGTTTTATATTTAGTGGATGCAATCGATTGTTTCCGATTAAATCCAGCACCTGTATTCTGTTTACGTACTTGAGTCTAAGGAGAATTGGTTTATTTTTGTTAGAAAGGAATAATTGTAGCCTTTTGTGAACAATATATTTATATTTTGTAAAACATCGTTTTGTTATTTTATCTTTGTATCGTATAATAGGAAGCCCTCTTAAGACAGCGACGTTTTGCAACCATAAAATCAAAAATTTGAGTATTGCATCAGGAATCAGCGTAAATCACGTACTCTACTAGTGCTCCTTGTTGCACTCGTTAAATTCCGGGCGACGCTCTCTACCTAACGGTTCTATCACCTGACTTACGTGTTATTAAAATTGCCCAATATTGGTAATGCTGGTTAATTTGTTTAATTTTTGTTGCCAATATTGTTATCTAAATTAAACACAAATATTTCCACACTAGAATTTTCTTTGAACAGTTTTATCACACCTTCCGGACTAGTAATATTCAAATATTTGCCACCATCCTGCTTAATTACCAATACTCAATACAATTACAACAATGTCAGCTCAACAAACGGTAAGAATATTTCGTTAAGGTTGAAATAATTTTTTTAATTTAATTCGATTAAATTTAGATTTCAATTACGACAAATCACGTAACAGGCTTTGCTTATATTGGAACATGTCAGGGAGTGTTTAAAATTATAGAAATCGTATGTTGTTGTTTTTTTTTTGCTAATTAATTAATTTGCTTTCAGTTAATTAATAAATAATTTTAGGTCGCCAGTTTAATTGCAGCCCTATTAGCTGGTATCCAATTTTATGGTTATATTATTGATATATTTCTATTTGCATCATCAGTTTCTTTAATTGTCGCCTCAATATTTCTTATAATTTATTTAACAGGATTTATACGAAAAATTGGTTCTTCTATTATAAATCGTGTCCAGTTTTTCTTTCATAGCATATGGGCAATTTATTATTTTATTGCTGTAATTTTATTGTGGTCACATAGTGGTGGTAATGAACGAATTGTCGCAGCTGGTGTAAGTTGGACTTAACCCGTTGTTTTTTTTTTTTTTGATTTGTTTTGTTCTCCTCAATAATAAATGGAATGAAATTTTCAGTTTTTTGGTTTGGTAGCCAGTGTTGCACATATATCAGATGGTGTTGATAATTACAAAAAATATCCATTTTGTTAATTAATTCGAACAAATGTTTTAAAAATGAATAAAATGATTTTTTAAGGAATTAATATGATGATTAATCGTTTAATGACCGTTATCTCGTTATTTAGTGATAAGATGAACAGATTTCTAGGAATGAAATTGATAAAAAGAACTTCAGATTATTCTACTTAATAGAGTAATGAAGTGAGTAATTCCAAATTTGATCAGATACTCCTGCCAACACCTGCAATCTTCATAATTAGCCAAGAGAAAATGTAACATAAACAATAGTTCCATTTAATCTATACTCAACTTCTAAAATTAGTTGTTCATTTCAAGGGAATGTTTGTCTATAACTAAGGTGTATGCGGTTTACTTGAGTAATGTTTGCAAATGACACAAATTACAAGAAAATAATTGAACAGGAATTACAAACACAGTGAAGAGCTTCTTATTCAACTGTTTACCTTACAATGCAAATAACAAGAGAAATCAACAAACCGTGAAAGGGTTTCCACGGCTCGAATTGGTCAATTATTCTAGTTTTGATTGTACACCTGTCTTTATGATCTTTGTCTGATAATTCAACAGAATCTCTGACTCTTATCCGTTTCCGGATTTCGTGATTAGGAAAGGACGAGATCGTAGTATCCACATACATAATGTTGCGTGAAGTGTCGGAACACTTACTGAATAACACGAAGCAATTATTTTGAAAAGAATGAATTGTAGATGAGAAACAACTAAAATACAAAAAACACAGAATTTGTTTATTGGTTCTCCATAATTCCTTCATCCGGATTACAAAGAATATTGCGTTATTGTAGATTTCTACAAAAAATCTGCTGTTTGAAGTAGAAGCTTTTAATACAAGTCCTGTTTCTTCTGAATAAACTACTCCAATAGATGTGCGTTCCATCTGGCAATCTTTAGAGCTAGACATGCGCGGTGACAACTATACAAAATTTGGAATTGTAGTTAGGAACAAACGTATTATTCTCAACTTACCTGGCACTACCAATCTACTACACGTAATTCGAGGATTGCATGTATACAGAAATCGACGAAACTGAATGCGATTTATAACTCACAATCAGAATAGAATAGAGAAAAATTTAAACAACTATCGATTAAATGGATGGAAAACAAAACGAAACAAGGTTGTTGTATACAATGAATTTATTAATAATTCAAATACATGTCAATAGGACATTAAAGGATCAAACAATACTCTCTCTCTCTTGTTTTGTTTGTTTGTTTTTATCTCTAAACGCTAGTATAAAATATTCATAAATCATAATTGAACGTAAAAACATTAACAAAAATAATATATTTATATTTTCAACATTTGTTTTTCCTAAATATTCTCTCAAAAAAACCAATTCCAACTTTACAATGTAAAATGTGTCTTAATGGTATTTTATGTAATTTTTTGCAATGAGCATCACCTAAGATTTTCACTTATTATTATTATTATTATTATTATTATCAATAATGTTATTATTATTTTGTACATTACCTAATAAATTATTACAAAGTTATATTAGACCGATTCAATGGTTATCTCAATTTGAACATCAATAAATAATTGTTATTACAATAAATTATAATAATAATAATAATAATAATTTTTTGAATGGATTATTACATTAAAGCTATAATACTTTCAAAATTAATATTGAAAGCAATAATATCGTTTTTTTTTTGTGTGTAAATATACTTTTATTATTATTATTATTAATCACAATCACAATTGAATTAGAAATCTAAAATTAAATAAATTGGACAGGGAGCTTTCCAAAAGCACAATTTAAAATATATATTTGGTCAATAACACTAACTAGGTAGGTACCTATAATACTTTGGTAATGGAATCTCATATTTTTTTTTTGGCAACAATGACTACTTCTCTATACATTTGATTCAACATTAAAAAAAAAAATTCAACATAGATTCATCTAAATGTCGTTAATTTTTGTCTTATTCTAAACAATACTGAGATGATGGATTTTTGTTTTCAATAAATTTCAAAATGTTTGCAAAATTTTTGAAATTTATTAACAAAACGAAAAACAAAATCCAAAATATTAATAACACACATTATGGAATACTGTAATTCTGCCTTTATTTACGGTTATTATAACCTACATTAAGTCTTATTAAATCGATAATGCTTTTATTTAAAGCAATAATGCTCAATTTCGTTCCGCTTTTCAATAATTCTCTCTTATCTGAAGCATATATTCACTTTGATGTGTACCTATTCATCAGGTCAAACGTTCATCGCATAGAACACCGGTTTTTGTTGTTGTTGTTGTTGATTTGTTGATGGTGGCGTTGGTGGATTTTGTGGGGATGTCGGTGATGTCATTGTGCTACTATTAGTACTATGGGCTTGAATTGCTGTTATAACATCCTGTGGCTGGACACTGGCCGCCCCCTCAGGAACACCACGTTCAATAAAACGTGGCTTTGTCGGTGAATTTGGCATTGAGTCTTTTTGATGATTGTTGAATTGTAATTCAACTTGTGGTGGTTGTGGCGGCGGTGGTGGTCGATATCCATTTGAGATTTGATTACAATGTTGACTATTACTGTCATTGTCAGTTAATGTTGTATTATTATCACAAGGATATCGTGGTATTCCTGTTGGGAAACTATGACGATTTATTTTCGTTATATAACTATTATCAGTTTGCCATAATATTGGTCGATAACGTGGATTTGTTCCATAATAATTACATGATGTTGATGATACGGGTGTTTGTGTTGAACGTGCTGTAGAGAATTGGCCAGGTAATGGAGATTCACTACGGGATCCTGGTGCTAAATGTTGAGAGAATGGTGGTCGATGGTGGATCGGTTTGGGGGGCATTGGTGGTAGTACATTTGGATTAAAATGATGATGTTCATCAATATGAGTTGGATGTATTCTTTGTTGATAAATCGGTTCTATATAGCGTTTATTTATTTGATTTTGATTAGATACACGAACGTAATCATTCTGATAATATGGATTCGATTGATAAACTTCTATGTGATTATAAGGAATGTACACCATTGTTTGGTGATAATTTTTGGATAATTCTAAAGGTGGTGGTGATTGTGGCCTACCATTTCTCATTCTAGGCATTGAGTGATAATATTCAGTACAAGCACCACCAACTTTCATTACTGCCGAATAAGTTTGTTGATTCATATTTGTACGATAAATCTCACGAACACAACGCTGATTCGTACAATTCTGATACATATTTTCATCTTGCAATGAAGTGGGTCGATAATGTTGTTGAGTTGGTAAATTTCTAGTCTTTATCTCATCAGGTACATTGGAGTATTGATAATTTGGCAAATTTTGATTAATGTTTCTCGGTTTAGAATTATCAACACCTGTTAGACCGCTTTCTGAATAATAAGGCCAGGCAACACGTGTAGTTTGATTTGATAGTGGTGGTGCTGGTGGCGGTGCTGCTGCTGCTGCTGCTGCTGGTGGTGGTGGTTGTAATTGGTTTTGGATTTGTTGGAGAATTTCAGTAGTTGAACCGAACCGTGGCTTAATACCTCGCACTGATGGTCGCCGATTAAAGCCGTAATCATCGTGTTCATCGTCATCTTCTTTGTTCGATTGTTCCGATTGATATCTGCAAGGATACAAAAACACATTTATAAATTCCAAGAATTAGACACAATTCGCAATAAGTACATACTTCTTTTTGATTCGTTCAATTCGACTAGCATCTTGTTCGACGAACATTGCCAATTCATCACCGGATTCGGAAGCTGATGGTGTTCCGGCTAGAACATCAGGTGCAATCTTTTTCGATTCTTCTTCAATAGTTTTCAAACCTTCATCGATATCTTCTAAACTGTATTCAGTACCAACTGAACTAGCAACTGATGCTCGTGGACCAACATGATTATTCATGTGATAATAATATTCATCGCCAGCTGCTATACCACTAACACATGCCGTTAATGGTGCTAAAGTTGATAAAAATTGTTTCCTTGATTCATTTGTTGAATTCATTTTAGTTACAGGACAATGATTCATATCATTGATTTCATGGATATTACCATTACCCAAATCAGGTAATGATGGATTTATCTTATTATTATTATCAATAGTTTGAGTTTCTGCTGATTTATCTTTTTTACCGAAAAGATCGGTAATTTTTCTGTAAGTGGAAGACATAGATGATGAACTAGTACTGGCAGTCGATGATGATGATGGCGAGAAACTTTTATCTTGTGTTTTATTATTATTATTATTATTATTGTTATTAATATTATTCGTTTGGATTTCTGGTGAATTTCTAGCTTCTTCACCTGGTGGACTAGCTCGTGGTGGTATTTCTTCTTGTTCTGGATTAATATCATCAACATTACATGTTAATTGTTTAATACGTTCAACTAACGAATTATCCGTTTTTTGTGTATTCTTTTTACTTCTTGGTTCGTAACGGATCAACGACCGTCTTAATGTGTTACGTTCAATTGCTCGTTTAATTGATTCATCAGTCTCACCACTTTGTATAATCTGTGGTAATTTTGAACGTTTCGCTTCTTCAAATGCTCGTAATGATTCAGCCGTTACCAGATACTGATGTATGGATTCATCATCACCTTTACCATTATTAACAATTGGTTTTGTACATGGGAATAGTTGACGTACAGCTGAATTCGGTTTTAAACTATTATTTGAAATCAACACATGATTACCTAATTTAAATGTTAACATCATTTCTGTAGATTCTGGTGATACAGAATTATTACAATTACTATCAGTATTATCGGAAATTGTATCAGATTTTGACGGTTCATTATTATTTGTTGTGATAATCGTCGCTGTTTTATTTTCTTGTTTCTCATCTTCATCTTGTGTATTATCAGATGCACCATCACATACATCACGTTTATCTTGTTGTGTTTCGATAAATCGAACTGATCGACGAGAATTGCCTTCCTCATCAGAAGTTACACTAGAATCAGTCGTCTGTGAACAAAACAATTAACGAAACTCATTAACAAATTAAATGAAGGTTTATTATTTTTGTTTTTTAACAATTTCACTCTCGGCGATAAGATAAAGAAAAACTTCAGGACAAAATGTTGTTAGAGAAAAGTTTAGAAATTTATGTACGAGAAGCACGTTTCTTTCGTAATTGACAAGTTCTCTCCCTTATCAAAAGAAATATACGGGGAACTTACTGATTGTTGTTGTTGTTGTTGTTGCTGTTGTAGTAGCTGTTGTTGTTGTTGGGCTTCAACTGTTTTGCTTGTATTCACATCTAAACTTTGCTGTTTCCATAGTCGACCACCCTTGAGGATACCGTTAATAGGTGAACCACCGGGTGGTAGTGTTGGTGGTGTTGAACTTGAAACTTTCCTTTCTTCCTCGGTTGTTGTCTCTTTCAAAACACTACGTTCTGTCACTGTTGTCATTGTTATAGTTTCCAAGATATAACGTTGACTATTTGGACTTTCTGTAAATTGGAAATAATAACGTAGAAGGAAGGATTTCAACTACATCTCAGTAATGAATAGTTGGTATAATTATATCTTATTTGAGAATATGTTGGAGGCTTGTTTCGAAATATTATTAATTCTATCTGTACTAGGCTTTAAATAAACAATAGAAAAGTGTTGAATTGTTTTTGATGGAAATAGAGCTCTTTTATTTAAATTTCTATTTTTAATTAAAACCGCTTTTAAATCAACTGCAATCATTTATTTGTGTAACTATCCAACATAAACCCGCAAGAGACTGAAGCTGGTAGTTTTATTTATTATCTTGTATTGATTACAGGAAATGCATCATCATTTCAAGAACGCATTTACAAATTCACGATGTGTTCATAAATATTTTACGCTTCTGTGTAATCGCAATCAATGTATTTACTCTTCCATTCTACTATTTGAACAAAACTGGAGTTTTGATTTATCTTGATTGTATAATAAGGGAATTTCTACAATTAGCAATAATCGAAGAAAGAAAAGCATTCAAGACGTTTCATGCTGTCCGAACGCTAGTCCTGCAGGGGACAGCTATCGTAATTTAATTTTATACCCCAACATTCGGCAAATATTCTCCTATTTCTCGGAGCGTGACTACAGCCAATACTAACAAAAGAATTGATGTAACAAAACGAAAATTCTGGGGGGTAAATTTCAGTTTATTTGCTACCATAAAGATCAATAACAGCAGAAAAAACATTGCATTTTATTTTTATTATATAGAAATAACAAACACAAAATTCTATCCAAAATTATCGGGAAAGCAAAAAAATGTTTATTATCCAACTTACCAGAATCGTTTGGTGGAGTTGTGGGTGTTGTTTGTTGACTTTGATCAGTCTTCTCTTTCTCTTCAATTTCAGTGCGATTGGAATTTTTTGATTCAATGCATGGTTCATCTGATTGCGATCCGTCACCTAAAATAACAATTCGTTGTTGTACATGTATTTGAAGTTTAATCAAATTTCATGATCTAAATGTTATAAGTAGATTGAAAAGGAAATTTAACTGTCTACCCAAAACCCTAACATTTACGAAATTCCCTTTATAAGGATAATTTCAATGAATATTAAACAATTTCCAGTGAGGATCAACACACGAGCAAGTGTAGGTGGTGTTTAAACTATATTGTTACAGTTATTCTTGCATACGAAATGTTGATGTTTATCGAGAGACTCAAATGTCGATGATGAATAATTTATTTGGAACGTAACTACTGAATTTGTACAACTCCATTTTATTATTGTTTTTAAACATGTTAAATACATTAACGGAAAAATGGCAGCGTAATTGTAGTAAATTGAAAATGACGCTTTTAAGAGTTTCTTTGATGTTGTTAGTGAAAATTGTTTGTCACCTGCACTGTAAATTTGAAGAGTCATTACATAAGAGCCAATAAAAATTCATATAGAGCATCGTCTTTGCTCGTCTGTTGTTTAATATTCAGTACCGTTCTGCAAAAATTTTCATCTTTATCTTTATTGTTTTATGAATCCTTACGTTCGTATCGAATGGATTTTATTCAAATAGGCTTACGCAACGTTACGGCTGTTATTAGATAACAATAAGTTGATGATGTTAAGCTTGGCTTCAATTGCTTGTGCATATAAGACCCATATAAAGATAGAGATCACGTTACGTTAATAAAGAGCCTTTTTAATTAAGGTTTTATTTGAATTACAAATCCATTTAATTAATTAGTATTCAACAAAAAGAAATAATGATGTTGTCACGATTACTATTCATGATTTCACTTGTAACTGGAAACTTATTCAATCGAGTGCTGCGCCAATTTTCTCACATGCAAATAAATTCGTTAACATAAAGAACTCTATTTGATATCAACTGAGTAAAAGCTCAAAGTAATGAACTGAAAGGCGCCTTTCAAAACCATACACACAACAATAACAAAATAAAGATAAAACTTCGTTTATAAATTGGTGGTATATTGTGGGATTCGTAATTTAAAAAGCAGAAACACGAAAGAAGACGTAAGACAGTAAAGGCTTACTTTAATCTCGTGTTATTTAGAAGAGACTATATATATAAAGATGGAACTAAATCAAAGCTTTATCCTGTTGGAAGTAGGCACTAAATTCAGACATAGTCCGTCAATTTTTCTCCTGCTGTCCAAAATAAATTGAAATAAACATAAAAACTCTCGTGAGTTTAATTTGTTCCAACTTCGAAATCAATTTGACAAATCTAAAAGTAATGATGCAAGAAAAAAGTTTCCAAATGTAAATTATTCAAAGTTATATTAAAAAGATTTCATCTCCGTAAAGTCTAACTGTGTACTTCATTAAGACTACGTTACTGTAAAAAAAATATACACAAATTGGAATGTGTCCAAATTAAGACAACCAAAACGATCAATTCCACCTGAATTGGTACATTTTCAGGATTATTGTCGCCAGACTGGCAGATCAAGTGAGCTAGAATAATAAGGGTGAGGTTATTGACTTTGTTTAAAAATTCAACGTTACCACCATACAAAGTGGATAGTGAATATCCTCAATAATAGTTACGTTCCTAGTCACAATTCCGGATTGCTGTGTGCATTTTTCTACTGTCATGTCTAATCAGATATTGTTTATAAACTGATTCCAACAATAGTTTATATACGCAAACTGAAATACAAATAGGGATGTAGATGACGTGTCAGAAGTAGTTTTGATTTTCTAGCAATCACCACTTGATTGTGACAAACACCTGTTAACTAGCAATTATTCTGGTGGTCCAGTAATGTTTTTTTTTTTAAATGAAGTCCAATAATGGAAAGTTTCTTTTGTCATTTTAGGAACGACCATCAGTTTCGCCCTAATTCTGCTCTTTATTGTCAAAATTATGATAAAACCTCAAGAACGAGATTCCTGAATTTGAAATGACAGTTTAATTGACTTGATGGTGTTGATGATAATGTTGTTTCTTAAAATAACTTACTTTACTTTCCATTAGTGAAATTGTGGAATTCTTCCAAGATTATGGCAAAGAGATTTACATAAAAGCGCATGTTAGCTTTTGATTTTAATATCAAAGTTATAACATTGTCTCTACGTCAAATTATATGATAAATTGTTGTTTGTTTTATCATTTTTTTCTATCTATTTTATCATTGCGTCGTTGAAGGAAAATTGGAAAAATCTTTAGATATCGACGACCTCTATAAGGATTCTTAAATTGAGAAACTTCGATAAAGGTTTTTGTGGTATTGTTGTGGGTAAGGAGTGGTAAAGCTTTTCAAACTACACATACACACACAGAGAGACATGTCTTGGTGTCGTTTATATATGTTTAATAGAACATCTCGTCAAAGTGAGATAGAATGAGTCCAATTTATCAGGATTGAGATTTGTGATAAATATAAAACAGATAAAGAGCTCACATATCAGATGGTGTTGTTGAACTTATAGAAATTGACGATGAAAAATTGGTATAGTGAAAGAAACAAATATTTTACCTGATGATGGTTGAACAACAATTAATTGAATTTTTCAAGAAAAACCAATCATTGTAACTGACATTTCTAATTTTGCTTCGATATAGATACGATTGCACTTATAAACTGACAATGAGATATAATTGACAACAAAACTGCTTATTTCTAACTATTATGTAGAAATAATCTAATTGAATTTAATGATATTGTAATTATCATGATAACCAAGCAGTAATTAATTGAATTATTACAGTAGACGATCAATATTGTCCTAGTTCTTCAACAAATAGCAAGCGAATAGAATTGATAATCTCTTGAAAATATTGCAACCACGTTTTGAAGAGAAAAAAAAACCAGTCACGTATCGAATTCATAATAAGATTTAAATGTTCAACAAAGCAACGTATTCATTTTTTGGCTACATTGCCATTTCGACTGATTTTTCACATTTCAGATCTGTCATGATAGAAAAATCTAATTCATTACAACTTAACCTGATCATCCTAATAGGTAAACGTACAGAAATGTCAATTAACAAAATTACAAGAATAGAGATCAGAATATAACGTAACTTTTGCAAAAATTTGAAAAGATAGCTACGTTCATCAGTAGTATCAGCATTACATGTTCTAGGGAATATTGTGATAACGCTAACAGTTACTGACAAGTATTCATTGTTGAGAAAATAAATTGAAAAGGATCCAGTTGCAATTTTGTAAAAAGATACATCTGTGGGCGACACTGTTATTTATTGAAAAAGAATTGCTACTTGTTTGGAAAATTTAAGAACATAATTCTATGGTAACGATTTATTGACACAGAAACACTTTCCTTCTACAAAATTTTCTTTGAAATTCAATCAATACACATGAAAACATTCAAAAAAACAAGACTTCCATTTAGCATTTCCTGACTTTCAAAACGTGATTTTCATTTAATAAAAATACTGAAAGCAGTAGGTGATGATTGATTAAGGAAAAACATTTCAGAAATTTTGCTTTGGCTGTGCCAAGTGAAGCTTTATTCGTAAGTTATCCGCTATTACTTTCCAAGTGAAACTTTTTATGGGCATATTTTCAGTACAGGAAAAATGCTTCTCTTGTCGCCGAATCGTGTTTAAATTTGTGTTACGGCCACCTTGAACGTGTTTGTGCGTAAAATAATTTTCAGAACGATGGACGGCCTAATACAGTTAGTGAGGGTGAGCAAAATAGTCCGGTATAAACTAAATTATTAAAGCATAGCAATAAAACTACTGTAGTAGTGCACAACATCAATTATACACGGAAGCATCACATTATGGCTGATGGTGACGGGAGAAATTAATAAAATGCGAACGTTTATTTGATTTACCGTTCGACGAACATAATTAACGTCAAATAGTAGCGCAAGTTTACCTTGCCAATATAGAGAGTATAGAAAATAAACGTTAATTAATTCTATGGATATCGTTCTGTCTTTGTCGCACTTATTCGAAAATATCAAGTATTGCTTGTTAAGTCACATTTTATACAATTGTACCTCAAAGATCTCCATTATTTTTAGGCGTATTTGTGGTACTGCGAATTACTTTAATCCATCTCTGAACAATTCGAATTTTTTATTTTAAAACTTGCTGTATTATCTAAAATACATTTGCTTATCTAATTGTTAATTTAACGGTAGTTTAATTACTTTTAAACTCCAATTACCTGATATTTTAGTTTTATAATGAATATTTATCTGTAACTTGTAATTGTTCATGATAACGATTTTTTAAACAATTTATCATAAATTTAAACACAAAACTCAACACAAATCTGCAATCACGTTTAATACGTAACTGTACAACTCTTATCAACATTTCCTTGTTATATTTACACAAGAGATAAATTCATGAGTTTTGAATGGAGTCAAACAAGGTTAGAAACTTGACGTCGTTGATAATAGAGTTTTTTTTTCTATAAATAAAATGATAATTTAAACAAAATATCCGTTATCTTCATGATTATTTAAATTTTTTTCTGTTTAGTTTTTGCTAATAAAGAGAATGTTTCAATTAAAAACGACTCAATTTTAACTAAAATAAGGAGGCTGAAAGATGAAGGCTTCAGTTATCTTGAAAAGAAAAGCTGGCATATAACAACGGGGTATAATGTTAAGAATATCCACTAGAAATTTCAATGTCTAATACAAACGTGTGTTTCGGAAAAGCACGTTTAAAGTTTTCGTAATCGTTTCGTAACCTGCTGACTTCATAACCTTACAACTTCAATTTTTGAACAACTCTCCACGGACTATATTCGGTAAGATTTAAAAGTTTATTTGAGATGGAAAAAAGCACCCTCAACCCTTATTTTAATATACCAAAGTTACTTGAAAGTTTCCAAATTTCGTATAATTTAATTCAAGTTTTATTAAACACAAAACTGTATAACTGGATATAGATGGGGAAACAAGTGTCGTTCTATGGAATTCTGTCATTTAAACGATCCCTTTATCCACAGTTATCGTAGTTCTATTATTTCAAACTATCGCTCCCAATAGAGTTCCCCAAAATTAATCCGTACATAATCCTTGTTAACGGAAGTATTTTGTTAGGACTAGGAGAATTGTCTGTTTGTAAATCGAGAAATTCTACCTAATCATCTGGTTGTTGAAAAAGCATATAAAGCCGTTGTTGAAGTGTTTTAATTACTGTTGAATTTTAATAAAATTTAAATCACAAATTGTTAAATTGTAGCCCGGCGCATCCACCAAATACCGCACAATACCATTTAAACATCAATAGTTCTTAATTGAGTTAATAGGTTACATTTGGCAATAATTGAATCAATTCTAATTGTATTTTATTACAATTTCAGTTTTGTTAAATTCAAATGAATTGTGAGAGAAACAGTTTAATTTAAAAATGTGCCACAAAGTCAGAGTTGTCAGTCGAAATGCAAATTATTCTGTAACGATCCACAAAATCAGACACAAAAGAATGGAATTTTATTCATAAGAACAGCAACAGTAAGTTAACTAAAAGATAAAAGTTAATTAATTCGATTAGAATCTTTAATCAACTACTATTTCTCAACAGTTTTAGTTTGTTATCTAATTTCCATTTAAGATCTTTAAATATTTAATGTAATTTTAGAAATTCATTGCGAATTTGCCAACTTTCCTCTACAACTTGTTATATTAAAAGTTTACACATCCACTACTATCTACAGAACAAACACAGACAATTACTGTTTTAATTTCTCAAACGTTTACAATGACATTGCCGTTGCAGATATCAAGTTTATCAGTCGTTATAATTAGAATACAAACATACGAGAACGTAATCATTCATTGTTAGTTTTAGCAAGCTGCATTTAAAATGAAATGCAATAAAAATAGAATGGCATTAATGAAAATCAATGCTTTTAAGTCTCTCTTTTTTTTTTAAATTCTGTATGAAATAAGCAACAAATATTTAGAAAGTTAGAAGTTGGTACAAAAATTGTGAAAACAGCTTCAAAAGGTTTTTTTTCTAGTTGTTGTGACTCTTTTATGTGGATCTACAAGAAATCTTAGAACTTTTTTGTCGCCAACGATAGAAATAAGATATTTAGGAGCACTACCAAGTTTCTTCTACTATTATTTAGAATAGTCCATCAAAAATACTGCCTTGAGTAGGTAGTGAAATGTCAGACAAGAAGCAAACAAATTGAAAAAGTAACCACGTGTGAGTAGGAGTTTGAAGAGATAGAACTGATAAGCATAAGTGGATGTGAATTTTTTACGTACAAAGTTAGACATGTTCTTTATTTATTTTGCTTTGAAATTTGATGAAAAACTGTATCGTCTAAGAGTAAAAGAATAAATTCCATTCATAATAAACGTACATGATTCACCGATAATTTCGAAACAATACAAACAGGATTAGTTAACAGTTTTCTATATATTTTCCAAAATAAACTTTAAATTATTACAGAATTTTAAATTAACCAACTTATCTTGTATTTGAGTATTAATTAAAACCTTAATTATAAATTATTTGCCAATAATTAACCAGAACAGAAGTTGGTTTAGTTTTGTAAGTTAACTGTAGAATTTTCAAGATTGTAGTATTATAAAATTGAAAATTAAGGAAACAAGCCATATTTACCCGTTATACTTAACAGTTTATTACGGATATATATTACATTTAAGGAATAATGTGTCTGATAAGCAAGTCAATATTACCCCTTCGGGATTTTGTTGAAATGTGTGTAATAAAATAAGATACAAACACAACAATGAACAGAGCGAATACAATGTCGTGAATAATAAAAACGTAAACAACAGCAAGGGCAAACATTAATAAAGATTTTCTTAATAATAAAAGCGGACAGAAAAAAACATATTTCACCTTTAAAATAGCATCAAAACAACTTAAATTTTAATGATTTTCTCGTTTTTAAAAAGAAATAACTGAAATTGATGTTTTGAAATATCCAGAAGATATCAATCTTCTTAAGCACTTTTGAAATAATTTGTTTTCATCAATTAATTTATTTCTAAAAGACAGGCAATTTTGTAAACTGAAATAAGTTAAATAATTACTCAATCAGAATTACATTACGTAGATTAAATTGTTAAAGTATGTTTGTTGTAAAAATGTAATCATCGTTCTTATAGTTGAGTCTTTGTGTGCTAGTTGAAGCTTATGAATGAGATGAAATCGTGAAAGCAATAATAACTTATGAAATACTCAGTGACAGATTAACTTTTTTTTAGTAACTACACAGATTTCTTTTGAAGAACTTTATTTTGGTTTTCAGCACTGCTAGAAGCAAGTTTGTCAAGTTTACAGTCAATTTTTGTAAACATTTTTCACCTATCACGTTTTCTTATGATTCTCTCATTTCTGTAGGTCTTTCTTTCTTGTTTCCTTCTTTTATTAAATTCGATATTTCATGAGTTGTTGACTTGCAAATTTTATTGTTTACCTATTACGTTCGTTGTGATTTCATATGATTTGTTACTCCATAACGAAACGACTATTCTGTAGGGGTTTTTCATTCTACCGCTTTCAGGGATGAGGAGCATAGGCAACTGAGCGCATTTTGGATTATTAAGATACAAATCTGCATAAGAGAACGAACAAATAATACCAGTAAGTCGTGCAGACAATTTTTTTCAGAAACAAGCATTAGTAGTTTTCACAATTCTGTCATTCCTTGCTATTGCTTATTAAATTAACGTATCATCTGTTCCTGTAAATCCCCTGCAGCATTATTGTGTTTTTGATCGCATCTCGTTCAATGAGTTATTGATTTTGAAAATTATCATCTCTGTTGCATGTTCAAGCTTTGACAGTATGGTTAATGAGTCTGATTAAATTTCTAATATATCACCATCGTGCTCTATAATTTTACTCAATGCTTCATAAATAGTCATATAGAGAGTGTATTTTGTTTATCACTAGATTTGCCACAAGGAGAAATATTATGATTTAATTCATTTGTTTTGGAAGCCGCAGTAAACACCATAAATCAACTCGATTTCAAATGACAAGTTAGTCTTTTATTTATGAGAGAATTCATCGACTTTCTTTCTTTAATTTACGTGAGCTTCATTTGCACTACGAAATCCGTCAAGACTATAGTAACGAAAATGTGTATCGTTGCCGATAAGATAATCCTGAAATTCGTCCAATTCCTGGATACATGCCAATATCTGACCCATGAATACGCGAATTACGTATAGAACACTAACATTTATCCACATTACTATGTCGCACAAAATCTAATTTAAATAATAGTTTTCGTGAAGAAGAAAAAAAGAGAGGAAGTAATAAAATTCTTGTGACAATCGGACAAACCATTATTCCTACGTTTTTCGTTTTTTTTTCTCACTCTCTTAACAAGAAAATGTCTGCTGAGACTGGGGAAAATGCTACAAATAAAATTTGCATGGCCTGTGCTCGACGACTAGTTCAAATATTAGCTTTAGTACATCTCGGAATGTTCCAACAACCCCATTCAACCTTTTCTGAATCCTAGACAAAATGTTTTGCAACTTTTCAACGATTCTATAGAGAAAAGTATAATAGATTGTCTGATTTGATCGATAAATATTCAACTAAAACGGCGATGAAAATTTCAAAAACCGCAGACGATTTTATTGATTTTGATAGATATGGTAAACGAATGGCATCTCGAAACTTTCATGAAAGATTAATAAATATCAAATATTTCAAGTATCTTTTAAAATTTATTAAGCGACTCGCGAGATAAAAACTCGATGAATTTATTAGAAGGAAAATGTAAAAATATGGAACAAAAGATTTTTTATAAGTGGAAACAGTTAACTGCAATCCCCTATCAAAACTCAGATGGGGGTATAAAATTTATCTTAACATAGTCGGACTAAATTTACATAATTCCTTTTCGTAACCATTATGTAAACAAATTCAAAAAGCAAAAAAATTTACACAAAAAATACTAATTAAATCTCAACTCAACATATACAAAAGTAGCGTTTAATTACTAAAAATAAAATTAATTAGAAACAAGCAATTCTTGTTAGATTTAATTGTAGACAGCTCTCACGAAAAGCAGTATATTTAGGTTGCGAAGATGAATCTTCGTGTCTATCCATTTGAAAGAGTTTCTAGTTGAAATTTTATCGTCTTACAAGATTCTGTCCTGTCATGTTCAATTATTTGAGAAATGTGGTTGCCATTTTAAAAGAAATTTTCATTGTTTCTATACTAGAAAACAAAGCTTTAACTTCCGATTTCAGTTGAATGTTGAAAGCGTGCTTCTTCTGGAATTGATAAGTCGATAAATTTAAAAGAGTTCGGTAGTTTCATTAAGGGTAATCTATAAAACCACAAAACGAAAACACTCTCACTTTTCCTCATTCAGTTCAATGCTGGGTTTCATCGAACGGTTGCCGTTATTTAAATTAAAGAACAAAAAGGTGGGGAATTATTGGGATTTCATTAGGTAAACAGGTTGAAGAAAGTAAAACTAGCGATAATGAACAGATTGTTAATTAATAAAACATTCAACTGTATTTCTTGTATGTCTACAACATGTTTGTATACAACAAAATACTTTCGTGTAATATGTTTTTATTAAACAAGAAATAATCTAAAGTCAAATAAATTAAATATTGAGGCCGTCTTCAAAGGAGCAATTTCATTCGAATCAATGGTTTTCAGTAAATGACAGTGGAATGATGGATAACACTTTCTATTGAAAATCAAAGTTAAAAGCGGCACCTTAAAGACTCCCCGGAAATCAAACAAACCACTGATCCCAACCATTTGGCTCAGAAGTTAGCCAGTAATCCGAATTGACCTATTTAAAACATACGCGGAGACTTATTAATTAATTTGAAATATTAGTGTCAATAGAGAAAACGAGAGTTTTTGGACAATATTGATAAGATTAAAGACATTAATCGGGATAAAGTGCGATCTCTTTGAAAATTTCAGTTTATTTGTGTGGGATTTTTCAATAAATGTTCGATGATGATTAAAAGAAGCACTTTCTTCTCACATCTATTTCCGCATCATTTTACGGTTGATATCATTACTTTTAAAGCAACAACATTGATAAATATATGACAGGAATCTTTTTTCAGTGAACCCACCCATAAGGAGAGAAATGAAAAAGTCTTCAATTAAGAAATGGGAAAGCTTGACAATTTCCGCATTGCTGGTTTTATGATATTGATATGGGAAAATTATAATTTTTAACTATTTAACTAATTCGGATACTAAAAAGAGAAGCTCTTTGATAATCTCTAGGTTGTAACCGATTAAATATCAAAATTATAAACTTCACTAACTTTCCTCGTAAAATGGTTCTTAATTGGCGAAGTATGAATATTAACCCTTAACCACAGACGATACTCCGGAAGATAAACAGGAAATTTGCAAGTTTAAAAATAAACTGCTCATTTTATATAACGATATAAAAATTTATGAGGTTTTTAGTTGACACATTCGCTATTTGCTATGAAGAAATGTGAGGGCTGCAAAAGTATTGTAAAAATACAATAGGAGTTATGGTTCTACTCTACATTCGTATATAGAAACACATTTTCTTTTGTCGTGCAACATATGACTTTATAATGTCGCAACTTATACGTAAGACTTTCAAATAAATGCGACAAAGAGCAGAATTTTGTCATTCTTAAATCCGCTCACAAATTCCAGTTCGTTCATCATTTCTGTAGAATTAATTGTGCAATCTATCAGTGGAAAGATATAAGATCTGCGGAATATTTTTTATATTTGGTAGAATCTTCAATTTTATGTTGAGATAAAATTTCGATTGTGCCCACAATACAATACAGATACAGACTTCTCTCGCCTTTCACTAACGGTAGTTATTTCAAGTAAAATCAATGAAACCATGGGAAAATCTAACGTATTGTTGTTACAATAATTAGACAATCTAATAAATCAATAATCTGTAAAAATCTTGCTATAATTAGAAACAGAGTGAGTCGTCAATATTCAATTCATATGTAAAATGAATATTGAGAAAAAATGTTTCTAAATAGTGAGAGAAATTCACAAGATCCTCTAACAGAAAATTAAAATTAATGAACTTGTATTATTATTATTATTATTATTTCTAATAATAATGAAATAAACGTACCGTAAAAATTGTGTGAATGTTATGGTTTAATGATCAGCGTGAGTACATGAATTTGTCGATATTCATAACCGGAAATTCCGATGATAATAAACAATAATCGTGTAGCAAGGGGGATGTTTTTACATTACGATCTAATCTATGTATTTATTTTCGAAATTTCTTCACCTCTTCAAACCACCCTCACATAGTCGGTTTTTATTGTTTTCGGATACGATAAAAACATTACTCTTTTTATGGCAGCTATACATCCCTCGAAGGTATCAACTATCTCTAAACAAGAGTCTTACAAATTTTCACAATTTATTGGAAAATAAATTGAGAAATCCAACCGTTTGGTTTATATTTATCGAAACAAACTCAATTACCCCCATCTACATGATTGATTTTACTCCCCATCGTTGTGGTTGTTTTGTTTTTCGTTTGATGATGATGATGATGAAAAGAACTTTATCTAATTTCATCTCGCTATAGTAAACAAACAAGTCTGCTTTTTGACAATGTAATTTTTTGTCAAAGCAAAAAAAAAAATTAATTGAAACTCGCATATTATACCTATACCAATGTATAAAAATATTTCAACACAAAGTAAGAAAAATGAATGGAAAACACGAAGCCTCAAAGTGTTTCAAGTAATGTTATTAGTGGATCGTGCTCGAGAACGAACCGATCGATTCATGATTATCCTGTTGAAATTGAAGTAAAAGTAGATTGTCTGCATAAAGAGATGTAATACAGAATTTGTAAAACTTACAATTTGAAATAATTGAATCGATTCAGAGTTTAAAAATTAGAATAATTATGATAGAAAATGCAAAATAGTAAGTTTGTTCATATGTAATCCATTTTATTAAAGTGAAAGACTTCTTCAATGAGTTTCTATATTGTTTAAAGTTTCGTATGCAAATGGAGACACAAATTATTCAGCTACAAAGTACTTGGCTTTACTTCAAAAAACTTTTACTAAGATTTTACGATAATACTGTGGATTTATACTGATAGTGCAGCTTTATTGTGCTGAATAAGTACTTTTGAAGCAGTACCAAAACATTTATAACAAAACTAAAACCACCAAATATAGAGATAGATAAATTTGCACAATTCAGTCTGTATCGTTGGACACTTCGGTTTAAGACATTTGTAATTTGCCACAGTGATGGATTAAGATAATTTGAAGACACCAACAGAAGAGACGAATCCCTCCTGTATATTTATAACTAATTTAGGTAGCTACTGCTACAACAAGAACACTACAAAGACAGTAAATCACTGATAAAAGTCACGTAACTATTTATAAAGAAAAAATTTGCATAATATTGATTCAACTAGATAGAAGGGAAGATCTTTCTTAAAATAAACAGCGACTTCTCTTTTTGTTTTTGATCATATACCGGATGTAGTGTACTGTTTGGGAAAACCACATTGAACTTGATCTACATTAAATCAAATAATATTCTACACCTATTTATTGTTACTAAGAGAATTATTTAATAATAAAAACATAATGAAATAGATTAATTGTGGGCATTTGAGTTGGTGACTGGTTCAACAAGTTTTTTTTTTGCAAAAATTCTATTTGTTGCTGTCACAATTTAAATAAAAAAGATATTAACTTTCACAGGAAATTGTGGCAATTTTGCAATCAACATTTGGAAATTTTATAATTTAACGTAAGGTTTAATTATCTTAAGATACGTTCACTTGGTTAAATCACAAAGATTGACTATTAATTAGTAGATATGTAGTAATGCATGTAAAAAACAAAACTTAAAATATAAAACGATAAACAAAAATCGACGATACTAACCAATATTTATTGTAGATTTGGGAACAATACAAAAACACTAAACTTTCACCAAGTTTTTCCAATAAAAAACTTTCACTAAAACCCCCCAAATATCATTAATCAATTGTTATCGATAAAAAAACAACAAATGAATTTCAAAGGCACAGTGTTAACAATAATACAAATGAATTAAGACTGAAGACGTCAAGGTTTAGGCGAAGTCTCTAACACATGGCCATTGTTTACTAAAATAGGTGTAGAATACAATAAAAACAATTGTAAAATTTAATTTAATTAAATTTAAACGTATTCTATTGTTTATAAAATCGTTTAACGAAATTCTTAAATACATCCTTAATTAATCTAATTATTTCGATATTATTGTTTTTTCTAATAGGATTGTAATTGATCATGTTACGCCACTGGTTTCAATCAATAATTTTATGCACATATGTAATAAGTACTAGTCTTTGTTGGGCATTAAATCTTTGTTAGAACTGATAATGACAGAAACTATACAGAGTGTTTTATTGGAAACAGAGAGGAGGCAAATGAAGATTTCTACCAATGTCCGTGGCTTTAGATGCTTCATCATTCCTGATAATACAGCTTGTGCATAAATTGTCAGTGAAGATTTATTAAAACTGATAACGATAGACGTTATAGAGAATGTAACGATAAACCAATAAAATCTGTAAAATTCTCTATTATCGATGAATTATTTAGATTTTAAAGACACTCTGTATATGGATGTGGAACGTGGGCATGCAGCGAATGTTGTCAATGATTTATTTATTTATTAAAATACATAACTTGTCGCTTATAAAAACATGAAACAATGTAGAATGTTATTGTTGTTGTACGGTTTATGTTTTATAAATACAAATTATTTTATTAAAAGAAAAATTAAAAAGACTCACCATCATCTTCATCTTCATTGTTGTCATGATGGGCTCCACTACACTCTTTACATACAGCTGTCCGTTGTTGTTGTTGTTGTCCTCTTCTTGCCATTTGTTGTAATGCAAATAATTGTTGTTCACCCAATTCCATATCTTTATAACCTTCTGGTGGACTTAATGTAACAGCATCAACAAATTCCAATGGTGGTGCAAATTTTGGACTTTGCGGTGTTTGATCATAACAATTACCATCGTACACATTACAATTACAATTTGGTTCACAACACGTTAAACGCACCATTTCATGTTGATTACACGTACACACACCATCATCATCATCATCATCATCATCATCATCGTCATCATCATCATAATCACATTCTTCACGTATTAAAATTATATAATCAGCATCGAAGAATTCATTTTTATTTTCATTAAATACAACACGATTATTGTTACGTTTATTTGTTCTACCACCAGGACGTTTTAATAATGATTTTAAATTGTCTCTATCTGGATTGTGTTTAGTCCTGTCGCCGTCAACACCCATGCTACTACCACTGTTGTTGTCTCGCATGGTTATATGGTTCGATTCATCACTACTGAGTTCATCGTACACTTTGATGTAATTTGAATTAAATCCTGAGAAATTGTCGACCTTACGCACGTCGAACTCACAGAAACCATCCGGTAACAATGGCAGATCTTCCACCAATAGTTTTCTACTATCATTCAAATCATCTTGTTTATCATCATTTAAACAATTGAAATCGAATTGATTGGCCACCTGTTCATTACAAATAGTGTCTTCTTTTGCTGCTTCTTCTTCCTTATTATTTGATATTTTATTATTATTATTATTATTATTGTTACTATTAATTATTGTTCTGTTTACGTTTTCAACATTATTCTGATCGACAATACCAGCTTGTTTTAATTTTTCTTCCAAGTACTTCAGTCTCGATCGATTCTCATCAATTCTCTTATTAACATCTTTACTATGTAAAACTGTGATGATAGAGTCCTCATTATCAGATTGGTCGTTTTCAACCACTTGTTTAGGCTCTTCTACTGTCCTTGAAGAGTTTTCGCTTTCATCAAACACCAATCTACCGTTCCGGAAGCTCCAACTTAAATTCGATTTAGTTAAAATTTCACAATTTTCATAACACTTTTTATTAAAATTTTCCAATATCGTATTGGAATTATTATTAAATTCACAGATGGTTTGTTGTAGTGGTGCGTCTAGTTTATCAACGACGCAACCTTCGGCGGCGGTCGAAACACGACTGCACCCCGACGCCTGTGCGCACTCCTCGACGCCGTTTTCGATCGATGGTAGTTCCAACATTGGAGGCTGATGGTCGGTCGCGCATAGATCCATTCCTATTCTAGACATTGATATCACATCACAACAACAACCACCATCTTCTTCATTACAACAATTCTCATCACATTGCACTGGAATGTCTTTATCATTCACATGTTGATTATACAATTTGCCATTAATGCTGTTATCAGTATTGTTATTATTAGTACTATTATTGTTGTTGGTAGTGGTGTTGTAGTACTCATTATCCTTGTCTGTTGGTCGGCCGATCGTATCGCCGGTTTCCGCTTTACATGAATTAACGTGGTCACGGTGCACCAACTCTCGGTGACGTTCTTCCGGTTCACTGATATCTACCTGTTTGTTGTTGGAATTTTTGTTATCACACCGAAATTCCTCAGGTGCTTCCAATATAGGTGGTGGTGGTAGTGGTATTTTTTTACACAAAGACACTTGAGATTCTGATAAATTAATTTTCGTTGGCATTCCATTAGAAACATCTGTAACATTTTTTAATAATTATTTACCAAAGAAAAACAATTAAAATTCCGTAAACACAATGAAAACTCATTTATAAACAAATACGTGGATTCTGAGTCATTTAATTAATCATTTGCGATATTGCGCTCTATTCAATCAAAGTTTGTTTCTTTGTTTAACATACTGGTACTTATATGAACATTACTTCACGTTCATTTATTGTAATAAATAACAACGGAAATGCTTGATATCAACCATGTAAACGGTAATAAATACAGGACGTTTACATTGTTTAATTAACTACCACCCTTAAAATTACTTTACTGTTGGTTTTTTTAGGAAGAAAAAAGAGGGAACGCATCTCTACCATGTTTTAGATAAAAGTTTTACTTGTTATTCTACCAAATTTTGTTGAAAATTTTGTAAACCCCTTCAATTAAAGAATATTCATCCGTGGTTCCTTTTCAAACTTGAAGGATGCTGTCATTTTACGACATAACTTTTGTATATTACACAATTAACTACCCTAACTCAAAGTTAACGTTGAAGGGTTTTAAAGATCAATTTTTAGTAAATTTCACTATATGGTCCAAGAGGAAATTAACGGAAATTGTGGAAACACGTGTCTAGGAACGTATATAGAATCGGTATTTCTATAATATCTTTATTAGTACTGTTATAGAAGGCAATTTCTCGCACCCCCAACAACACTAATAAGAAGGGCAAACAAAATTTCTACCCTTCTATAGAGACTCGACTAGAGAAATATAATTAGAAAACTAATATTCTCGACAATGAATGTTTTGAACTATCGAATTTTCTTTAATAACAGTATTTAATGTTCCATAAACACATGAACACACCTTTGAACAATATCTTAATTAACTAAAAACAATAGAAGATAGAATAAAATTCCAGCTTCTCCTACTCATTTTATAATCAAAGATTAGAGATCAGTATTTTTAGAAATTTGAAGAACAAAGATGTCACAGCCTTAGTTGCTTTGCTGGAAGAAAACATACAAATAAAAGTACTGTTTCCTACAAGAACACTACTATTATATTATTGATATAAAGGAAGTTAAAAGCTTTGTCTTGATATCGACAACACGGTAGAATAAACGTGTACCATAAGACTTTGTTCTTGTATCTTTAGCGTAGGTAGCTAATAAATTTTAAAATGGAATTTCTAAATATTATAAACGTAGGTAGAAATCCTGAATGTTACTAGACTAATAAATATCCTTTGTTAAATAAAAATGCTAATCGTAGGTGAATTTTTCAAAAATATATAAAAGTTTGCCGATAGACAAAACTGATCTATCTTACTATAAAAGTTATTCTTACCGTTACCCTTATCATCAGCATCATCATCAATAGTAGCTGTCGTAGTTGTTAGATCATTAACAATACCCCCAGGATCATCAAAATCTTCCAACAATCCACCCCTATCTGCTACTTGTTCATCCTTTGAACCTTTACAGTAAACAACAGTCTCATCACATTTCCCTACATCTATCTCTGTCATTTCGTCACTATTATTCCACACATTCATATCATCTAAAAGATTATCTACATTTACATTTTTACAATCATCATTAACAGTGCATTGATGTTCGTGATCTGGCTGTTGTTGAGATGGTAAACAATGTCTCACCGGAATTTTCGATGATGTTTTTCGATTTTTCGTCGATTTTCTCATACCACCATCATCATCATCGTCCGATTCAATATTATTGTCATGTTCCTCAACAGAATCGGTATTGGATAGTGAGGATTTGTTATCATTATTGTCAAACGACGACGAATCGGTATTATTGTTATCGTTAGATTTCGGTAACACGTCTGCCATAGTTTTATATTAGAAAAACAAGAGATTTATTCTTCATTGTTTATCTGAAATATCAAAAAAAAAAATACAATACATGTAATAAACATTATAATTTCATGTAAATTTAATTAAAAATTAATTAGACAAGAGTATAAAAGAGGAAAATGTACAGTACGTAAATTTGAATTAAATGTTTATACGATTTTAATTATTTTTGCATTTTATAAAGTCGATGAGAATATGAATAATTTAACAGTGTAAAATTAAAATTAACACCCACTTTTAATCCAAACATAGTATGGAAGAGAAAGAATTTGGTTTTTATGAACAATAATGTCTGTTGGATTAGGTTTTATTTGAACCTGTCTGATCCAAATTATAATCAAATTTTCAAGAGATACGCCTTTTTTATTTCCAGACATCTTCTAATAATATTACACTATACTATGAAAGGATGATACTGCTTTCTTACGTAAGTCACGTGATGCTCTACTAGCGCTCCTCTCTTTACTCGTTCAATTACGACCGTCTTGCTATAATGTTTGTGTCACTTGACTTGCGTTACTAACATTAATAAATGAATTAATATTACTGATATACGACAAAATTAAATTTCAGTACACGATATATATAGAGTAAATTGGATAAATTATCTAAAACCTGATCTGATAGATTCGATTGGTACAATGTCTGTTATAAATTTAGTTTCAAGCTCGTAAATAATAAAAGCAATTTTGCAGCTTCTTTTTCATTGATTAATGGGGCAGTAGATTGTAGTTCTCTTTAAAAAAATCGAATAACTTTGCTGATTGAAAAAAAAACTACTTCAGAGAATAGTTTCTTTTTATCTTCATTAAAAAAGTTAGTTATAGATATCCGTTATTTCCAAACATTCAAAAGAAAATCCAGAAATATCAATTTAAATTTCCAAAGTAAAATATTAGATTCGTGCATATTTAAACTGTCACTATAAACGAATAAATTCATATACAGACATTTCACAACGAAATGAGTTGGTTAAACTGCTGAAAAATGATTGTGCTTTCATTTGCAGGTGAATTGAATCAAACTAAATTTGTCGGAGAAAGATTTAGATTTGTTCCTTTTGAGTTTCACCGATTTTACTGCGCGTAACTTAAGTTTTCATTCACGTTTAATGGGAATCCTGACAACAATTAGAAAGAGAAAATGCAACACAATTCATTGAACCAAACAAGTAGCTCTAGTAGTGCAAATTACGTAAGACCAACATAAAGAAAAAAGAGCGACTCTTGCAATTCGGCGACTAAAAGGGGGGTTAGTAGAGCATCATGTGACTTACGTGCAGATGCAGTATCATACACCTCTTACTTATTCAATAGCTTTTCATTATTATCAAAATTTCCGTATTGTTGTTATTTCACAAGAGCTATAGTATGCTAGAAAAGCTGTCTTTTTAAGCTAAAACTGATGACAGTTCTTGTAGTTCTATGTGGATATCTCACGTACATGTTGAAAGTTTACTAAGAAAACAGTCGCAAGTACATTAGTGTCTTGGGAAATCTCAATATACTTTTATTTCTTTAAAGAAACTTTCATATTTCATCTTTCTATTTACAGTAACTCGCTGAAATTCTAATTTATAACACCGTTTCGGTATCATCACGATAATATTTACGTCGAAAATATAATTTCGTCAACTTGAAGAAAACATTCAATTTTATTGAATTTGAAAACTTTGATTAGCGATTCAATCAAAATAAACAACACAAGCGATAAACGACAATAATTGAAACACAAACTAATTAACAAGAAATTGAAAAGAGACATCTCAAAGATCTTTTAATCACCAAAACACATTTAACGTTGATTTTGTGTTTAAAAGGAAAAATAACACAACCGCTGTTATTTTTCCCGGTTATTGCGTTGGAAAATAATTAAGGAAAAGTGATAATTGTGGTGGTGAAATTTCTCAAGTGAAAAGAAACACTTAGTTCGGTAATGACATTGGGGCTGTTAAAATCGATTACTTGAAGGAACTTACATGCCAGCTATTAAAAATGTATTGTCTCCCAGGAGACGGCCTTATCGATCATTTAACTCTCAAATACAGACTACCACATACAAGAATCTTGATGAAATTCTATACAGAAAACAGAAAAAATAAAGTACTGAAAAAAAATTATATATATATCGAATAATATGTCAAAACGGAATGGACGACGAGTCTGCTAAATTCGTTCCATTGGATATGGAAAATTATGTTTTCAATATAGAAATGTTGGAGATTTTATTGGAAAACCTTTGCAATTCAGTGAGTCTGTTTTATTTATAACTGGAGACTAAATTGGATTTTATTATAACAGAAAAACAGACTTGTCAGAGAATTAGAAAATTTTCCATCTCTTTAGTGGGGGAAAAAACAACTTTTATCTAAACTTACAGTCTTTGGAAACTGTTATATCCTGAAATTATGGGCCGAGTAATCTAGCTAAAGACAAAAAAAACAAGTCTACTACTACAGAAAAAAAATACACCACTTCCCTCACGAAACACAGTGGAAAGCGAAATTACACGATAGAAATAATGTGTGTGTGTCTGTGTGTATTTTCCAACTGTGTTTTTTTTCCGATGTTGTTGTTGTTTGTTCTCAGTCTTTTTACATAAATGAAAGCATTTACAATTTGCGTTCAAGTGTTACAGACAGCATCTCAAACAAGTTTGTTTTCATTTTAAAGGAAACAGCGTCTACTCATTTCTCAAATGGAATGAGAAATTGCATTGAATCAATTAGTGAATAGACGAATAAATTTTGTTGGTTTTTGATTATAAAACATTTTTACGACAACACTAAAATGTATAAACTCGATCTTGAGACTGCTTTAGAATGTTATAAAGTTTTAAGAGGTTAATTTCCACCTAGAAATGAGTTGAATTTACAACGTCTACACCATTTCTATGAAAGTTAGAGAAATTTTTATATAATCCGATAATGGTGTTTCCATATACATATTTCGTACTTTGTTTTATCAAAATGTCCAAAGAAGTAAATTTACATTAAAACAAAAAGGAACGTCGCACTGCGACGCTGACATCTTTAAAAATAAAACCCCTGTACGACTATAAAGTTACAAGAGATATGATACGTGAAAGAAATAAGAATCTTTTGTAACGATTACTGTGTAACAAAAAAAAAAAACTAAAGCGTTCAGGAAGTTCAATTCAAGTCTATATACCTGTTTTTAAGCAAATACAGAATTCTCTTGAAAAATAATTGATTTACACAACAATTTCATCGTCATTTCAACACAGCTAAACTGAAAACCCATTTATTATTGGATGAAGTATCGAAACAAAAAAGGGTATTCACAAGTGGGAATCGATCTCATTTTTATTTAAAATAAATTCGAAATTCTATCGAAATATTCGAGATGTGGGCGCATCCACCAAAATTGGGTCGATTTCAACTTATTCTCCATAACGAATATTTTCTAATCTTTATTGCAAGAAAAATCCAATTCTATTATCAATTTTTGAAACGTACAAATTCAATCGAATCACATTACTATTTACATTTCACGAGTGCAATTTCTGACAAATAGATGCGACATCAGAATATTCAAACAAATATAAGCATATCTCTCATGTTACAGATTTTATGTTTTCGAAATCTTATGAATTTTTCGATTGTTACGATTATACGATAAGTGTTGCTTAAACAGCCAATAAAACCAATATATTGCGATGAAATTTTCTATAACGTCTATTGGTTGCGTTAATATTTTCTAGCTTGAAGGTATTTTCTCAATCATACTCCCAAATCGTTTCCATTCACATGGAAAATGATTGGAAAAAATTCAAAATTATCAATACACACACACACACTATATTTGTTTTCGTTAATCTGTTTTCGATATCAAAAACGAAAATAAGACTTCAATAAAAAATCATCATCGAGCTTTCCTCATCATATTCACCAATTGTAATTCAACTTGAATATTGCAAACGTCAAACTTAATTAAAGTAGGATTTGTAGAATTTTCTAATTAACTTGCAAAACCATTTCGTCTTGACTAAATCTCACTCTATTATTCCAAAATAAGATCATTAACTTACCCCAATAAAATTATTAAATTGGTTTTAATTTACCGAATAGTTTAATTTATGGCACATTAGATTCGGTGGTCGTCTTTAAATACAATATGAGAAATTGGAAAATGTTCAATGTGAATGGTAGTGACAATGAAAAATAGACGACAACCTTCCTAGTGAAAATACAAGCGACAAGTTGGCAAAAGGATAAAGCAAGGGGTATGAAAAGATTGCTTTCCAACTACCACCACATAGACAAATAGAAATTTTAGGATAAAAAAAAGTGCGATAAATTCGCCTAGTTATGGGTTTAGAGTTTGGACAAATTTTGTGTGAGATTAACGTGAATAAATCATTTGTACTTAAAAGGAAACGATAAAGGGTCAAATCCTGGTTTCAGTCAGATTGTCATCGTATTTAGTCGAAATTTTGAATTTGTTATCGTAAATTGAGGTCGATATAGGAATTTACAATGAATGCGTGATTGAAACTAGTGATCTAAAACGTAGAATAGACTAGATGACCTGTCTCATCGATCATTGTTGGTAGGATTTCCGGTATGATCACATCAAATCTACTAGATCAAAGTGTCTGTTTGATATCAACAAACATTAGTTTAACAATTAGCTCCAAATTGGCGTCAAAATATTCGATCTACAGTTATAGAAGATAGAAAGATTCCAAGAAAATTGAAACAGATGTACCTAAACGCCCTACAATAAGAAAACAATAACTGCGACGAAATGTGATAAAAGTTTTTCAATTTTTATCAATTTGAATGTATGGAAGGCAACTATAGAGTATTCTGATCAGATTGTTCGACTCAATATACATCGGAAATCAAAAGAATGTGAATGGAAGGACAAAACTAAAGATAGTCTTTTTTTGCAAACATGAAGGATGTTCACACAAGAAGCTGTTTTAATGAGGAACATGATTCGATCAATAATATCTGACAACTCATTTAATATCAAGTTGGAATAACTTGGTGAACTTTTCATATGTTTTTCAACTGAAAAACTACAAATAGGAACGTATTTAAAGATTTATTTCTATGGCTTTCTAGAATAACATTTCGTTGGAAATTTGAACTACATGGATAGCCCAAAACTACTTCCCAATTGCTTCTTTTCAATATTTTTACATATAAGGGAGGATTTATACTTTCGTCTATTGGTAGTTTCAGTAATTCTAAACCTACTTGACCCTTATCCACAACAAACATCCACTTAATCTACATACATATAATATATCAAAGCAATTTAAAGTCAACATCAGTGTGGATTTGTCGGATATGAATATCATTTTATCGCTTCAGACATTCCTGGTGAGACATTCGCAAAACGGATCACGCAAATTAGTTGATGTTGACAATAATGATGATGATGATGTTGATAATAACAAATGGGCCAAGGACGACACGTGTCGTTTGAATGAATCCCATATAAAATCAATAAAAAGAAATAAGAATAGAAATTTGTTTAAATTTGATTACTTAATTAAAATCATCACTATAGATATAAAATCTGATAAAAGTTTTAACGAAAAGATGGGTAATTTAATAGAGAATCGGCGTCTATTAACTTATTTCCAAATTAAATCTCATTTATGAACATTATCTTTTGTGATTGAAAAGAAATTCTGATGAGATTTACATTGGATCTAATGGAAATCCGATCATTACTGTCGTCAAGACGAATCTATATGTAAAAACATTAATATAGATATCTTCTATTTATAAAAAATTGCAAACGTAATCAATTATGGAAAATATATTAAACTTTGCTCTCAACCTTTTATGATCGTTTGTGTTCTTTACAGGTTTCTACTATTTATCAAAAAATAAATAAAAATCTATGTATAGAAAATCAAGGAAAACAACAACAATTTAGGGGAGGATCAATAAAACTGAATAAGACGCCGTTGCTATTTTTCAAATTTCCCATTAGAGTTTTATTAGATAATTTACCCGTAAAATCGAATTTGAAATAGGAGGAAATATTAAAATCCACCTCTCGTAACGTTATTATTAAAATTTTATTATTTTCCAGTTTACAACTTTTACAGGATTTAAAACTATAATGTTCAATTACAACTTTATTTGAGCAAAACTCAAAATTTCCATTATTTGTTTTATATTATTGTTGTTTATTAATAGAATTTGAACATCATCCCGATTATCGATTATCTTCAATAGTTAATTTCAAGCGCTTGTAGAACACCACGTGACTTACGTAACAATATAGTTCAACAGCTTTATTTCAATAAACCATACATCGTCTGGCTAAAGAAATTGTACCTACTTAGATAGAAGTAATTATCAATTATTCAAGTTCAATTTGTCTATTATGCATCACTGGTTGCTTACCCCTTCATTAAGATAAACAGAAGCGATTATAGCACATCACCTCACTTTATTATGCACATAGAATTTATGATGAATTTAATCAAATTAGACATCGTCAGTATGCCAAGCATTAATCATAAAACCAACTCATATACTAGGATTTATGGAAAAACAAAAAAAAAACTTAGGAGAAAGAATCGATGTAGAAACACATAATATATTTTTATTTCTCAGCTGAAATCTAAATCTTGAATTTTCATCTCCTGAAATCCCCTATTTGTATACTATTTCCTATTCTATTCCCCAGTTCCAGGAAAAGACGTGTAAAAAGACCATCGATCGAGATGAAACCATATAGACGCACAAAAGACTTATGAAAGTTGATAAAACATGGCCAAAAGAGTGAGATAACTTTTTCCACATCATTCAAAATCGTAATAATAATGGATTAATTGAGGGAAATATTTTACGATAGACAATATCGTCAGATGAAAATTGAATATTGAAACTAAAAGATCAAATACTCTTTACTCTTTGTTTATTGTTGTGGTTTATTTCGTTGAAGAAATTTTTCATTGTTAACGTATTATTTACAATAAAACAATGTTTCTTTGGAACAATTCAATATTTATCGGATAACAAACGTATATGGTGCTTCTGTGTAGAATTAGTAGATGGGAATTTACAAAGAACATCCATTTTAATATCTTGATGATATTTTCCAGTTTGCTGATTCTATATTTCTTGCATAATCTGTGTTGTAGGGGTGAAATACAGAATTTACGATTTACAATTTGAATTTCAAGCCTTCATGTTAAACGTTTGACAAACATTTAAAGATGATGACAATATAGAGAACGCCAACTGAAAGATGTATTTTTTTTAACTGTTTAAAGTTGTAACTCTTCTAGATTCATTAAAATCTCACAACTCTATCGTGGTTTTTATAATTCTTGCAAAACTTTGCGTCTAACCTCGACCCATATTTTTCTTAATTACACCAATTTCTCATTACAGAACCATATAGTGACACCCTTAATGGGATTTTATTGTAATTTTCTTTAATACTGTAACCTACTTTCATTATTAAAGCAAGAATATAATGAATCTTATTGTCAAATTTATAAATATTTCTCCTAGTTAGAAATAGTTGAATTGTACTTGTATGAAGTTCATTGTCCGTTCAAGAATAATGTGTAGAAGTTGAATACAATACATTAGAGTTACTGATAACAATACACTATTATCAATACGTGTATAGAATGATAGCTATTTTGTTTTGTAAATAAATAGATGTTTTATAAATTCAGTTATGAAGTTTACTCAACCGGAAATATCAAATATTTTGTTTACAAAAGAATAGGAAAGTGTAGCATCGCATCAGCAACAATATTCACCATTAAATGGTTTATTTTAACATTTAAATATCATGTGAATCAATATTGGAAAATTGAATCATAAGGAAAACACATCTCTCCTTCAAAGCTAATAAAATTCGATCAAACATAAATTTAGTTTGCAATGTAGGATGTGCATCTGGAAGGTAAATTACAACGCAAATTATTTTTGATCGGTAAAGTATGAACTTAAAACAGACTGCTTAACTGTGAGTAGTACGAGAAAACAAACGCCTGAAGTTCCTTTTTATGAAAATAGAAATTTACATTACAAAATCGACTACTGGTAGGAAATAAAACGAAATTTATTTCGCTACACATGTAATTTACACACGAAATACCCTTAGGTGTGTAAAAAGGTATAACCATTTCCAACTACAATTAAAATCAATCTACTCGCTTAATTGAAAAATTCAGTATTCTATTTATGTTAAAAGTTTTTAAACTTATTAGGGAATTTGTCATTTTTTACGGATATTAAATGACTGGTCGTGAATTTAACGACATTTCTGTCTAGTGTTGAAAAGGTTGAATGATTTGGTACGTCTTAACTTGAAAAGTAAATCTTACTTTGCCCTCGTTCATACTTCCCAACATACTTCGTTCATGATGCTTTTATTGCAACACTCCTGAATTTTAGGATATTAGTTGAAAATTCCAACAAATTAATCATTTAATGAGTTTTAAAAGTACCAGTGCCAGTTAAATACAAGACGAGAAATGTTTTGAACAATTCTGAATGAATAGTTGGTGAAATTCTGATCGATGCTGAATGTAGATCAAGAATACAAAAAATAAAGGAAAAGGAATTGAGCAGGCAATACAGGAATAATAGCGGTGAAGTGAGAATTGCTTTCGATTACACAACAAGAATTCGAAATTAACCATTTATTCAATCCACAATTACATTCCGATTAGATTCTGTAGGTATTCTTCTGGTTAGCATTCATTGGGTTTAGTTCAGGATTTCAAACTGTAAATTTGTTTTATTTTCAACGAATTCCAAGATTCGCCGAAATTCTCTATCAATATCCCACAATAAAAAAAAAAACGGTTAAATTTGCGTTATACAAAAAAGTAAACCCGGCGCATCCACCAAAATTCTAACGATAACAAATACCATAAATCGTGCCATACTATCGTTTATGATTCTTGATGATTTATTTGCCAATTAGAGTGTAAATGGTGCGGTTTTCAGCTCATACAGTTAGACGTTTGTCAGCCATAGTTGTACGTTCCGCTTCTCAATCAATATCAGGGCGGTGGAGTTGTGGAGACATCAACTTTACCCAACTGTGATAACCGTATTTGAACCTTTGGATAGCGTTTTACGCCATAAACTGAAGTTTAGCTCTTAAAACTTTACAACCAAAACAACTATTCTTAAGTTTAAACGCACAAGAAAAAAGAGGAATAGTTTTTAAAAGAAGCTAATACAATTTGAACTTTTTTCTAACAACGACAAGAAAACAAAAAAGAAAACGTTGTAACTTTAGTGCAATCCCTAGTAAGATATCAGCGATGAAAAAAGTAGGAAAAAATAACTGAATTGCTATAAAAAATTCGACTATTGACGATTCTATGCATTTCTAACGGCAAATAAAATTGAATTATCATTAAAAAAAATACAATAGTCAGGCAAAACGGCTTATTCATCATTTTTGCAATTGGTGACCAGATAGATGATTGTTGATTTACAAAATACAACGTTAAATGAATAGATAGCTTTAATTAGAAGCGTTAACTTTGATTATAACAACTCGCAATTATCCAAACCGTCTATCTAGTGTGTTCATTAAATAGACCAGAATACAACTTGGCTTTATCAGCAGAAATACTGAACTGCAAATCCTAATTTAGGCTTAAAATTTCTATGATTGCTTTATTGTTGGTATACATAAACACGTTTATAAACCAAACACGTACTTTTCTACATTTCTCTTTGTAATCTTCGTTGTTGGTCAAATCAGGTTTATATCGTTCGAATAACTGCACCATCTTAATCTTCCACTTTTCAGTTCCTTTCCAATAACTAATTTAAAATTAATGTCACTTGTCAAATCATAATTAAGATTGCCGTAGGAAAACTAGTTGATGTCTAAAAGCTCAGCATGATTGATTTTTCGTACTAATTACTCTTCAAATTTGTTGTTTTGGTTAAAATTATAAACATTAAATGATAATTTGGAACAAAATCAACAATACTATTATTAAACCGACCAATTTTAACAAAGCTATCCGATATTTCCAACTAGAAACAATAAATTTCAACTGAATATCCTAATTATAGATCCAGTCGATTCATTTCAAGTTTGTTACAATGTAATAAAGATATTATAATACTTATTAAATATAATCAATCGTGTATCGAACATAATTCATAATTTAATCAAATTTTATCTGTTCAATTTATTATCAAGAGTACGTTTTTTGTATTCTTTTTTTCCTTCAAAATGAAAGTTATCCTATACACAACTACTTGTTGTTGACATGAAAACATGAAATTCTCTATTGAATGATTTACGAGCTCTTCTTGGGAGCTTTTTCATTAATTGAACGTTACAAAAAAAAAGAAGTGTTTAGTGTTAAAATGAACGCTAAAGTGTTGACTTGTTACAAATAAATGACAAACTAAAGACGCTTTATTCAGTTGACACACCCACATAAATAAATAATGTATCAACTAACAAGGCATGGACGATATTATTGAGTCGATTTGCATTAGAATCACAGCCCACACATCTTGAGTCAGGATCAATATAGTTATATAAAGTTTATCTCAACTGATGGTTCAAAATATTTAAAATAAAATTCTTTATAGAAGAATTTTCGTTGTACACCTTGATGATTTACTAAAGAATCTGGGGAACTTTAAAAGTATTCTACACTCCTAGTTTCATAGTGCTTTTTCTCTCGTTATTTCGCTAATGAGAGACGTTTTGAAGTATACAGTAATTATTTTGTTTGTGTAAAAAATAATTTTGCGCCTAATCTTCTCGTTACATGACAAACTGTTATTTGTGAAACTTTCCGCATCAGTTGTATTTCTAAAACTGGGTTAATCCACACTATACTACACCCAACTGAAACTGTGAATAATTCTCAATTTCTATATTCAACTAATACAGGGCAAAATAATGGTTTCTAGAAGAGTACACCATATATGCTACAATCCGATATTTTATTATCTGCATAAGTTTTTTCTGTAAATTTAGAAGTGTTTCTGTAGTTTTTGTTGAGGTAGTTCTGTTGTGGTAACCAACTAGAACGCCTACAAACTAACCGTATCTGTATAGTTGATATATTTTAACAACCTACGGCAATTTGTTGAATTAATTACTACATTAACAACATCCTTACAAATCTGTTAGAATAAGTTTTACTTGTTAGAGGCGGACATTACCCATCTCTCTACACTACACAATCCTCATCTACCTTCTGTTATTATTCTACGTATACATTCATATACACTTGAGAGTGAGTTTCTGTTGGCAACAACTATAACTTAAAACAAACTTACTGTACAAACGTACTCATTGTTTTCAAGTTACCATTTAAATCTCTAACAATATTTTATGAATTCTCTTTTTTTTTTTTGTACATGTATAGGTATGTTTATGTCTCATAGAAAGATAATGGATGTGGAAATGGTTGAGTAATGGTCGGGTGATTTAAAACAATAGATACGGGTGTTGTCTGTATATAATTCCTCTTTTTTCCCCGTCTACCAACATAAAAGGAAATTGTATTAAAGACCCAACATATGTGCATTAAATCCAGTAATTTATAAAACAGATTTATTGCATTAATAAAACAAACCACATTTACCAAATAATTGGATAACCTCCAGATTTGTCTGTTCTCAATCCAACAATCAATTCATCAGTAATGAACTAAATTGTGTTTGTACAACAATAAAGATGATTCAAAGGGAAATAGGAGGAATTTTGGAGTGCACATAGGATCGTAAACATTTTATTAAAAAGAGTGCTTGAATTAAAATTCAACAGTTGAGCGTGAACTTCCATAAAATTCCGTACTATTACATTTTTCAGAAAGTCACATATTTCACAGATGTGCGTAAAACGCATCCTCTAAAAATTATTCGGTCTGTCTGTCTCGTAATTCTTGTCATTTAAGTGGTGTTTCATTAAAAATTAAACATAATTTATGATGAAATTGTAAAAATTTCATCATTTCACATCGACAAAACAGGGGTGGTTTAAGTAGTTTGTTTTGTGATTGCAAATCCAAGAAACTTGTACTGTTTATTATGCACAGCTTTTCATTGTTCACGAACACGTTAGATTTAATTATCAAAGTTGGAGTAATACAATCCAATCGTTTCTACGAGTGTAACAAATTAAATCTAATCCAATACTGGATTAAAGCGCATTGCTAACGCAAGCTTAATAAAAATGTAGCTCAATTTTAAAATCGAGTAGTTCTGTAATAATGAAAGCTCTATAGATAACAATTAAATCTGGTAAAGCTTCTAAAGTAGAATTTGCGTTTGAAAGAAAGAACATCTAGTAATAGTCTCAGAACAGGTGTCTGCCTATAAAAATCCCAACATAATTGTAGGTAATTTTCTTCGCAGACTTTTAGCCTGGAGAAAAATACTAGGTTTTAAAAGTAACAAAAAAAAAATATGATAACGAAAACCAGATCCTAATGTATTGTAGAATATTATCTCTTTGTCTAAAATCTTTAAAAGCAACAACACATTTACGTGTTTCTATTTTTCAACGACTATATAAACATTGTTTGTACGTCAGAAACAAGAGACTCGAGCTTTCATCAAATCAAATTTATAAAGAGAATTTCAAAAAGACATCCTCCTAGTGGAATAAGTCAGAGTATTTATAAAATAAACAACAGGAAAGAGATGCAAATATGATCTGATTTAATTGCATCGTCTACAAAACGGTTGGTAATTAACAAGAAATTGTTTCATTGACATTGATGTGATGATAATGAAGAATCTTACAGTAATTTTATGTATAAACGGAAAAATCAATATTTATGCTCCTAATAAACAAATTTCATCATAAAATCTGCAATTTTAATGGAAGTAGGATGTAAATCCCATCCCGAGACATAAGTATATCTATATAACAATATAAATAAACTATAGAGGTGGTCCATGAAAATATCGATTTGTTTATTTGTTTGCACAATTACAGTAGTAGATAGAGACTAGTTTGATTTTGTGTTATCTAAAGAATCTTTGTATTCCTTGAATTTCTCGTCAGTTATCATCAGTATACTGTTTTAATCTGCCGTACTCTACGAAATCTGGTCAAATGATTACAGTATCCTGGGGGAAATCTTGAAGAACACACACATAATCAAACAAAGTCCATTGATGCTCGTATAAAGTTAAAGACAGAACGTGCTTTGATTTAATAAACAACAACAACAACAACAACAACCACAATCCATTTATTATTGTCTATATTTTCATGAAAACAATAACCACCACATTTCAAATTTGTTATCCAAGGAAAAAAAAATAATACAAGAAAGCCTATTAAATGGCCAATTTTTCTTCTTGCAAGAAGAATTTCACTGATCCGGATTTCCAGTAGATTAAGTTTAATGATAAAATGAAGAAAATACGTCGAATATGTGTAGTTGGGGTGAGGCGGGTGGTAGAGATTTTCGTTATAGTGCACCTTTGAAGGGATGATGTTTGATCTATGTAGCGGTAACATCAAAACAACCACACCTTATAAAAATCTTAACAAAGCAACTAGCTGGTTAAGACCTGGGAGTAACATTTTCACCCAAATTCTCTGTGGCGGGAATCTTTCGTTTCATGATTAATTAAAGAAAAAGTTTAATTACTCTACATGTAGATGAACAACAATTATGACTATGACAGGTGTGATTTATATAAAATTTCTTTTTATTATTATAATGATAATAATTACAATAAATAATGACCTAACGACACAAAATAAAGAAGCGAAACTGGGACAATTGACTGTCAGTAACAGTGGTATTAAAATAGAAATTTAGAACATGGAGATATAACGGAAATAAATTGTTGAAAATAAGAAAACTTTTGTTTTGTCAATCAATAAATGCAACAACTTTCTGTATTACAAAACTCTCTACAAAACTGATCTAAATATAAATTTCATTATTATTAACCAAACAGTTTTTGTGGTTGTTATACAAAGTATTGTAGAATATTGAGAGAATTATTCCTAAATATAGACTTCCAGTAAAATTATAATTAAATTAAAATCCATCTGAACAACAACAAACTTTGAAAATTTATATTCATTTTGTTTTTGTATTAATTATATAGGAAGCGGGTTATAATTTTGTTTAAAAACAAAGCAACAAAACGTTCAAAACTGTAAATAATCTCCGTTACATTCTAAAATAAGTAAATTTGGTAACAAAACTGACAGAAAGATGAGACACATTAGATGGAGAACTTCTTTAAACTCGTTTCATAGACGAAGAGATTTTACTTTTTCTCAATGTTTAGCTACACATTTTAGATTATTCTGCAATTTAATTTCCGCTATTATACAACAGATGCAAAAAGCACTAATTGTGCATGTGAGGCTCACTTATTTTGAAATATCTCTGTTTGATTTTCTAAAGTGTACAGTCGATTTTAGATCATTCAGAAAACCTTTCTCTAAATTCCTCATAAACAGCCGAAATTCTACAGATTCTTTGATCAATCCAAAACCGGAATACCTGCACGTTTAGTTTGCATTCACTTTATTAAATGCAATATTCTGTCTACATCCAGAGAAAAACACGTGTCTATTCGACTAAAACTAACGGAACTTTAACAAGTTTAGGATGGATTCGTTGCGTTTAAATTAGTAGAAATGTATTGTATCATACCTTAAGGCAATCACCTGCTTTTATGCCAGTACTATACAGTTAATACAACATGACAACGACATTAAACAACAGCACGTACCCATTTCAATTCGAACAAATCTTGTAGTAAAGAGACAATCCTATAAATTTTTTTTTCTAATTAGACACGAACACTGAACAAGATAATGCTTAGGCTATTGTTTCATATAATCGAAAATAATGTTAATATTTTAAAGTAAACTCATTGTGAATAACAACTAATACTCTAGCAAACAAGTGAGGTGATAAAATCTCCCCTTCTAATTTAATATTGATTAAAAAAACAAGTGGTCGAAAATTTTAGAATTCAAAAAACACGCATTTCAACTAAAACATGTTTGATTGGACGAGTTTTAGTCAAATAATTGTTAATTAAATAAAAATTAAAAAGGTACTAGAGAACAATGGAATTTATTTTAAAAATACGTATAGAAAAAGTCAATATTTATATTTTATTGTTTATTTATCCTGATATGTTCACACATTTCCTTTAAAGCACATGCTTACACCTGTTTTTTGGACAAGAAAAGAATAACACAACTAACTCACTCATTTTTATTATCAAAATAAAGATTAACTGTTTGTAGAATGTTTGTCGGTTAACGGTGGTTGTAAATTTCAAAAAATTTAATAAACATTTGATGAGAGAAAAAATAAACGGTGAAATTTATAATGAAATATCGATAGAAAATTTGTCGATTTTTACGCTGAATTCCGAAATAATTCTACACGAATGAAAAATTTTGATTGAAATTCCTAGTAGTGTATCCAAAGAATTTGTAGTGGAAATTTTATTTTGATAATAATTCCCTGAAAAAGCATATCCAACTATTTGTTCTGATGTACCGCACTAGGCTTGCTCTCATGTGCCGCCTTAGGCCTGCTCTGATGTGCCGCCCTTCTTATAATCTAAAGAAATATATACAGGTTGAGACATTCCATCTAGGAAAACTACAAGAATCGTCTGGACTGACAAGAGATAGCTCGTAGAATATTTGTAAAATTACCTAACCTACCCTTAAGACTGTCCTATTATCTGTAGTTTCTTCTATATTCCTAGATGAAATGGGTTAGACTGTATAACATTTCTGGGTAGTAACAGTGAGAGAAACCTCCCAAATTTTGCCGCCCCACAAATTGTGCCGCACTAGGCCCGAGCCTCGCGGGCCTAGGCCTAAATCCTTCACTGGTGTTTAACTGTATGTGAACAATATATTTCGAAATTTGATTGATTAAAATAACAGAAATGGTTAGTATTGTTGTATATCTACTGTCATTTTCTGTTTACGAATTGTTATCGTTAGGCATGAAATGTATAATAGAACAACAACAACAACAGAGTGATAATTAATAATCCCTACTATTGTAGTTTGGTAAAACTACATGTAAACGGCAATGTTAACAAAGTTTCGTAATTTATTTATAATAATCTTATCCATAAAATTCCTGTACATATAGTCAGACAGACATTCTTTAATTAATCATTAGAATTGTTGTTAGAAAATACAAATTAAATGATTGTTAACAACATTTTAATTTTGTGTGATTCAAATAATTGTAAACACCTCAATTTTATTATTTCATGATTCTGGTGTAGTTTTTGTTACTATAAAGTGAAGCTTTCTACCTCGACGTGTAAATTTATCATTTGAGATTAATTGGAGACCCACGAATTACACCCCTATTTCACGTCTCTGGTTACTTGTTCCGTTTAATAAAATTTTATTGCCACCATTATGGTTTATTTATCTTTTATCTTCATTTTATTATCAACAATATTAAAAAATTTATCAACAATTTCCGGATTTAAATATATAGATGATAGGAAAACAAAGTGATTTCTAAAAATATTTCGAAAAAACAATTAAAATAAACGGAAATGTTTTTCGATAGACACGTAAAAAATATCTAAAAACTAGCCAAAATATGCAAAAAGGTATATAAAATAGAAAGGCGGATATCATGCGGATCGAAAAGTTTGAAAACAACAAAATTGATGTTTCAAAATATAGAAAAATATGAACATAGACGACACAAACAGAAACAAACAAAATAAACAAGTTCTCAGTAAATTAATGTAAATAGAAACAAAATAAATGAAAATACTGGAATGATCTTTGGGAAAGATGGAGAAAAATCTAAATTATAAAAGAAAATTGAAATGCTAGGGTATAGAAGAAGTTTTGATTAAACACAAATCTCATTTGCAAAATAAAACAACTAGTTTTGAAATATTTTTTTATGATTTTCCGCATATCGAGCTTCCTTGCGATAGATTTTTCCGGAATTTCCCTATTATAAACCAGCAACAACAACAACAACAACAACAATAAATAAACTGTTGGTAGAGCTAACCCTGGAACATTTTTCCCAACATTTACCACAAGTTACCTTTTATGGAATTGTGTAATTTTTCTTATGAAAGCAAAATTGTTTATATAACTGGTCTGGCGCCAGTTTGCGCGGAAATCTAATTGATTTTATGAATAAAATACTCTTAAAAATTAACGCAATTGATGGATTGAATCTAAAATGTAGAATAAGCTATAATTATTCAAATACCTTGACTTAAACCTTGTATTGTAGATTAGAAAAAAAATTAGTACGCACTACACTGTGATAATCACGAAAATTACATGGTTGTTAATGAAAAATTCACAATAAAATCGCATACACTTTCCACACAATTTTCATTTCCAATCAAAAATTGTTATCGTACCAAACTAATAACACAACAATTTATCGTTGTTTATATTTATCAACACAAATAAATCATTTGTTAATCTATAATAACAACAAAACATAAATCACTAGATTCGTCACTAATAAAATTTGTAATTTTTGTATATATTTAACAATTGTTGCTATGTTTTTTTTTTTTAAATCGCGTCATTTCACGTCAACTGACAATTAACAACAACAACAAAAGTCTACAACACACGTAGAACACTCCTTTCTTTTCGAAAGACTTCTACACTACTAGAGTAGCACCTACCATCATACCATGTAGTACTACGGGTATAAGACCGGTTGGAAATCGTCGCCAGATGGTTGGAAATCGCTATGTTGATGATGATGATGACCGATTCAAGAGTTGAAAAAAAAAACACACAGAGGTGAATGTTAAAGACCGTATGCCGTAAAGTAAGGTCAAGAAACGTGATAGTTTTATTACAAAAAGATTGTAATATTATTAGTATGAAGGACAGTAATTTTTCTATTTAATAAATTAATTTAAATAATAAAAATAAAAATACAATAGGTTGATTAAACATATGAAAAGAGCAATTAATTCAAAGACTATAGACTGGGGAATTGTAATTTAAATAGAAATTAATTGTAACCCTCGAGGATAAGTTTAGAATTCCAAATTATTATTATTTTTCTTAAATTTTTTTAGAAAACTCGTTAGAAGAAGATAATTTCGTTCGCTGTATATACACGGTTTAAAAAACAAAATTATTACGAGTAGGTAGACGGAACAACCCTCCATCCACCTGTCGTGTATTTTTGTATTCCGTCAGGGTTACGGAAATGAAACGACTAGAAACCTACCCAACTTTGTAGGTACATGAACAGAAACAAAAGAAAATAATAATAATTAAATTAACTTGCGTATAATTGCTTTTACGAGCTATTCGTGCAAGTCCAAAACTTGATCAGTAGCGTCACCATCATAAGGTTAAAGGGCCAAATGAAGACCAATCTTTATGTATACAGGGTTGGTGGCTCAAGTGTCGCAGTGATTCGAGATCTGCATGTGTAGAAAAGGGACAGAAATAAAAGTTTTAAGAACGTGTACTGCCTTTTTGACTGTCCCAAGGTACTACTGAGGTGTCACCGTATACGTTCTTAAAACTTTTATTTCTGTCCCTTCTCTACAAAATGTTCGATCTCGAATCACTGCGACACTTAAGCCACCAACCCTGTATATACACCAATTTTTGTTTTAGTGTCACGCTACTTTCTATATCCGCTTCCCTGTATTCACCTGAAATAATGAAAACCTCTATTTTCAACATCATTAATGCAGGTAGGTACCGGTATTTCAAACAGAAAGCACTTGAACGTGATCTTGTTACGGTTACTTTATTTGAAAGTAATTGAATTTGATACCAGATAGAAAGTTGCATTTTAAAAATGTCTTTTAACATGAATCTATCATTACAAAATCAATTGTTTCACTACTGAAGTTTCATGGTGGGTCTTGACATTTTAAGGCTAATTAGAGATTAAAGACAGGAGAAACAATTTTTTTCTGTGTTGCTGCTACGGAAGATCACCCCGATTGTTTTGAGCATTTAAAATACAATTTAATTAAGAAGTTCTTTGTAAATTATCCAAGAGATTGCAATTACTCTTGAAGACGTACAGTTGAAAAAATAACAAAATTGTTTGCACATGTTTAATTATTTACATTATTTAAATTTCATTATCTTCTATTTGGATTTCATCAACTATTTTCTATTCTTACAGCTTACAGCTATATGCAGGTAGTGGAAAATTTACGGACCACTACAAAAAATTCCCATTATTATAAATCATCTTTTTATAGCAGACTTAAAAAACATTATAATACCGAATTTAACAAAAAAAAAATTACCTTATACATACCTATTTTTATCAAATGAAATATGTATTCGTTCGTGCAAATAATTCTCCTTTACTTGAGGTCTAAAGTTAATATTGTGAAAATATTACCGACAATAGATGTATACTACATAGCATAGTATTCAAGTGAGGAAAGTTGTGCGTAAGAATGAGCAAAGCTATAAAAAATGGAACAATTTTGCTACAGCTTAAACGAGATGAAGTTCAGTTTATCGTGTCGTAAATCGGTCTGAATGTGTCGAATAAACAATTTCACGAAACTTTTATCAATTTTTCAACTACAAAAAAAAAAACGTTTCAAGTTTAGTCTCTAAATTATTAATCACAATAGCAAACAAGGCACCTACTACACGTAATAAACTGCAAACTTATCGATAACTTGACTGTCTTAACAACACAATAACATATAGTTAACAAGCCAGATACTGCTGCAGGAAATTGTTGCTTTCTCTAGATTTCCCCATTTTATTTTGGATTTTGTAGCTACCTAATCTACGTAATCAGTTTAGTGTCAATAGAGTCTTCTTCTCACAAATAGCTATTTTAAATCTATTTAGAATGAAATTCGTTTTTCTGTATGAGAAAAGTTAGTTGCAATGTCAAGCTACCTTACGAAACAGCTATGCTATATTCATACAATTTATTACGAAATAACTAGTGCATTAATACTCGTGCAACCAGTGTTTGTGATTAATGGTTAAAATAAAAAGCACAACAATTCCATAATGTTTTAGTACTGTTGGAGAATAAGATTAATGAACGAGCGCAGTATCCTAAAGTAACTTTTAATCGATTCCATCCTTGCAATCTCTAATAAAGTTTAATTTTGTATATTTATAATAGTAAGACTAGTAGCAGACAACGTAGGATGATTCGAATTATTTCAATCCACAATGTCTAAGTAATCTATCTTTACTTTCATTATTTAATGCTTCTAAAATTTAATTAAATTGTAGATGAAAACAATTTAGTAACTCTTAAGAGGACAATTACTGTAACATACACTTAATCCACAAATTGTCATGTAAATCGAGAATTAGTTATAACATTTTGAATTCAGTTCAAACTGTTCAGTTGAATTCATCCATTTTTATTACTCAATTTCACTTTTATTTTCCATAAAAATTCACAGAACTCGTCCGATTTACATTATAATACAATCATGGGAAACGAATTTAGTTTATTCAGTGTTATGAAACAGATATTCTTAGATCTAACATACAGTAAATTGTAAATTGGGAGAAATATTTGCTAAATTTTCCACACAAAAAGCAATTTTAAAATTCGCGCCATTTTCTACACGTCATCGATTTGAACGAATTTTGCCGAATACCGGTTGAGACACAGACGAATACGTGTCAGATTTTGATGTGCCGGCTTTGATTACAAAAATAGGAGAAAAGATGTTATTTAGACTTTTATTAAGTAATTAATCAATTAATTAATCTATCTATAATTTGTTAATTAATAATTAATCATTATTTCAGTATTTTCCACATTATTGATTGCAAATTTAACTCATGCCAGTATTGGAGGTTATATCGGTCCAAATGATCAAAAGAAACTTTTAGCTGTATTAACAAAATCATTACAATTTGATTTTAATGATGTCACCTGTTCATATTATGCAGCAAAAGGTTTCTCATTATTAAATCATAAAATCGTAAATGTATTGATTAAAGATAATTGTGCACATTTGAAACATCAATACAAACCGGATAGTCGTCCTGAGATTAGTTTTCAAGCATTATCATCATGGCATTATTTAGGTTGTGAAGGTAAATTACACACTGATGTTACAATAAATGTAAGTTTTGTCTAATACAACAATTTCAAACATAATCTCAATCGTTTTTGTAAATATTGATTTGTAGACTTTGAAAGCCGCTTTAGAAGATGAGAAATCAACAACAGCTGATCTACATTATGCTTTAGAAGCATTAAAATTGATTAATATCCAATTACCTAATGTGCAAAAGATCAGTCAATTGATCAAATCTCGATTGAAACAAGATGATAATCTACAAAGTTTAGGACATGCATTGCATGCAGCTAGTTTATTGGGTAATGCTGGTAAATTCGCTTTAGAACATGTTGAAGAGATTGTGATGCAAGCTGATGAAGTTGATGGTAAATTATTACAATGGGAAGGTGGTCTAACAACAACATCCCTTCTAATAACTGGATTATATAAAATCCAAGCTAATAAACCATTTAATGAGGAACAAATCGAAAAATTAGCAACATATTTATTAACTAGACGTACAGTACAAACTCCAAAAGGTGCATTAGCATTAATTGAAGCAACATTAGCATTAACATCAAACGATTTATCACCGGTTTGTATAACAACAGCAAGTCCAACACAATTAAATCTCGATAAACCTGAATTAAAAATACATATAACCGATTTATTGGGTAAACCATTAAAAACACCACCTACACCAGTTGTTGTACAATCAGCTACCCGTATCACTGATAATGTTGTTGTATTATCAAAACAATCACTTAATCCGGGAACACAACCAATTGAATTTGTATTAAATTTAAAATTACAACCTGGACAATATCGACTTACATTAACAGCCGGTAATCATAAACAATTAATAAATATACAAATTTCTGGTAGTGTTAAAATAGAATCGTTGGAAATTGGTTTAAGTGATACTGATGGTAGTTCAGTACCGCGTTTAATAAAATTACAACAACCAAACAAATTATCAACAGCATTACAAGCTGATTCTAGTCAACATTTAACATTGAAATTTACGTTATCGCGTCAGGTGCACCAGGCGTTTTTGCGTTTATTTTCGGGTCGTAAAGAGATTATTTTCGTTGCTGAACCGGAAAGTGGATCATCATCACAATATAAAGTTGATGTTAATTTAGCATCAGAATTAACGTATTCGGGTAATTTCGATATGGAATTGATATTAGGTGATTTTGTTATGGGTAATCCAATACGTTGGTTATTGGGTAAAATTGATGTTAATTTAAATATAGTAGAAGCACAACAAAAAATTGGTAAAGGACCAAAATTGGAAATTCAACATTTATTTCGACCGGCTGAAAAACGTCCACCCGAATTTGTTTCATTATTTTTTACAACATTAACATTATCACCATTATTATTATTATTGATTTTATGGATGAAAATCGGTGTGAATTTTGGTAATTTTACAATTCTAGCTGTACCTTTCCATTTCGGTTTCGGTGCAATCTTAGGTTTATTTACATTATTCTGGCTTAAATTAGATATGTTTACTACTTGTGCTTGGTTAATACCGATTGGTGGTTTTACATTTTTAGCAGGACAGAAAGTTCTGAGCCACATTGCAAAGCATAGAAAAGGCTGAATTTATTTATCAAGTTAAAAACAATTTAATTTTAAAATTGTTATGTATTTCGTTCAAATTAAAATTGATTGCAATGTTTCCAACACTTTTTGTAATAAATATAAGAAATTAAACTAAATCTATGTTTATAAAATTGATCCTAAAAGTTATATAAAGGCGTTCCATCTGTGTTCCATGTATTTTTCACTTTTTCAAAAACAAACAACATATACAGTGCTAGAATAATATAATAAAAATTAATTTGTTTTTAATTATGAAATTAACAAAAATCTTACAAGATGCTTCCCATTCCGATTTCGATAAAGTGCCAATTTTTATATTTTTATTGTTTTCATTCTGTAAAAATTCTTCAGCATGTTGATAATCATCTGGTGCTGTACCTAATAATGTTGCCGTCTCATGTGGTGGATAACTTTCTAAACTTCTCATATTCGATAATAATTGTCGTCCTTCATCTTTCATACGTTCAAAAAAATCATAAAATTTCTCCTTTTTAATAAATTTCAAACCGTATTTCCTAGCTAATTTAACAAATGTATGAAAATGTACTAAAAATTCCGGACAATCAACAACACCATCTAAATGGAAATTATATTTAGCACCAAATAATGGTGGTTTATTTATATCACATTCAAAATGTACTTGGTAAACATCATTACCAAAATTTTTTGAATTTTGTTGACGTGCTCTAGCTATCAAATCATTAGCATCCGGTATTGTACCGATAAAATAACCACCTGGTTGTAGACATTCAGATGCATTACGTATCATACATTCAGCTTGTGGTAAACTTTCAAAACTATAATGGAAAGCAAATTGACAACTGACTAAATCTAATTTCATCGATGGATCTTGGTATTTTTCACGTAAACGTACACGTGAACAATCACCAGCTATATATTCAATTGAATAGATATTACCAGAATTACGATCACGATAATTACGATTTTTCATATCATTATAACGTGATCTACATTGATCTAATGATATTGCAGCTATATCACTACATATCAGATGTGTTATATTGCCTTTGCGCCATTTTAATAAATCCCCACCTTTACCACAACACATATCCAATACACGTATTGGTGCATTATGTTTTTTACAATCTTTGATTTTCGTTAAATATTCATTGATTAACATACTTTTGATCCAATTGTGGAAATTTCTCATATAAACAATACGTGATTTGGAACGTTCATCTAAACCTTTCTCTTCTAATGAATTATAATGTGTAGCTACCACTTTAGCATAACCACCATCTGTAGGTTTCTCATTTAAGTCTTCATCATGATGATGATGATGTTGATCATCATTTGTACGTAACCGTTTTGTTGGTGTTGTGTCATCAATGTTAACCCTCTTTCTTTTCTCATGATGTACTTTTTCATCATCATTTTGTTGTCGATTTTGATCTTTATCATTGGATGTTGTTGATGTTTCTGGTTGGATTTCATTATTTCTTGAATCTGCATCTTGTGCAACTAAAACTAAAGTTTGTTCCAAATCATCAGCATTCTCTGTGTCATAAGCATTGGAGGACATTTTCTTTTTTAAACTTATTTTATAAATGCTATTATTTATAAAATTATAATGAAAGTAAATTGATCTACAGAATAAAGGGGTGAATACACAGACTGAAAATCACTTGCTCTATTTTTTGTTTATTTATCACCCTTATCCATACAGTTATCTTTGAGAATAAACCTCTAACCTAACCAATAGGCACACAAATCTGACAGCAATTTGACGTTTGACATTACAAATGTCACCATCTGCAACGTTGCAAAGATGAAGCGCAGTAATAAATAAATATAACAAACAAAACAAGTTAAACTAAAGAAATTTGAAACTATGTTTTGTCATTTAGAGAGTTTATTGCTGCAAAATAAATATATTTACAGTCATAAATATTCAACATCGTTGAATCTAAGAGTATCTAGTTTGATGATAAAATATAATATCTGGCAACATTGTAAACGTTTGAACTAGGACATTCTAATTGTAGCGATCAAAAAATTTAAAAAAACTCATTATTGTACGGTCAGGTATATCGCCCTACAACCAAAGGGTCTCTATAATGCTGAATTCTTTTTCCAAATTCTCAATAAAATGATCTAAAAGCAACCTGTTAGGTGAGAATAATTATAACCTCAATCTGTCAACATGACGTTTGTGGTTAAAGTCACGCGATATTTGTGACGTCATTCGTAACAAATTGTTGCTTTATTTAATCGAAAATTTTCGTAAAAAAAACAAAATAGCGTCACTAGATTGTATATAAATTCGAAATTCAATACAATTTTGGTATTTATTGTGTTGTAGGTGTTCAAATTTTATAATTAGTGGTGATGTCAGTTGTGGTGTAACTTTAGCCACATTTGTTTTCATGATAAACCAATACAAAATTGTGCAAATTTTTCAGAGATGTAGAGAATTTGTTTAAATAAATGCAATATTGAAAAGAAAATAATGTGATTTTGTTGATAAATCTTGTGATATTAATATCGCCAATAATTAGTATTTAAAAATGATTGGATTAGAAGCGAAAATATCGTTAAGAAGCTTCTTGGGCACATATACTACATTTTTGATAATTTTTGTGTTAAATTTGTATTATGATTTGAATTATTTAACATTAAATGCCATAATTTTAATAATCGTCAATACTAATGTATATTTCCTATTAAGATTCATCTACAGAGACTATGCATTTGGTGTAAGTCCTCCTTCCTGTTATCATTTTGTAATTGTTGGTTAATCAGCTTTATTGTTACAGATTGCGATTCGTGCAGCCTACCTTGGTTGTATTCTAGCTTTAGGTGTTTATATAAAATTAGCCGCACCAGCAAATCTACAAATATTCGGCAGTTATATGATTGTTATGGCAATCTTTCATTATACTGAATTCTTTGCAATTGCAATCGTCCAACCGACACAAGTAACAATTGATTCATATGTAATCAATCATAGTCCACAATACGTGATGGCGGCAATAACATCATGGTTGGAATTCTTCATAGAAACCTATTATTTCCCAAATTTAAAACAAATTTATTGGTTATCGAATCTAGGATTGTTGTTGTGTATTTGTGGTGATTTATTGCGTAAAATAGCAATATTTACAGCCGGTTCAAATTTCCATCATTTAGTACAATGCGAGAAGGCAAAAAATCACGTATTGGTGACACATGGTGTTTACAGTTGGTGTCGGCATCCAAGCTATGTTGGATGGTTCTATTGGTCGATTGGTACACAAATCATCCTAATAAATCCTATTTGTATACCAGCCTATGCTGTAGCCAGTTGGTTGTTCTTTAAATCGAGGATTTATATTGAAGAAATCATGTTGTTGAACTTTTTCGGACAACAATACTGTGATTATCAACAACAAATCAGTAGTGGATTACCGCTGATTGAAGGCTATAAGATTTAACTATTTTTTTTCAATTAATACTGACTTATTTTTTTTTCTTTCTAATTTAATCTGTAAATAAATGTTGATTAACGCAATCTAATTCGGATATGAATTTATTGTGAAACCTTTTATAATAATTGTTAGAAAGTTTATCGCTAGATACAGTGTTTGAATCATCATATCCTAACATAATTAATAACAAAATTATGTGGGGGCTAGATTTAGATTAGATTTAGATTATAGGGGTCGTTTGGCCATGTAGCCTTCCTGAACTGCGACCACAGCTGATCTATTGTTCTTAACCCTTCATCTATTGATATCCCAGGAACGATATCTTTTGAACAAAGCTAACTATCTCTCTAGGAGACTTCTTTGCCACTTCAGCAGGTGATAGGGTCACACTGCCTAGGCTAACGAGTCTTATGCGGGCTAAGGCGTCACATTTGCATAGTATGTGTTTCATTGTCCGATTCACATAATCTACATCTCTTACTGTCTGCTTTGCCCAGTTTTTTGAGATGGTATCTCATTGGGCAGTGCCCAGTTAAGAGTCCCGTTACCAGTCTTAGTTCGTTCCTACTCAGGTCGAGAAGCTTTCTACCATTCTTTAGATTATTATTACGAAGTGGATCTACAATTTGTCATAAGGTCAATCCTTACTAAGTTTTTACAGGTTTTTATACATCTGCCGTACGAATAAAAACCGTATAACGTAAAAGAGTGCCTTTGATTATACAGGCCACTACACGGCTTTTTTTCGTGACCGTATAATGTGAACAAAGCTATTCAGTTGTTAAATCGACGAAAAAAAATTCCCCTTTACACGGGATTCGAACCCGGGTCTCCCTATGTTTTCACGGCATGTGGGTTGAACATGTTTCGAACCCTAATTGGAGTTAAATCGTCCTTTCTTAATTTTCTTTCATCAGAAACATCCAATGGGAAAAATTATAATTTAACCGCAATTTAAAACCGTTTAGTGTAAAAAGGATGAACCGGCTTCTAAAGAATAGAGCTACATATAGCTGACAATTTTAACATAACCCAACTTTTTAGTGTTCTATCTTATAATACTTATTATTCTATTTTTAATAATGGAAAACTATGTAGATTTGAACTTTGATACAGCCTGTCGAATTTGTTTAATTGAAAATAACAAATTGAGCAATATATTTACAGATTCTTTAGAAAAAATGTTTAAAGATATCGTATTGGTGGAGGTACATTTTTTTTTTGGGGATTTTCCTTATTTTACTCAAAATTATCATTAAAACTTGTAGATAACAGAAAACGATGGTCTACCACAAGCAATTTGTAATTATTGCCAATCAGAAATTGATCGTTTTTATACATTCAAACAGAAAATCATTAATAACGATTCAATATTACGTTCAATCTTAAAAGAACGTACAAAAACATCAATAATTACAGAAAATTCATGTACCGATACTAATGAGAATGTTGACGATAATAATACAACTGATAAGTTTCAATGTAATATTTGTGATAAAGTAGTAAAAACTATCCATTCTTTACGGAGACACAATCGTATCCATGCCGATATTCGACCGCATATTTGTAATATTTGTGGTAAACGATTTATAGAAGCTGGTAATTTAAAGAAACATTCTCGACGCCATGATAAAGACAAACAATACGAATGTAATGAGTGTGGTTTAGGCTTTTATGCACGCAATAATTTATTGGTTCATCTTCGGATACATACAGGTGAAAAACCATTTCCTTGTCCAATTTGTCATAAAACATTCCGTAGAAAAGCACAAATCAAAATCCATATGAAAATACATACTGGTGAAAAACCATACAGTTGTCATATTTGTAACAAATCATTTCCGTATAGTGCTTCATTGGAAACCCATAAAAGAATCCATAGTGGTGAACGTTCATTTATTTGTACGGAATGTGGATATAAATCTGCACAGAAAGCTAGTCTTGAAGCGCATATACGTAGAAAACATTCATTAGAATGTCCATTTGTATGTACGGATTGTGGACGTGCATTTCCCGTTCATACACAATTAAAAAATCACACACGTCAACATACTGGCGAAAAGAAATTATTGAAACATACATGTACGATATGTGAGAAACAATTTTCCACACCAGCGGAATTACGTATCCATATGAGAATGCATACAGATGAACGACCATATGAATGTGATTTATGTGGGAAGAAATTTCGTGTTTCATCCCATATGACATCACATCGTAGGATACATACAGGTGAACGTAAACATTGTTGTAGCTATTGTGGGAAAGCTTTCCGTGAATCATCAATATTGAAAGCTCATATTAGAACGCATACAGGCGAACGACCATATATATGCCAGATATGCGATAAAAGTTTTACGCAAAGTACTACGTTAAAAACACACATGAAAGTCCATAACGATAATAATACAACGTAAAAATATAAAGTTTTTATTTCGATTTTCCATGACGTATTGTTGGTTGTATATCTGTAGTGTATTGTTGGTTGTCTATACAATTCGTCGCCAAACTGGTGGCATACTTCTAAATTAGTATTTACAGATTGTGCAACTAGAACGAGACAACAATATCGTTCGATCAATGTAATTTTGTATATGTCTATCTCTACTGGTTTTAATATGTTGTGTCTTTTGGTGTCCTGGCCAATAGCAATAGCGGGATAATCATCTGAGACTGCGCACTTATCTACCCAAAACCAATAATTATCTCTCATGGTTAAATTGTGAAACATTGACTACTATATACAACATTGAATATTTAGATAGATGTGACATACACGTATTTATATCAGCTGTCAAAATTTTTTTATAATAGTTTATCTGATAATCTACAAATTTTAATAATAATCAAACAAAAACAAATTCCAGTTATTTTATTTAATTTGTTTTAATTAATTCTTCCCTATAATTATCAAAAATCAAGTGTAAAAACAATAATAGAAAAAAATTGTATTACAACAACACAACCTCAATTCCATTATGTTTGTTTTAAATATCATTTAAAAACTGATAACGCATTATAGTATTGTTTCTATTTATTGAAAATGTCGAATCGTAAACCAAACAGTGCTACATCACGTCTTAAACAGGATTATTTACGTTTGAAACGCGATCCGGTACCTTATATAACAGCAGAACCTTTACCAAGTAATATTTTAGAATGGTAAATAATCTATTTTTGTTGAATAATAAATGAAATTAATCAAATATTCTATTGATTAGGCATTATGTTGTATGTGGACCGGAAAATACACCATATGAAGGTGGTTATTATCATGGCAAATTAGTATTTCCTAGAGAATTCCCATTTAAACCACCTGCCATCTATATGATTACACCGAATGGTAGATTTCGTACAAATAAGAAACTCTGTTTAAGTATATCAGATTTTCATCCAGATACATGGAATCCAGCATGGAGTGTGTCAACGATATTAACCGGACTACTCAGTTTTATGGTAATTTATATTATTATTATTATTAACGATAATTGTAATATTTTCGCTGTAATTAGCTTGAAAAGAGTCCAACTTTAGGCAGTATAGAAACATCAGAGTACGATAAACGTCAATTTGCTTATCATTCATTAGAATTCAATCTTAAAGACAAGGATTTCTGTGATTTATTCCCAGATATTTGTACGAAAATGCAAGTAAGTTTGTCGTGTATCATATTTTAAATATTTTGTTGATTTCTATTTTTATTTGTTAAAATAAAACAGGAAGTATTGACACAACGGACGACTGCCAATAACAATATAACGGATAACCAGAAACAAAATCGGTCAGTAGCTGAATCAAATAATCTACAATCATATATAACAAATTTAATTGTAATTATTGGTGTAGCTGCATTTGCATTTACTGTTAAATATGTGATGATAACAACAGCTTCTGAAACAGAATAGGACCATAATTTTTTTTGTTTTATAGAGATATTAGTTTGAAACTATATTGTTTCATTATTTTGATTATTTTTCTTCTATTTTCTCTTCTTTGTTTTTTTAGTTTAACACGTTTACATAAAATATGGAAGGTTATATATGATTGTTGTAGGAATATTAATGGATTTTTTAATTAATTTAAAAAAATAATAATAATAATAATAAAAGAAGCGTGGGCAGTAGTACAACAATCTGTTATTGGGTTTTTTTAGTTTGTCGTTTATCACGTCGTTTATTTGTGGTTATATATACATATATAAAGGTACATATTAGTAACGCAAATTTATAACAACAATGTCACGTTATAATGTTACTAAAATTTATTAAAAATAGTTAAATGTAAATAACTTTTGTAATATAAATTAAAATTTCTAGTATTATTTATGAATATTTCAATTTATTATTAAATTTGTTGTAAAATATTGTCTCACAAAATATATTTTTCTTATTCCACATAAGGTAGATTTGCGCCTGTTTCCATTATTCCTTTTTATCTTACAAAGTCGGGTGCATAAATATTCAGAACGATACAATTGGATCGGTAATTGTTTATTTATTTTTTATAGAATTTACATATTTTTAATCTCCTATATCTATAATTTTGTGTTATAAATATTTTAAAACGGTACACCAGAATTTGATATTACTGACGTACGAAGCGTGTACAGGATGGTCCATTTTCGATGGTATTTAAGGTAAACTCCTATAAGCAGTGATCGTGTAAAATTACTGATGACACATTCTCGTGCTACTTTTTTATGACTAATCAGATGGTGGAATCAGATTCCCGCAATGTTCTTTTGTTTTCGAATTATTCAACTTTTTTGGCTTTTCCATTATTTTGAAGATGCTCTCTATATCTCGCATACTTCTGAGAACATTGGGAAAATTTTCATTGTTTCTGATACAGTTTTTAATGCAGATTTTATCAGTCTTATCTATTTTTGGGTAAATTTTACCGTTTTTCAGATACAACACACAAACTTGTATTTTTTTAAATGGGAACTATAGAGGTAATTTTTAGCTCAATGAATTACTTATTTTTTTCTGATTCCAAATATATATAGTTTGCTATAGTTATTTTCAATAATATGGGCATTTTTTAACAAAATTCGATGTTGCAGGTAGTGCTATGAAACAATTGTTTCTCCGACTTGTCAAATGATTACTAATTTTGATTTTTTTGCAATAATTATTGCATTTTTTACACAAAATTTATGAAAAATATTTGTTATAAAGCTTTTCTGGATAGTTCTCCTACGGATCCAGAGATAGAAACACCGTAATTCAAGAAATCAAGCAAAATCAATTATTACGTGATAATTTCAATTGCAATTGTTTCATAGCACCCTACGTTCAATTCAAATACAACTGTATCATTTTCACCTGTAGGATTTGCTTTTCTGTAGTGACTTTTGCTGTTGAAAATGACTATAGCAAACCATATATTTTCGGAATCAGAACAAAATAGGAAATCTAATGAACTATAAATTAACTATAGCTCCCATTTAAAAAAATACAAGTTTGTGTTGTATCTGAAAACTGGTAAAATTTACCCAAAAATACATAAGACTGATAAAATCTGCATTAAAAACTGTCTCAGAAGCAATGAGAATTTTTCCATTGTTTTTAAAAGTATGCCAGATACAGAGCATCTTCAAAATAGTGGAAAAATCAAGAAAGTTGAATAACTCGAAAACAGAATAAAAGTGCGAAAATCTAACGACACCATCTGATTAGTCATAAAAAAGTAGCACGAGAATGTGCCATCAGTTATTTTGTCCGATCACTGCTTATCGGAGTTTACCTTAAATACCACCGAAAATGGACCAGCCTGTACTGCACGCTACGCTACAAAGACGTATTTACTTTGGCACGGGAAACAAAGGACTTGATGTTTTGCCTTTGAAGCCAGTCGTGTCAAGTACTTCTGCTCGGTGCATCCATTTCTTTAAAGCCTAAACTGTACACATATATTAGAACAGTGTTTCCTAACATTTTTGGCTTAGCGACACCCTTTAAATTCAATAATATTTCAGCCGTACTGGTTGTTTCTAATCCACATTTTTTAACTTCCCGCTTAAAAATTAAAAAAAAAATCGGGAAGTTATTGATTTCGGTTCGATTTTCGAAAATCGAAATTTCATCAGATCTCGATGTTTTGAGGTACAAGGAAGCTATTCTGACCATTTTCGGTTGGACGTCCGAGTGTGTGTGTGTGTAAATAAAATTTTGTCGTACGGTATCTTTAGAACCAATCAACCGTTTGAGATCAAGTTTGCAGCATTCGAACTGATCGACTGAGATTTGAATCTGATTAGATTTTGGATCCAATCCATCGAGTAGTTTCGAGGTTATTCAAAGAAAATGGGAAAAATTTCATTTATTTATTGAATAACTTCCATGTTATTCCATCGATAGATTTTTTAAATCTAGTCGCTTCTTCCTATGGAAGAGATGCGTCGAATGGTGTATGGCCGGTTGAAATCGGTTGATGTGTTAAAAAGATATCAGCGATGAAAAATTTTCAAAAATGTGTTTTATTTATCAATATTTATATTCAATATCCGTGATGTTGGTAATCAAAAGGGCCGCGAGATTTTGACACAAAAAAGGCAGGGTGGGTGTAGAGAGTGTCCATATGGCCTGGTGCCCATCTCGGCCAAGAACTAGACGGGGCCCTGGTAAGATTATTCCATAGGCCCCGGTATTATTGACATAATTTCTGTAGTAATCAAATTACACACATAGCGGGAAGTTCTAGGGTTGGCCTATAGGTCAACCGATTTCCACATTTTTTTAATTTTGATCTTCCTGCAAACTGATAACTGAAACAAAAGCCCAATTCGCGTCACACCTGGGTTCCTTTTTCAATACAGTTGTGTGCCGCAGCATACGGGTTGGGAAACACTGTGTTAGAGCATTCAGGATGCGTGTCTATCGAAAATTGATATAAACAAAGAAGCTGGCATAAACAAATATGTCAACAAAGAAAATATGCATCTTTGGTTGATATTTTGTTAAACAACAGAGCTCATGGTAGATTTATGATCAGATGGTATGGATATTTGCCCAGTAGTCATTAATAATGATGAAGTGAATGACATTCTTCTTATTTTTTTACCAAATATTTTACTCTTGCATAAATTTACAACTTTCTTCTTACACACAAATATAAGAAAAATAAACAAGCCTACAAAAAAATTTATATTTATTTATTTATTTATTTATTTCAAAACAAAGAAGATACCTTGTAAACTGTTGAATGTATCCCAAATCATTTCAACGTATTCCATTATGAGATATTGATGGAAATCGAATAATAACGAAAAAGCTTCAAATATAAAGAAAATACCCATAGTTACACTCAATTTTAAAATAAGAATCAATCTGAAATTTAACAAAAATTATCCAATGATGTTTGTATGTAAAAAGTATAAAATTACTGTTCTTTATCAGCAGCGAAATTTCGTCGTCTTTCTTTCATCGACATTCGATTATCGTTCATACGATGGATCTCATTTTTAACTCTCAAACAATAAATGATCGTCTTTGTAAATAGGAATAAATTGATTAAAATAATGATAAATAAAGGTGTTACATAATAGAGTAATAAAGCGTAATTTCCATTACCTGTAACGTTAAATTGTTGTAATAGTTGATTTAATAAAATTGTGAATACTAACGTTTCTCAAAATAGCACTTATAATCTCCAATAAACGGTTTTATTGTATAGGGGATATTGTCAGATTTATATGTAATGAAAATAATAGAAATCAACAATATCGGTAATGTTAAAGCATAAATTGCATAATAAAGGAAACGTTTATAATCTTCTCGTCGTTGATGTACAGTCAAGATTGTCCTCGGTGACCTAAATAATTTTAATTTTCCGATTGTTTGAATAAAAATGTTGATAAAACAAAACAACATTATGGAGACATATAGACAATATTTGTTCAATTAACACAAAATGTCTACAACTTACCCGAATGTATACCAAATATCATAACTCATCACATTCAACCAACTAAAGCCGCTTAACGAAAAAAACAACGATAAGAAGCCTAGAATTAATTAATTATTATTATGTTTATACAAACAAAATTAATTGTTTTTTTTTTTTGTTACTTAAAATAACACAAAAATTGTCGGTTGGTTTTCGTTCAAATTGCATATAAGATGTGATTACAAATAAGATACACATTGATGTACAATAACAAATTAAAATTTTACCAAACAAATTCATCATTTCTGGTAACATTAAATATACGATAATTGTTAATAAAACAAATAGAGCTGAAATAATATTTGTCCATTTTGTTATATTAAAACGTAATGGTATAGTTTCTTCAATTATACAACCGAAAAAATGATAACCATTTAATGTATTTTTTATAACATGTTCTATACAATACGAATTCATTTCAATTGGAAATGTTCGATAAGAATTTGTTTTATTATAAAATACGGAAAAACTACCATCTTCATCTAAATAAAATTTAAAACGATTCTCTTTCATTAAATAAATACGACAATTGGAATTGTGAATGATAGCGAATGGATCTGCAAACAACAACAAAACATAAAAGTGATTAGTGTTACAATTGAGCTATTAATTATGTTTTAGAGCATTAATTAGTACGAAGTATAATAAAAGAGTAGATTGCTTTCCAGAGATTTGCCATTTAATGGAATTGTTATAATTTATCTGCAAATACACTGTGTAAACAAGCTGGTATTGCTGATAACAGCTTTACAGTTGTCTTGCTTTATAAAATTGATTTTGATAAGAGACGAATCTTATGTTCTTTCAGCAGAATCGTTTGCTGTATAAATATCGATTCTCTTCATTTCCAAACCACCTACAAGAGCTCTTCCGATGTTAAAATATATTTAGATATGACCCTTAGGCCCGGTTCATCTTGCCTTCCTAAAGTCGACTTTGTCTATTCTTTGAATATAAGGTTGATTTTAACGGAAGAAAATTAAAATGTGTGCCAAATGGATTAAAATGAGTCCTATGTCCGAGGAAGTCTAGGGAAATTTTAGACAATAGACAAGGTTTCCATTTATTTACAAATAAGAGTAATTGAAGTTAACGTGAAACACACTGTATATCTACAATCAAACGTTAATTTGTTTTCCGTTGTATACAGCGACGATCCTAGGTATTTGTCCGTCCATGTGCCACAACAAAGTCAAGCTTCCCCTTCATCTAAAAGGTTAAGTCAATAGACCTATTTTAAAAAACTTAAAACAGGCCATTGGCTGCCACTATACGACTATGCACTCATATAGTCGGCAGCATTGATCCGTGTTACGAAAAATGAAGTAAAATGATGGATAGCCAAAGTACGTATAGGAATGAACATTGCAAACCTGCCTAGACAGACCAAACTTTAACGTGCTAATAACCATGCCACAGTGCATATAATTCGTAGCGCCAGATGATAGCCACTATCCACACTAGCATTTATCTTCTCCTAAGGCGAAACTTCGTCACGATAAATGCGAATGGATGAAACAGAACTTGGAACTTGGAAGAAGTGCAAATCAAGGAAATGTGGTCCATGTTATTAGAGTGTTAGATTTTTTTGAAAATATTTCGAAAATTTTGTTCTCTTTTGCATTCAAAAATGACGCCTGTTATTAGAAAACTGTACAGTTGGGGACAGATTAAAAATATAATAAATACACCACTAATCCAAATATGATAAGCAAACACGTAGGTATAATTAAAGTTATAAAAGCTGAAAAATCAGCTATGCATAATTCCTGAAGATAACTAGATTAGTTGCATACGGTAATGTGTGATAATGCATCATAATATTTTTATCGATCGTTAATCACTATTGACTCTATTTACATATTAACTAGGCAGTAACCTAGGCTAGATTGTGCTGCATATAGTTGAAAAATCTGCGATAGCAATCAATTCTGTCGTGCAATTATTCAAGCATGTCCTGTAGCACTCTCATCAACCGCGTATTTGTTACTTTAACGTTTGTTTACTGTTTCTGTTTTTCTACCTGTCTTTGGAGAGAAATCCCTTGTCACTGGCGCCAATTACCATATTCCTAGCTCTGATTAAACCCTAAGCCAAAAATGGAAATTTGGGTTTACTTCAATCCGAACTGTAAGCTTAATTCATAAAGGTATAAGTCAATGGTTTATAGTATTTTATCGGTTTCAGACACAATTCGATTAATATTGTAATTTATAAAAATGATGTAGTCGATAAAATTAAGTGACCAATCATTGAATTATTTGTTGGAAAATATGATCAAAAAAGCCGCATTCATACAAAAATATAATAATTTATGATGTATTTATATCAGTATGTTTATTATTTTATGTATAAGAAATGCACAAACATGTGCATGTATAGAAAAATGCACTAATACTAACATTAATAATTCAAAATGAATTTGCCACCTAATATAAACAATTTAGATTAAAATCATTGTTGGAATAGTGCAAAAGAAAACTAATTTTGAACTAATTACAATTTGATTGAAACATCAAAACTAGTTAATTCTCTGTTAGTTCGATCAACTAACGATAAATTATTATTGGATCATTATTAAAACCATTATGAAACAAAATTGTTTACAAGATATAATTTGCATTAACGTAACGGTTCCAATAAAGTTCTAATCGATTTTTCTCAATTAATAAAAACCGAATCTACTAGAGCTGAAAAATAAATGAATGAAGCCACCAGACACATTATGTATGTTTTTATTGTTGTATTCTTGAAATATTCCATTTTTTTTGCATCTACACAGTACGAACAGATTCAGATTTCTTAAAGAAAAGCATCTTCAAAATTTAGAAAACAGTGTCTAATGTTAAGTGGTTTTTGGCAGTGAAGGTGTCCTTATTAGCAAAATGGTAAAAATTGCTGGTTTTCAAAATTTAACAATATTGAAAGACACAAATATATTGGCAAGATTTGGAGCTCCTTCAATGAGAAATAACCAATAGAGTTCAACGCCACGTTACGAGTTTGTTGATTAAAAGCTGTCAACGAATCTTGTTTTAAATCGAAAAACAAAACACATACAAAGAGAATTAATCGATTCACTGACGTAATTAAAAAATTAATTCAATGCAAAGCATGTTTTTGTAAAGTCATTTCATCACGAAAATTGTAAACAACTGAACCATCCATGGGAAGGCGTCGTTCGTATCACGACAAACTCCCATTTTTTGGTTTTTGTTCTATTAACTATCTACAAGGGCACGTCCACTGAAACAATCGGATTCGCCCAGCTCGCGCGTTGACAACTTCAAAGGTGCATCCATCGACCTTTGTCTCCGGTGGCTCACTCCTGCTGCCGTATCTCCACAATCTGCCTCTCCACAAGTACCACAAACATCTTTCTAGTAGACGGACCCATAATTCGTGGGTGCTTTTCTCGATGCTGACCTAACTAATTTATCCGCTTCCAATAGTCCCATTAGATTCAACCCCCTTAAGGGTCTCCTCGAGATGCTGGGCTGTTCTCCCATTACCGGAGCGGAGCAGATCATTGCGCTGTCTTAGAATCCGACACTATTAGAGGAAGGCACGTTCACTGTGAAAATTACTAAAAACACTAGATCGAATTGTTGTCGAATATACGACAATATTTGCTCGTCCCCAATTGTATTTCGTATTTCTGTCCAAACTTCTATTTCGAAAATAACTAATCCTTTAGCTGAGAGCTATTGATTTTTTTCTAAAAAATAAATATTTATATTTCGAGACAAAAGTAAGCTGAAAATAAAGGTAATGGACGTTTGTATATGCCCCCCAACACATTCTAGTTGATCATTCCTTTGCAATTTGGTAATATTTATTCTTACTGAAATAACATAATGACAAATTTACAGTTTTCTAATCAAAACAATAATTTTATTTTTGCTGAAAATAAAAAAAAGATATCAAAAAACCAGGACGTTGTAAAACTATATCGGTTTTTTTTTGATCACCTAATCATAATCATACAACACATGTTTTTTTTTCCTACCTTGATTCAATAAAAACATAGACAGTAATTTGTTATCGGATTAATCACCCCATGGAATGATAATGAATTTTTTTGTATTTCTTCGATAAATAAATTAAACGCTAATATTTTTTATTAATTAGTTTATTTTGGTAGTTTTAAAAATATGTTATCAATAAATAGAAAATCTGATAGTGATTTATTGGTTCCTATTATCCATCCTTCTATTTTGTTTCAATCTCATGAATTTTCCAAATTATACTTCGACAAACAAATAAATCTCAACTTGTCTTGAGCTTTTGATCAATTGCTTTCTGTTGGTGGTAATTTATGATTATTTTATACACCAGGCGACCCAACAATGAACATATTTCAGATATTTATAGGAAAGAACTGAAAAAATGGCAATAATCTAGATTTTAGAATTCGAAGGAAATGTTTTGCCAACTAACAACAACCTATATATTGTTCGTAATCAGTGACTAACAACATTTCATTTTCAAACTTTGTGACGGTGCTAAACAATAAAATATGTAGATAATATTGTTTTAGAACCTCTGGATGTCTTGTCACAAGACAATTTTCAGTAAAAAATTTATTGCCAGCTGAACGTGCCCGTGCGTAAACTAGAGTTAAAGAGTCATTATTGAACTGACACGTGGTATATTTTTATAGCTCATTTGTATATTTTTCATCAATATTTTAAATTATGTTACAGCTTGTTTTTATAATAATAGTAAAACAAATAAGGTACCAAATACCAAATTACGTGTAAAATTTTAAAATTAGTAAATCGTAAACTTGAACTCACTATTTACGATTTCTATTAATATTTTTATTTTTGTTCGATTTTTTTTGTTAATGACGACTCCCTATCGCTATTTTTAACAAATTGTCCGTAGATTTTCCCACACCTGTTATTGGAAATCTAGTTAATAGTTAGAATTAGTTGAAAAAAAGCTAGAATTTCATTAGAGGATCCAGTAGAATCTTTTCACAACTATGACTGTACCGCCAGGACTCGAATCCGGAGTGCCCATTTGCCGGCCAAACCGCAAAATTACACCCCTAAATACATATTTCCTGTATTTGCAAACGACTGATGCTTTGACAATGGTAATGCTCTTGTAGGTGATTTGTAAATCGGAAGAATTAACTTTTGCAAATTGTATAGCCTTAATATTAATGTTTAAAACATATGAACATTCTGAACCACCTGTAGATCTATAGTTTATAATGTGTTTTACCTGTCGATGTGTTGATTCTTGTTGAAAATCCCAAATCTATCCCATGAATGTAAGTGTTCCTACATTGTCGCCCATTAATAAAACTCTGACCATCTGGACAACATTTCCGTATACAACGGATTTCATTACAAATTTTCAGATTATTAAAACAACCCCTTGCAATCAAATTATAATTCTCATCACGATCCAAACAATAATTTCCATTCAAGAATTTCTTATCATATTTTAATAAATGTAAGGAATTCAATTGTAACATGTAATCTTCACGTGAATTTAATGGATAATCAACGATTATTTCACATTGTTCTAAGCCGACTTTTACGAAATTTTGCGTTATAAATTTGCGATCGAAATGATTATTATTTATTGTAATACATGAATGCGATCTGGTATTGTAAATGTAATCTAATGGACAACATTTCGGGAAGAAGTTCACATCAAATGGATTCTCTTCAATTATACTACCATTCAACAATTTATACTCATTAACACGTCCATTAACATCAAAACAACGTTCGTCTAATGTTGAATTGAAATAATTGAATTCATCGGTAAAGATTTGTTGTCGTTTATCCGCATCTTTATCACAAATAAAATTTGTATGGATTTTCTTAATTGAATTCGTTTCATTACAACATTTTTTAACTGAATTTGTTAATGGTAACACAATTAAAATTAATACTGTTATAATTATCATTTCGATTTAAATAGATTTTGTTGTTGTTGTTGTTGTTGTTGTCGACTGGACGACATCACGATACTAACTGAAACTCTCACATCCTGAAAGTGTGATGAGGAGGAGAGAATTCAGATCAAATTGTATGTGGTGAGAGGATATCGTGTTGACTAGGGTGAATTTGAGACTTTACACAAAAAAAATAAAAAATAAACGACATTATTCACACCAAAAAAATTGTTATACACGTAATTCTAATTAAGGATTGTAATATCCTGCTTTTTGAGTCTTAATTAATATCAACAGGTGATTTATTTGATATTTTGTCGTAGAAAATCAAATTAATTAACGACTTGCTGTTTTAATACAGAAAATTAGATATTTTTACGAGAATTTATTGTGATCCTTTAAGTTTTTTTTAATAGATTATCTTGTTATTTTCAATTAATTAAGGTGGATCGTCTAATTGATTTTGAATTTAAAGTCCCGGGAGTACCAAGCCTCATTGATAATTAGTTTTTTTTTCTAACTTATTAACAAACAACTGTTTAAATATGGGTATGAGCAAGATAAATTTCAGTTGCACAATTTTTAATCTATTTATATATAGTTAACGAATTTGCAATATACTCTATCTATTTTGATATGGTCGTCTTGACTTCCATAACAATTCTATAGTTTGACAACTCTTGAGAGAAACAGGATTCTATTGGTTCTTTTGCTACGTCAAAGTCAAGTCGCCCAATGAATCTAGATGAAGTATACAGATAAAATCGGCCAACATCTGGAGTCGCTTTTGTACACCAAGACGATGTTGCTTTTTACTCTAGATCTCGACCTGCTTTTGCACCCATTTGGACTGAAAATGTAAGAAATGTGTTAGAAGACATAAAAACAAAAAATGTAGGATTTTCGATTATCGTTCGCTGATTTTATAGCAGGATATCTAAAATAAGCACAATAACAAAAAATTAATTAGACAAAACATACAATCCTGTTTAAAGATCTCAAAATATTATTTTTCTATTTGATCGATAGACCACTCTCTATATTAACATCTGTTAATACAGATCGATTGGTTACACGTTGATATTGGAAAGTTTTTCACATTGCTGTTAATAAAACTTAATTACTGGATATTCGGAAAAGGGAAAATTACGTAAATGAGGATTTAGAACCAATGATTACTTCCTAAGGAAAAATCGCAGTCTATAAATAGAATCATGTTTGCTATAATTATTGGAAATAGTTACAGTGCTACTAATATCAATTGAAGCCCTTTTAACACTGTCTTCATATTCTATAAATAAAAACTACAATATACAGAATGTTTCTGTTTAATTTATTTGAGAATGAAACAATCATAAGAGATGCACAAGATTCAATTATATTTTGACGGTGAAAGTGCTCTTGTAGGAAATTTGGAAATGGGAAAATCCTACAACAGAGAAAAGTAAATCACTAATTGTAAGACTGAATAAAACTGTTTTTGAATAGTCATTTGTTTGTAATAAAAAAGACATCGAAAATATGAGAATTACTGTGCATTCTCCCACTGATAACTGACGATGAGTTGTTTGTAGTTCTTGTTCAAAATATTACGGTTTTTAACAAACAACGCGACATTGAACTAATTTTTTTCACTACGTCAGTGAGTCTGTTACTTCTCAATGTAGTTTGTTTCTTGTTTTTTTTTTTACATCACAATAAGAATGAACAGCATCAAAAAACACGTCGTAATGTGACAATGACTGAATATCCTTTCTATCAACATAAGTCCTCCCTTTCGTTTTCTTTTATTTTAAAAAAGCGTAAATGATCAATTTTAAAGACGAGGGGATATTAAATGCATTTAAAACATCCAGTTTTAATCAGGGACGGTGTTACAGACAGTTTTTACTATTTGATGTGTATATCGTCCTGTCTTGTAAGGTATGTCGCCCTGATGTGATGCTTATAGTCTAGTGCCGCTGCTGGTTGCAATGGTACACCTTTCACTACAGTATAATTTTTCATATTTTCAAATAACCTAAAAAACCATCTCTGTTGACCAAGTTCGATATGAGAGGGGTACAGCCGGTACAAATTACCGGGGTTCCGAAATGGCCCCCGACATTATAATGAAACGTCGGGGTCCGTCGAAGAATTTTAGCGGGATCCAGTCTCGCTCTTCGCACCCATGCCGTTGTCAACAACTACTTGTTCTTATAATGTTTTCCATCATGTATCGATCACACATACACGTTTATATGAAACACCCTATATATTATATAATGTCTTGAATATCAAACTATCATGCGATTTTTTTTTCTATTTTTGATCGAGCATGTTTTCCATTAGATTTCAATAAAGGACTATGTGCCTGCTTTGAATAATTTATAAAATAAATAACCTCTCTTATAAGTGCAAATGACAAGATACCCCAAGATGATAACAGGAATATAAAGATGGATTACGCTATTAGGATTTTGCAGTAAGAAGTATTATTGAATGTCATCTTAGTTAGAGTAAATATAAAATGAAGCTTTACATTCTACAGTTAAACAATATGGCCTTAATAGAGTAGAAATAAGAATCAATTTAGTTTACAGGAATAGGAACAAATCCGTAACTAACACTATAGGCAGTTGTGTCGTTAGAGGATACGTCCCGCATTGGCCGTTTCCAAACGTATGTTGAGAAACTACATTTTTGGCAATTTTACAACCGTTAACCCTTTTCTTGTTTGTTAAGGAACTCCTAAATCTATCCTTTCTAACGACCTAACACTTTATCGCAAGATTCTGCTAATATCAAAATAAGCTAGAATTTTTAGGCTAACTCCATCAAAATAAGTGAAGAAAATTGTCGAAAATTCTCACCATAAACGGCAAATTTTACATTCATACAATATTGAGGAAGAAAAGGACAGAAGGGTGACATTATGAGTTTCCGCACCAGGTGTTACCACTGCTATAGATACGCCACTAAGGACAGGTAAGTTATAAATAAAATTACAGTCATATTATGACCATTTTTCTTTTAATCGTGTGAACCTTTTTGTACAAAAAAAAAGAAGAAAAAAAAACAATAACACTAACTTACGATAAACAACAATTTACAGTCCTAGATAGGAACAAATAACAAACGTCATAAATAAGATCAAAACTAATATGATAATACCTAAAAATGCTGGCATTGTTCCTGAAATTAATAAACAAATTCAAATCCAAAAATTAATAATAATAATAATAATATAACTCACTTCTATATGGCAACGAATGTATACAAACATGATTATCAACAGAAATCGATAACACAGCCGCTTCAGCAACACTAGTAACAGTATGATTATCATTTGAAACTGGTAGAAATTCTAAGCCGGTAATGAACATGGAATGTGCACCTTTAATATTTAAAACTTTCTGTAAACTGAATGCAACATGTATTGAAACTGAACCACTAAACATTGTACCAACAGCAATAAAACGTCCATCATCACGTACAGCTAATGCTGATAAACTCTCATCAAATTCTAAAAATTTTTTCAAACGCCCATCATCCGGCGACCACATTTGTAAATACGATTTTTGTTTTTTAGCTAATCCAACTGGATTCGCTAACATATATAGAGCTGATTGTTTATCAACACCTTCAATTTTACCAAATCTACATCGTTTGTATAAATATTTCAAATTTGCCGGTTGGTCCCATATTAATCGTTTCAATTCTTTACCTTTATTACAATCCCACAATACGGCTAAACCATCTTTTGCTATTGTAATAAGATAGTTATCGTATGGACTGAAATCTAAATCGTCGATTTCTTTTTGATGGGCTTTTAGAATGAAGGCCGGTTGCATTGAGGGGAACTTCCATAATCTAACAATACCATCAGTACCACCTGTAGCTAAGATTTTGCCGGTGTGATGTATACGTGAGACTCTCAATAGTGGTTCAGAATCTTTAAAATCAGTTTGTACACTATCTGAGGGTTTTATAACGAATTTCAACTTTTTATTATTACGATTCTTATCGGTTTTTTGTTTAGTTTTCGGTTTTCTCTCTCTAATATCATTATGATTATTACCAATCGTCTCAATATCATCTTCTATAACTAGAACACTTTCAACATTATATAATTGACAGTGACTCTCCTGTCCGGCTACCAAATATAAATGTTTATTGTCACTAAATGCTGAACAATTCATTACAACACAAGGTCCGGTTTCGTGTCTTGTCACCTCTTCAGCGATAAACCTACTACCATCATGGCTAATCTCAAATATTTCCTATAATCATTTGATTGTTGAAAATTCAAAAATTCGTTAATGTTCCACTTACAAAACCGTTTGCAACACCAGTTTTTGATGAACCACCACCACCACCAACAATTACGTGTCGATTTGTTAACATTTGTATTGTATATAATGGGAAATTCAAACGTGCCAATATATCTTCGATGTGACGTCGTGATGGTGCCATTTCTACAAATAATCAACAATTTATTGTAAAACAAAATTAGAGGACTTTTTCAAAAAGAAGTCCACGTAGATAACCTCAAAATCACAACAAACTTGAACTGTCACGATCATAGACGACTATGATCGAATCATAATAATCGACATACGCATATTTTTCATCTCTTTCTATAACACGATATTTTCTATCCTTTACCAAAGTTTCGAATTTCAAATCCTCAATAACAGTGACATCTGTTATTCAACAACGGTACTACGATTTTTGAAAAACCTCAGCAGTAGATGGCAACAAATCGAAAAAGAAGCGCTTAATTCAAAGACAACATAATTTGTTAATATTTATTAAGCAACATTAGTACTTATTATTTAAACAAATCAAACACAAATTCGACAATTAACACTTTCATTTAAAAAAAAAAAGAAAACAAAACGGAAATGATATTTACGAAATAACTCTAAAAAAGGTTTACATTATTCATATTTTTGTTTTTTTAAAGCGTATGAAACGTTATTATAAATTGGTGATTGCTGAACACTACACATATGCTACAGTTTTACATTTTAGCTAAATATTTGTCAAAATTTAGTTTGCTATTATTAATCTCTACACTATTTTTTCATTATTACAAAAAAATTCATTTACGAATCAAAAAAAAAAAACAAAACTCATCACAGAAGCCAGTAGAGTAATTTCAATTAGTTTTTATAATTAATGAAATTTTTCTAATATCAAGAGAATGAAATTTCATTGAAATAAATTAAAATGAAATACAATACAGCAATAAGCACAAATTTGTCTTTCCAATCACACTTGACGTTCAGACAACAAGGCAGCACTAGGCGGTTATTAGGATGGTTTTTCTCATTTATTTCCGTTTTGTGTTGTGTTCTATATAGACAACAACAATATTATTATTAAAATACACTCATAGCCAATCCGTTTTCTTTCCTTTTTGCAAAATGTAATATTTTGATCAAATATAAAACAAAAATATCTTCAACATTCGTTTCAAAATTCCTAAATATACAATTCTGAAATAGGTGCGCAAACACATTTTAAAGCTCTATTATATATAAATATAGTCCATAAATGGCTAAGCTAGCTGGTCATTTTTTGAAGTAACAACACAATTAACCTTATAATTTATTATTTTGACTTTTTTTCTTAATATTAAATATATATATTTATTTTTTTTACCAAACAAGACAAGCGAAAGGAATGAAACGAAACGTTTAAATGACGAGAACTGTAATAAACACAAATATTCAAAAACATTGAAACGAAAGAATAGGACACAAAAAATGTATTAAAAAAAAAATAAAATAGTAGTAGTAATAATAATAATAATAATAATCACAAACATTCATTCAGTCTAAAAGCAATACGTGAGAAGAACTTAACTACTGATAAATCTTCTCATATGATATTCCAAAGTCTGATAGTAATAATAAAACTCCTTTAGACCTTGTATAATTATTGTATGATTTTTCGTTATTCAAGATTTTAATTATTGTTAAAATTAATTTTACAATATTCATAAGCATTTCCTTTTAACAATAATTAAAATCTATATAACTACGACTTTGGATGTTTTAATCAGATGATGGAGTAGTTGTTTCTGAAGCTGATTCAGTTGCCATCATTTTGGCCTTATTTTGACGAACTGCTTCAGCCCGTTTCTCCTGCAAACCAAAAACAACAATATGTATATTAGCAAATTATTTTATATAGAAAAAAAATAGTCTCCCACAACCAAAAATTAAAAAGAATAAAAATGAACAAAACCAAGAATCAACAAGTGATTTTTTATCAATTTCAATTGTTCGATTCTTGCTTTAAAATTAATGAAGGCAATTAAAAAAAGAAAAAAAAAACAAATGAGATTTTACATGTTTTTTAACAGCTTCCAATTTACGTTGTATTTCCTGCTCTCTTTTTTGCTCAGCAATAGTCAATTTGGTTTCTAACTGAGTTGAAACTTCAGTCTTACGGACCTCTTCCATTGAAACAACAGTTTGTTTAATTTCAACTGGACGTGCATTCTGTCGATTTGGTGTAAAATAAACGAAAAACAAAAACAAAATAAAATAAAATAAAATAAAATAAAACATACAAATGGTGCATAATGATATGATATGGATGAATCATTTACCTTAATACGTAATTTTTCTTTTTGCTCTTGTTCTATTTGGGCACGTCTAGTTTGGGCTTGTTCTAATTTTTCTTGTACAGCTGTTTCTAATTGTTGTAATTTAACACTATTACTTTCCCGGACTCGTTGCACTTGTTCTTCCTATGTAGAAAACGAACGCACATAAACATGCAAGCAATGTGGTATGAATGATTAACAACGAAAATGAAAAAAAATATATAAAATAATGAAGTGCACACATATAAAAATGTGTTCTTTATTTCTTATTTTTTCTTTTGTATTGAAATAAATACGGAAAAACAAAAAAAAACTTACATGCTCCTTGAGGCGTTCTATCATCTTCTTCATATTTTCATCACGCTGAGCTGATGCAGTCTTCAATTTCTCTTCAATAGCAGATCGGACTTCATCAGTTTGTTGTTCAATCGATAATCGTGTTTTTTCTACATTTTCAATATGATCCTAATTTATTTACAAAAAAATTAAAAACCAAATAAACAATCGATAACGAATTTGAGAAAAAAATGAAACCACCAAATTACCTTCAACTTTGTTTTCAAATCGGAAATATAAGCTTCACGCTTTCCTACATGATTCTCCATTTTTTGTTCAAGAGCATCACGTGTAGCACTAATAAATTGATTTGTTTGTTCATCTTTTTTACGTGAGGCTTCTTCAATTTTCAACATTTTTGCTGATAATGCTGCAATTTTAGACAATTCTATTTGCTAAAAAAACATAAATGCTTCAAATATTAAAAAAAAAACAAGGGAAAAATGAAAATTTGAAAAAATTACTTGTCGACGTTCCTCAGCAGCTTTAAGTTTATCCTCAATATCTTGAACAGACATTGGACTTTTTGGTGATGATGGTTTTTTCGGTGGTGTAGCTTTAGTTTCCGGTTCACTTAAAATAACTTCATAACGTAAACCGCCTCTAGTCTTTTCCTGGCATCGAACTTCAGTGGCTGAACAAAATCACAGACAAAATAAAATTAGCAAATAAAAAAAAACGAATGTTGAAGAAACTCTATGTAACTTTTAATCGGAGCTTAACGAAAAAATTCTGAGAACGAAATCCTTTTAAGCAGATTGTTAAAAGTCCCGAGATTCATTACAAATTTCTTACACGAATTTAGTGAATCTAAAGTGGATCACAATCATTAATTCAAATGAATCATTTCATGATGGAGTCTAACAATCAATAATCAATATTACATGATGACAATGGAACGGACGAAATTGATCCTTTTTCTATTAGGCATTTATTTGTGAAAGTAATAATCGAAAGGATGTTCAATATATGAATGTTATGGACAGACTCTTTTCTCTTTACTGTTCCTATGTATATCACACTGTCGCGACAACAGGAACAACACCGTCTACAAGAATAATTTGTTGCTACATACACATGAAATATAGGTAGATATGTACGAATCTAATGTATATAAAAGCAACATCAAGATAGACTTTCAGGCGCCACCGACGACACAAAAATCGATAAGACCTAGGCAACGGAACTGGCGGCGTCCATATGGTCATCAATTCTTCATGAAGTTCGAAAAAGGACGTCAACTTGTCGACACACGAGGAAATTTAACGAAAGAATTCCAAATATATTTAGAATTTCTGTTGAAATTCATATAAATTTCATTACCTTTCACAAATGCTAGTCGATATTTTAAATAATAAATGATTCCGTCTAATAGGTGGCATTTATAATTGAATTGGTACGAAAATTCGACTTTAACTAATTACCTCATGTAATCAACATCAATTTAAGAAGCAAAGGATAAAAAAAAATGAGAGGCGTTTGTTGTTTTTGTTTTACAAAGAAGGATAATGAAAATCAAGACAATAAATTGGAGGTTCTGAAAAAAAGGTCTGTCCGAGGGGAACCTTTAAAACGAATCAATCAATCTTCATTCACCGTCTCTTATAAATTTGAAAATACAAAAATTTGGGAAGAATTTCAACAGAAAAAACGTCTGCATTGCAGTAAAATAGACAGGGTTTAAAATTTATTTTACGATTACGATTGATAGTTGAGTGGCACAATGCCACATGCACAAATTTATTTAAACAACTCTACCAAAAAACTTGCTATTTTGGTGAATTAAAAACGAAAAAAATAATAAAAAACTAATTTATTTCAAAAAAGGAAAAATCAACAACAAATGAACAGAATAATTTTTTCTACTCACTAAGAAATTGCACTCTTTTTGGTTGATTAGTTCTAGGTTTCGTTTTAACTTTTGTAATCGGTATTTGTCTTCTATGAACTGAAAATTGTAAAAAATAACATTAATATATGGGATATTTTCATAAATTTTATAACCTTGATAAAGTTACCATATTTTATTAATAAATTATTATAAATAAACCATATAAGATTGATTATGGTAATTTTACGGTGGTAGTTTCATGTATCTGAAAATGAATTCCTGTTTTGGTTATTATCATATTGACGTGTTCCACCAACATTATAGCATTCTAATTAATCATAAGAGACAAGGGGGTTAGAAGATAATCTATCAAATATTCGGTAGGTATATTTTATTACCATTTTAATCAATTCGAATAATAAACATGAAAACATATCGATTTCAAACAGAATCAAGGACGGATATATTGACCAATACAAAAAATTGGAAAAATATATACCGATATAGAAACCACACCATTGACAATAAACAAATTAACTTAATTACGAGCTCTATAAATATACCTTATATGAATATGTAAGGTGATTAACAAAGATATCAAGAGGATAATGTCCATGCATCATCAAGATTCTGGATGAATTTTACAGAAAATGCCGGACATATAGCTACTCCAAAAAGTAATCATCTCAAGAATTCAATCTTATCTATCTGTTGTCCCATGATATAATTTGTTGAAACATCAACCCTAATTTGGTGAAAATATCTAGGAAAAATTATTAATGAAAAAAAAGTCCTTTTTACTATTCCCAATAGAACGACAATACAACTAGGTATATTTTGTCTTTCTCTTTTCATACAACTACAAAATTCCTTATCGAATCCACCGCTTTTCCCTATTTTCTCCCCAGCAACAGTGGGATAGAACGATGACTCATACGACATAATATAGTATATAGCCAGTCAGAGAGACGCTGAAATATAAGCGCAGACTAGGGGAATTCCGGGTTACCAGGATCCCAATGGGTAACAAACACTATATGTATGTATGTATGTATGTATGTATAGCCAAGACTTATATCCATTAATCTGACGTTATTTCCGGACTATTATACGAAAAGGAGATAGGTGAACACACAAAAAAAACAGCTACTGTAGCTTCAGGTTGTGTAATATTAATGATGCGAAGAAAATTGATAAAAATAGCGGAGAAAAGAACATTAAGATAAATGTTGTTGATAAACAAGGGAAAATTATTCATTCTTTTAATTAAAAATAGAATCTCAAAGTCTTCTTGTTGGAAAAAGAAAAATACGCATGATGATCTTGAGGTGTTTAATCGAAACTGATCAACGCAAAACCCAGACCTATCCATTCTTGATAGTTTGGGTGTGGCATTCAATCAAAAAAAAAATATACTACAATAAAAATATGATGAATACAGTCTAGTCTATACAACTTGAATTGTATTAATATTTTGTATAAAAGGAGAAACAGGAAGATATTGAATTTATGCGTTATAAAAGAGGAGAAAATGAGATTCAACAGAATGAAATGATTTTTTTTATACATATTTGGAATGTGTTGCAGGAAGCAGACTGATCACTGACATTGATTTCATAAGATATATTTTCATTGGGAAATAAGTACCATACGAATGGCAATGAGAGAAAGTGATTAAACGAAAGTCAACTGAAATACTGGAAGATTGCTGTAAGAGTAAATTATATTTTTTTTGTATCCATTGTATCCATTATCAAATAACTTTATCAAGGTTAAATTATATACCAATTTTAATTTATTGATTCTTTAATTTTTATTCAATTAAAAAAAATCATACTTACCGGCAGCTGGAAGTGGTGCCCTGCACGTATGGCAGAAGCACTGCATAACAGATTCTCTGACAAGCCCAATCAACATCTTGATTTCTTTCAATTAATATTTTCACTGTTTATTTATTTATTTTTTTTTATAATAAAAAACACTACAATTAAAACACTTCAAAAATATGGATTAATAAATTTTTACAGACGTCTCGACGCTGTATCAATAACAAATAGAAAAAAAATCTATCACACCGAAACGACGATGAGAACGCAACAGAATACAATCGTAAAAAGACCGATATTATTTGTATAAGGACGATTGGCGGCGGTATATGCGTCCTTGTTACAAGTAAAATCTGAAAAGGGTAGAAATAGTAGCAGGTGTGGTGGTGCTAGTAGTCATATAGAATTGGGGGGTGGTGGTGGTGGTGGCGGCGGCGTCGGCGGCAACGTCGATTTGCGTCGTCGTCGTCGTCGTCATCACCGCCACTGCATCGTCTCTACTCTCAATCTATCTCATTTTAATCCATGTTACGGTCGATATCGGCTGGCGTCTATACCACAAAACTACCCCGCCATATCCTACCACACCACCGCCGTCGCGACGCCGACAATTTTATATGTGTAAGTGTGGAAACCCTTTAGGGCAGTGTACTATTTCTATCTTTATCTTAATGGTATACACAAATCGTATGGATGGCACCATTAGCACAAATACATGAAAAGAGAAAACAATGAATGAAACATTGAACTTTTTGAAAATATTGGTTTAGGAATATAAAAAGATGAATTATTCTTCTCAACTTATGGTTTATATTTATTTAGTGTACAAAACGATACGATTTCAAGTGAATTTAGAGAAGATTTAAGTTTTAAAATAAACCACCCACTATATTGATACAAGACTTTTGTATAGTCTTCTTCGGTTGTTGTAAAACGGGTTAAGAGGAGAGAGTAGTTTTCATTTTGTATTCCGGTTATGAGACGACTAATGCCACATATGGAAAGGAAGGATCACATCTTTTTCTCTTTTTTTTTGTTTGTTTTTTACAAATAATACATCAACTGACTAAAATGTTGTGGAATAAGGAAGATTTTTAATAATTGTATTTAGAAAATGGTATACAGACTGAGACACTTTATCTAGGAACATATAGGAGAAACTCCAACAGTCTTATAGATTTCGTCTGTACCACACTCAAAACTGTCCTATGTTTCTAGATGAAATGTCTCTACCTGTATACAGTATTGAATATTGCCACAATCAAAATTGATTGCTTTCACAGAAGGTTGTATGACCCTAGCTAGGCGACTCTGACTATCTAACTATTATTATTTACTACAATATAGTATACACAACGACATGATGATGAATGATCGTTTTTTGGCCTTTGGAAGTGCAATTTCGAAAATAACACGAACAAAAACTGTACTGTTGTTAATGTACATACTCTACCGGGACGGGGAAAAAAAAACAGCAACAAAAAAAACGATAAAAATTGCGTGTACCTAAGTTATTATTAACATTAAAAATAACAATTATAAACAAACAAACAAACAAAAATTACATGATGATTCATTCTAATCACCTCTCAATGTCTATTGTGTAACGTAATCTAAAATGATTCATTCTTTTCAATTTTTATAAAATTATTCTTTCTTCTTTTAATTTAAACAAACCAAAAACGATGAAAGATAATATCAATAAATAATAATAATAATACCATGATGATATTGATCAATAATTGAACAACAAAGTTCCTCTTTAATCGAATGAAAATTACCTTACATTAATAAATGATAAAATTGGAAACTATCCAAAATTTTAGAACGTAAATTATCAAACCAACCACACCCCTAAAATTTTGTCGTTATACATTAATTTTAAATTAACTTTTCAACTGTCGTCTCTATTGTATAGTAAATAGTATTTAGTGTATGGAAGAAAAAAAAAAAGGATTTAAAATGTGTCCTTTGAGTTTTTATCGTTATAAATTTTAATAAAAATGGAATTTTTGTTGTTGTTGTTATTGTTTGTTGCTATATTTAATAAAAGCGTCAATGAACTGTTTATAGTTTAATCTAAAACAATTCAACTTTGTAGACACAATGGGTAGACATACATACACCGGAGTTTATGATTAATCAACCTAATAACAATGTCATTGCATGTGTAAATCCCTACTGATTTCCTACATCTTATATTACCATCCTATCACGTTTCTACTATATCATTTACTACATAATAAGAACAAGGAAGTTGAAGTTGTATGTATGTATGTATACATAAACCTATTATATGCATGCTAGCATACATGCATACTAAATATAAAATTGTTGGATCTTTTCATTCATCATGTACATAGATGTAGAACATTATGTCTGTTTTATCTACATATACGATATTTAATTATATCTTGTTTTTCATGGCCCACAAGAACATAGTAGGTGCATTCGTTGCCATATAGAGTATATAAAAGAAAACAGACAACATCTAATTACTGTATTGTTTTTTTTGAAGTTAATTTATTTTAATAACAAAGAACAATAAAACAACACTCCTTTCTATACATTTCATTTAAGGTTTTGTAAACAAAAACAAAGCCCTTTATAATATTGTAAATTTGTTTTTGTTATTGAGGAAGTTTATAATTTATCCAATTATTATAAACTACAATATATTTGTTTAATGATAAAAAGTAATAAAAACAAAACAAATAAATGATAATTTTGAAATTGCAAAAATCGCTTTAAAAATAAAAGAATTGAATGTTTAAAGGTCGTAGACGTGTATTGAACTATAATTACTGTTGGCGTACAAATTGTGTACGACATACTTGAAAAACAATTGTACAATTAAACGTTAAATTTAACAAACTTATTAAAAAACAGCCAGCCACCTGAATGTATATTTCCCTTGTTTTAGAATAATTCAAGAAAAGTATAAAGATGTGATTTTAGAGGACAATGTACAAGTTTTCCTTGACAATGGCAGTGCCCTTTATTTGGAAATGAAAGAATCGACTTTTACAAATTATACACTTCCGTTTTCCAAATTTGTCGCTTACTTTTCAAAAAAAAAAAAACAATAATAACAGAGTTCCAGATAAATGAACTGTATAAAGTCATTCTCATATTACAACCTGATATTGGACAAAAAATCGTTTATCTCACAAACAGAATGGATCTGCGTAAGCACAATTTGTTTTCTATTTATTGTTAGTAAACAAATTCGTATCGTGACAATTATCAGCTGATGGGTTATTTTTATCATTACTTTTGGATTTTGTTTTGTTTTGAAAATGAAGTTCATTGTTATTTATTGACTCGAAAAATGGCGCCCTTTCTAACGAGGCACAACCTGCCTCGCTCATGAGGCGGTCATGATTCTATAAATTTTGTTTTGTCCATTAATTAGAGAAATATGCATTTCAGGTGAAAGATCTTATGGTAAATAAATGTGAATGTTTCATATAGATCATTAACAAATTAATAAAACTGCAATTTAGTAGAGACGTTTGTCTTCTGAAAGATTGAAAGATTAGAAGAATTACAGTTAAGTAAACTTCTATGCTATAAATAAATTCAAAGTAAGTATTTGAGGGTCATCTGTTTTTAGTAGATTAAAGAAGGAAAATAAAAAGGATCTATCTAACAAGTTCTTTGTTTGCTTATAGCATAGTTGAAACAAAACAAAAGTATCACTTACAAATTGTTCGAAAAGAAATTTAATATTCTAAGAATGCCTATTTACAGTTACAGATTATCATAAACTGGGGATATTATTAACCAGTGGTTCCCAAGTTTTCCGGTGTGACCCCTTATTTATAAATTATTTTGCTAATATTGCACAGAACCGAGAAGAGGAGTAGGTACAGCCCGTAAGAGTTATATTGAAATGTAATTTTTTTGGTCCTATGAAAGAATTTTACCAGGGCCCGGCCTTGTTCTATCGTGGAACTTCAAGTTTAAACGAAACATCCTCTGGGAACCACTCACTATAAACCTTAATTTTGGGCTACAAGTTTATAGAGAAAAAAACTATTTCCTGTAAAGATGATATCTACTGGTGTTCCACAAAAAAAAATACCCTACAGATTTTGTGTTTATAGTTACAGTTTGTTTATTTACCAATCGATTTTGAAATAAATAAAGAGATACATCTGCACTCAGGGACGGATTTACCATAATGCGTACAGCAGCATCGCGTTCCGAAGCGACTATGTGACCCTTAAAAATGCTCGTACTTTCAATAAAATGATGCCCCCGGTGAAATATAATACAAGGGTGCATAGGAAAAGCGCCAAATTATCTGCCAAAAGATGGGCCTAAATAAGATAAGATTATTAACAACACAACAGGCAAAAATTTGTTTTCCCTTATTATTTTGATAATTCTTTGCAAGAGATGATGGAATGTTAGGAAGAGTTCTGTCATTTGCTGCATGAACGGCAGGTAACTGAAAAAACCAATTATGAATATAACGCATAATTACATGTTGAATTTAAAACGCAGGTAACAACATTTGGGCGCGCAATTTACTTCAATTGATAGTTACATAATAACCTTCGGCTATGCCTACACCTATAATGTTGTAAGCAGTGAAAAATTCCAACGATTTTGAACCACACCAAACTCCCCAAATATTTATCCACACCACACATTATTGAACGCATTATGAAATGGTTCGGTAATAATTGCCGAAATCATTTTGAAAGCAAAGAACCATTTTTGGAGAACTCCTCCTTAAACCTTTATTTGTAGTTTTAGTTTCCCTACGGGTATTGGAAGTAGTTTTTGATTACATTCTAACAATAAGTTTTGTTAGATACTTGATCTACAAGTTGAGACGGTTCATCTAGTAACATAGGAGAAACTACAAGAACTGGGACAGTCTTATAGCCTTCATCTGGGCTGAAAAGAGATGGTTTGTAGAATCTTTGTCAAATCACCCACACTCAAGACTGTTCTATGTACATAGATGAAATGTCTCAACCTGTATAACAGTCCGGAATGCTAGGTTGGAACAAACCTATTAATTCCGATAGGCAATTTTTCAAAAAAAGCTTAAATCTGATGTAGATATTTCTATTATCTGCTACCAAAAAAATATATCAAAATTTGCAAATTACCGGTGTTTTCCAAATTTAACTAATTAGGGTAGAAACAAAGGGCATAAAAATAAATATAACTCTCAGTTAAATGTAAATACACACGATTTTTTACCTGAACAAACACGATTATAAGTAGAATATGGCCTGCATCAAGGCCATTTCTTAAACAGATCAACCTATATATTGCTCTCTCTGTTTCGCTACAGTAGACTCTACAACCATCATCCATAAGGGGGGTTGTTTGTTAGTTAATAAAAATCCAACAAATTGGGACAAAAGAAACAACAAAACAAAAACTACTTACATTCAGGGGAATTGACGATGATTTTAGTATCAGCCATGATGAATCTTCTTCAGCAATTGGATTTAACTGTAACTGAAGAAATAAATGAAGAAATATTTGATAATCGTAGATATCTGTGACTTGAAGAGTTGCTATATTTGGTCGTATCTCAACTCTCTAAAAGCAACAGGTTTCTACAGATTCGAATCGATTAAAAATCTAGAATTTTCATCGAAATTATAAGAAAAAAAAATAAATAAAATTGATAGAAATATTAACAATAAATAGTTTTAATTCATTATTTACGTTTTTCCCCCCATTTTTCAACGAATATTGGGATAAAAAGGAGAATTTAAAAATGTTTTTAAGAAAACTTACCAAAAATTAAGGGCTTTTTCTTTTTTTTTGGATTTTTAATAAAAGTTTATTTATCTCCAATAACAACAAACAACACACAAATGATGCACTTTGAAAATATAATAAACTTTCAACATATGCAGTCGCTTATAAATATGTGACACAAACGGCCAACTTGTTTATAACAAGTGGGGTATAACAATTTCTGATTGGTTGATTTAATTTAAATTTCAACATATGATTGGTTGATAATGAAAAAAACAGGAATAGTAACATTTAAAAAATAAAAAATCAAAAACTACAACAAGTTCCAAATTTAAATTTTCCAAATTAACAAAGACATTTTTGTTAATTTTATTAACAAATGATTCACAATAATTTATTTATAATTTTAACGGAATTTATCAAAGATTTTATGTAGTTTTCGTTAATATTATAAGGAATGTTGCTATTTAGTTGGCGAATCCAGCATTGATATTCTAGAAATGCTACAAATTCTCATTGATTTAATTAATTAATTAGATTTACTCGATAAATAAATTAGATAATCTTGTTTTTATTTGATTGTAATTCAATAGAAATCGACCGTTATATTATGTGTATTGTTGTTATTTTTCAAATTCAAACAAAAAGGAGAGTAGGTGGTATTGCAACGGTTTCATCTCATTCTTTGTTTTTTATTTGTTTCTATATGAATCATACTTGACGGTTGATGGAAATTTATACAATTCTCTCTAAAAAAAATATGAATATTCTCTTCCAGTTTCCAAATAAAGACAATTAAACCTAAATTCGGATCGACTGTGATGACCTTTTATTACAAAATAATCGTTAATAGAGAGGCGTATTTCCATTCAAATTAATACGTTACAGAATTGTTTTCTTGTAACATAACAAGGATATCGTATAGAGAGTTAAGTGTAGGTTGTTGAAATTAAAATATTTATAACTAATTTGATTTGTAGATGTAGATAAGATACATCGTAGTCTTCTTGTGCAAGAAATTCTAAATATATTTGCGTATTTATAAGTATTTGAATCATAATCTTGAATCATAGGAAACTTACTTTAGTTTATTGTCATAAACTTCTAAAATTATTGTTAAATTTAGAAATTAATTATCTATTTTTGGATGGTTTAATTAATGAAAATTTGGCGCCAAATATTTAATGTATATTTAGTTGCATAAATTGTTAAATTGCGTATTATTAGTTGCATAAGTAAAATAATTGTTTAACTATGGTTTATATCTGGATTAGATAGCAATGTTGCCAGTGTTATTCTAGTGTTATGTTCCTTTTCTTTTACATTAATAGAAAATAAGTGATTTGATAATAACGGCAATGTAGACTAACGAGATATGATACTATGGTTAGTTTGACATTTAAAAAAATTAGGTTATAGTACACAAAAACAGGCGATAAATCGTAATGTTTTTGTAATTTGTTTTTTTTTTCAATTAAAATGGAATTAGACTTTACAAAAATTTGTAGAGTTTGCTTAAATGAAGGTGTAATGATGCCAATTTTTAAAGTAAACGTTTCTAAAAAGATAATGGCTTGTGCTTCTGTTCAAGTAATCAAAACAATCAGTTTATTATTTAAGGGAATTTTGTAAATTAAAATCGTTATAGGTATGGCAGAATGATGGTTTACCAGCACAGATATGTAATAAATGTTCAGCTAAATTACACATATCGTTCCAATTTAAGAAACAATGTGAGAAATCTGATGCCAAATTGCGACAATATTTATCGAATGTGACACAAGAGAATACACAGCATCAGCAACAACAACAACAACAAGAAATTCAGCAACAACAACAACAATCGCAATTAGTACAAGCCCCACAACCGCAAGAATTAAATAAAATTGAAATCAACGAACAAATCAATCAACCAAATCAAAATTGTGTTTTCATTGAATGTACACCAATGTTAGAAGTACCACAAGAGCAGAAATTTGATAATTTTATTCCAGTAACACAACCACAACAACAACAACCACCACCGTTAACACAAATAAATTACAATATACAGCCACAAAATCATTTACAATTAACAAATTATAATATGCAGAATATTAGTCAAGTTCAAGTCTATAATGGTACATATACAATGCCATTACAACCGATGCAACCATCAAATATTTTACATAATCAAGTGGTAACGCAACAAATGCAAATCCAACAATTACAACAACCACCTTTACAACCGATTTTACAACAAACAACAATCCAACAACAACAACAAATCAATCAAAATGATGATAAAGATGAGAAGAAAACAACAACAAAGAATCGTTTAAATAATAATAATAATAATAAGACTGATGATAGTAGTACAAGTAATAAACAATGTCCAACTTGTAATAAAATCTTTGCAACAACACCAAAATTAACCAGACATATGAAGACACATTCCACTGATATGCCATATAAATGTAAAGTTTGCAGTAAAGCATTTTCGCATAGTGGTAATTTTAAAATACACATGCGTATGCATAATGATGAACGTCCATATCGTTGTACTGTATGTGATAAAGGTTGTCGACAAGCACAAGATTTAGAGAAACATATGCGTACACATACCGGTGAACGACCACATAAATGTAATTTATGTACACGTGCATTTTCAACTAGTTCAAATTTAATTGCACATATACGTACACATACTGGTGAACGTCCATATGTTTGTTGTGTATGTCAAAAAGCATTTTGTCAATCAAATGAATTAACCAAACATATGCGTACACATACTGGTGAAAAATCACATATTTGTGATATATGTCAAAAAGGTTTTAATGGTTCTAGTACATTGATTGTACATCGTAGATCACATACAGGTGAACGTCCATATATTTGTACAATATGTAATAAAGGTTTTGCACAATCTAGTTGTTTAGCTGTACATATGAAACGGCATAGTGGTGAGAAGAATTTCCAATGTCAATCATGTGAACGTTCATTTGTTACAAATGCTGATTTAAAAGAACATTTATTAACACATACAACAAATGAGAAAGTTTATAATTGTAATGTTTGTGATAGGAGATATACGAGAGCTAGTGATTTACAACGGCATAGTCGTAGTCATACATTTAAATCATTAGATGAAAATTAAATGAACAATTATTTCATTAAGTTCCAAATTACCAAGTTATTTGTAATTAATTGTCGATAGTGTAATTTGTATTTGTAAAAAGAAAATTTCTAATTGCTCCTCGTTTTTTTTGTAAAATCTTTTTCTAAATTTCCTATCTCTTGGCATATTAACTACAAGACGCTATTGAAGATTTTAGCGAAAAATTTTTCAGGAAGATAAGAAATCGATCTAAAACACTCTATTTATCGACAGACGAGTTGCAGGCAAAAAACAAAATTCTTAAGAGAGTACGATTTCTAGACGTGTTTACGCAGGAATTTGTTAAATGAACTGGAAGATCCTAAAGATTGCTATTTAGCAAACTTAATTCGTCCATAAGAAGAGAGGAAAACCTTAACGGTCGGCTTTAGCGGTGTGTGATATATGGTCCCGAATAGAGTGCTACAGTGAACTTGCAAAAGCGAACAGGACATCGAGAAAGCTGGAAGGAGCAAAAGAAGAAAACTCATTATCTGCTCCTTGCCAAAAAGCGGACCGAATCAGGTTCTTATAGATCAAAGCGTTCTACCATTGACTCAGAATCCTTTGCTACAGTGTTTTGTTGGTGTTGTAAACGTTTCGATTTGAATGCAAAATCTCTAGCACTGATGAGTGGAAACGTATGTCAAGAACCCATAAAATTCAACAATTTTCAATCATTCAAAATGTGGCTTGAAGCACGCTATAGATTTGGGCGTTGATTTTAGCTTCCTTGCCTAAGACTGACCATGATTGTCTTGCAAAATTTTACCAGAAACATACTGAATAACCTTTAAAACCTTGAAGATGAATAGTTGAGTCTGTCTATCGACACTCCCAGATCATCAATAAAGCAATATCTGTTTGGGGCGCTTCACAAGTTGCCTACCAAATGGTAGTGTACTGTAACGTAGGAAGTACAAAAACACATTTAATTAGTTGGTTTAAAAGAAACATAAACCGTTTGTTTCCTAGATTTTCATCAAATAAATTAATTTTGTTACAAAATTCAAATAAAAAATACTAAAAAATTACATTAAATTATTCGCAACAAGTCTGATATAACAATTTATAAATTTCAGCTTTTAATTTCATTTTTTGTTTATGATCAGTTAGTCGTTTTAATTCAGCTGTTATTGTTTGTCCAAACAAATCATCTTCATCTAGATCTTTATCTATAACATCATTAGATTCTTCTTGTTCATCTTGTTGTTGTTCTTGTTGTTGTTGTTGAAGTTGTACATTTCCATCTTCATCATCTTCTTTGTCTTCTTGTAAATCATCAAATCCACCATTAACATGACCAACATCAAAAAATTCAACATTATCAATCTGTTCAGATTTATTTTGTGTTATAGCACCAACATCATCAAGAAAATCATCTTGTGTTAAACTGGAATCATCATATGTTGCAGTTCTAAATGGTTTTATTTCAATTGATTCCATATCATCGTCAATTTCCGATTCTGGTTTTGAACCATAACTACTTTTATAACTAATTTTTTTTGGAAATTATAAAAATCAAATTAAATTTTGTAAGATTTATTTCTAATCAAAAAATACCTCCTACGTTTTTTTATGTGTGGATCAAGAAATGTGAGATGATTGAAATAACGCCATTTAGATGTTTCCGAACTACGTCGTTCTCTTGAATAACGTTCACGTAAATTCTTCCATCTCAAACAACATTCTTTTGCTAGAAAATCATTGCAGAATAGAGCGATGATTGGTATATTATTATTATTATTATTATTATTAGAAATAATAACCTGGCATTCCTACATATTTCGCTAATTGTTTCCATTGGCTTATTTTTAATGATTTATGTGATAATTGTCTATATTGTGAATGATATAATGCCGGTAAGGCTCGAACACATGAAATAAAATGTAATGTATCTACTGGTTTCGTTTCATCAGCCAATGAATCTGATAGGGGATCGAAGGATTTGTCTCTTTCAACCGGTATTGTGCCACCTATTCGCGCCCTGAAATCAACAATAATAATTTCCATTATTTTAAAATCATGAATAATTTGAAATTGTTTTGTAAATGAATTAAAAACCTGCGTGTTTGTATAAATGGTTCTAAAAATTCTAAATCATCATAATGTGGACATGATTTCTTAGCTTCACCACTATTCGCCGCTCTTTTACATCGTGCATAATTATCTCTCATTGTTTTCCATTTTGTTTGTACATCACTCACTTGAATTCGATAAAGAAATATTGTTAATTAATTAAATAATTAGCAAATATATTGTGTGTATGGACCTGTTATACCAAAAACTTGAGCAATTGCGGCCCATGCTTCATTCTTTTTTTCAATATTTTTAAAATCATCCATTGTCCGATCGTATAATAACGGACAATTTCTAACTAATGCAATTAATTCTAATTCTTTACCAACAAGACCTTGTTCAAATTCGATATCTAAATATGGTAAAAATCACAAATTTTATTAAAACAATAACAATAATAAAAATCGTAAAAATGTTAGGTTATGTTTGTTTATATTAGATTTACCTAATTCTTTAGCTACTTGGAAGATAAATTGTGATAAAGGTACTTCTTTTGTTTCCATTTTTATGCAAATCTGCATCAAATCCAATATTTGTTTATTTTTATTTTGAGCAATTCGTTACAAAATAAATAAAGTTTACAAAATTTTGACAGCTGTCAAAAGTTAAGTTAACACTGTTGCCACGTTTACATAACTCAAAATCAGTGGGTTCGCTCACGGAAATCTGATAGGTTGGAAAATGTTGCTATACATACAAAAAATTACAACAAGAATTAATTGAAATAAAGAAAAATTGTTGGTTTTTGTGAAAATTTAATTTTGTACTTCTTTCTACACCCCACCTAAGAGGTAACGCACATGGTGTGTTTTTTTATAGTGGTATTCCCAAGAAGCCTAATCCACTTTTCTACCACCAGTGTTAGTAACAGGCATAAATAAACTATACTACCACTACCCATTTTGTAGGTTGCTATGTAGAAAACTTTGTGAACAATAGCAGGAATTCTGAGAGAGTCAAGAAAACAAATAGCCCAACGCCAACGAGCCAAATATTTGCTTCCTTTACGTTTAGTTTTAACAAGGAAAAGGACAGAACTGTCCCTCCGATTTTGATAAAATTTTGCATATATAGTTTGTCCCATGACATAAGAGATGCAGTAAAATAATAAAAATTAGTATACAATAGATACAGAAGCAAGTACTTGGTGGAAATGGTGAAATATCGCCACCATAAATAAATATTTAAAATTTGTCATGACCACAAACTGCACAGATGTTTTTTTTTTAAAAACATAGGAAAGGGTCGATCTTCCCCAAAAGCAGGTAGTGTTGAGTATTGGTCTTCTTTAAAGTAAAGTGAATGTTAAAAGAATAATAATTTTAAATATTTATTCATAGTGGCAATATTTCACCATTTCCATCAAGTCCTTCCTTCTGTATCTATTGTGAACTAATTTTTATTATTTTACTGCATCTCTTATGTCATGGGACAAACTATACGTGGAGCATATTTACATTAAGGGGATGAAATTGGCCCTTAAAGTTACCACCCAGAAACAGCAGGTGTTTTGCTATATCTCGAGAACTAAGTAAAATATCGAATTCAATCAAGAACTAAAATGTTCTGCACAAACAGTCAAGGGCGCCCGCAGAAATTTTTCCAAGAGGGGGCAATGAAATTAGAATATGCTGCTATTATCCCTGTATTTGTTTATAATAACATTGCAAAAATACTTACAGACGAAACAAAAATTTAGGCATTTTAAATGTTTTCATTCTCTTTATCTTGCAGTTAGGCAAATCCAGGGGGGGCACATGCCCCCCCCCCCTCCTGTGGGCGCTTATGCAGACAGTACTACAATACCACCTAGCAAACACTATTCTATCTGAAAAATATGTGAGGGTTGGTACTTTTTTGCCCCTTTCTGGTAATATTTTCTGAAAATTTCAGTTGTTTCTTATAAATTCATAAACTAAAACTACTTGTCTTTGGATTTTTTGATTCATCTCCGTTTTAAGGGGTTGCAACCCCCAATATGTAATTTCTCTGATGACGCACTGGTACTTTTCGCTCGATAAGATCAGTATATTTACCGAAAAAGCATAGATTTGACATTGTTGTCGCTAACCGCCACTTACTCACTAAATATTACCAATATATTAAAAAAACTCCCTAGGTTAATTTGAAAATTGCCGCGAATTATGTATAATATTGCAGCGATAGACTAGAAAACTGGCAAATTATCTAAAATGATTACATTTTTTATAAATAAAGAACATGTAATCCTTAAAATTGGACCAGGAATATTCGTTTTGGTGTCTTTTCTCAGTTTAAACGTATTAAAATTACTTCAGCTACTATTAAATTCACTGGAATATGACCAATATCTTTTTGAAAAATCCGTAAATTAATTCAATACTTGAATTAATTAGAAATAGATGCTAAAGTTAAAGGTTCCTGTAGCAGTTTCTTATTACAATAAAATAACAAATTGAAATCATTGATTTCTGCTGATATTGCACCTTATTGAATCACTTACATTAGAGATAGGATTTATGAATAATTAGGGTAAAAGGGTAGTATAGCAATTTTTCAGTAACATCCAAAACTCTGCCAGCTATCAATTTTTGATAGATGACTGTTAACAATATTTACTAGGTCGAGGGTGGAAATTCAGATATATAGATACGAAAAAAAAAGATCCTGTATCAGAAATATTCGTGTAGATCTATGTGTGTAATATAAAATGTATAAGAGTTATACGCCAAAATCAACCAGTTTTGGGAACATTTCAACAAAGGAGAAACTATAAATCATACAAGAAAATAGACGGATTGTTATTAATGTAAAAATATTCGATAAACAATGAGTGTGCAAAAGATGGAACAAACCGAAAGAAAATCGACCCAATTTAATTTAATTAAGTAAAACAACAAGTAAATGGGAAATTTAATGGATTTTCGATTTCAGATATAAAAGAGTAAATTGCATTAAAATTGTACCACATTTATTTATTTTTGATAAACTCCCAACTCACAAAGATTGAATGATAAATCGAATAATAACTGTAAAGTTTCTAATTAATAATTAACTGATGTGTGTTAATTTTAATATTTATATAAATAATTCAAAAACTACTAATAAATAATTTGGTTTATTTATAGTAGAAGATTTCAACAATTTATTTATTTATCTATTTTGGTTGTTAATATGGCAGTTGTGGTCCTGTTGGTAGATCAGGCAAACCAAAACTTCTCGCCCAAAAGCGATCGATCGTGTGATACAAATGAGGAGACACGCCCAATAATGAATGGTTCTCGTCAGGATAACTCTATAGTAGAAAAATTGTATTATTACTATTGTTATCAGTATTATTATCATCTCGAATATTATAAATTATCCATCATTATGATATAATATTATAAAGGCCGTTATCTACCTGTTGCCTGAACAAAATATCAGCCTCCTCTAATGCTCTTGCTAATAACATCGACTGTTGATAATGGACATTATCATCACCATTACCGTGAATCACCATAAATTGTCTACCACGAAAACCTTCTACATTCCTAAACAAATCGGTGTTATTATAACCGAATGAATTATCATCTTCTGTATCTAATCCCATATATCTTTCCGTATAAATTGAATCTATATGAAACAGCAAATAATTCACAAAAAAAAAATTCTATTTGAATTGAACCTTATTTACCATAAAATCTGAAATTTGTAACCGGAGCTACTGCTAAACCAAAACAAAATACGTGTTCGATATCTTTCACTAAAGTCCATAATGTTGCAAATCCACCGTAACTCCAACCCCAAATTCCGGTTCTACTAGCATCAATAAAGGGGAAATTCTGTTGCAAATATCTGTGGGTAAAACATTTTTTTTTTTTAAATAAAAAACCCTAGATTAGAATAGTTGTTGGTGTTTTACTTGGTTACAGCAATTTGATCTTCAATCTCTACAGTAGCCATTTTATGGTAAATTTGGAACTTTTTATTGTTACCATCACGACCACTACCTCTACCATCGATATAAACGTAAATATATTGGCGATTACTTACGATATAATCCGCAAAAGCAGATGTGTAACTGTCTTTAATCTGGTTGGAATCCGGACCACCGTATCTACGAAAATCAAATAAATATGAGGAGTCCATATTTACATTTTGAATTATTTTGTTGTAAAGGTGTATTGTTTTAGTATGAGACTGTTTGTTTTTAAAAGAAAGTAGACCTTCACTTCGTTGATAAAAAAAAAGAGAGAGTTAGCAACAAACCCTACTGAATTATTATCGATCTGGCTCCTTCATTTGTGGCGTCTATTGCCACATTGACCGTAGCCTTGCTACGCCTCTGCACTACTTATTGTTAGAACCAGATCAAATATGAAATGTTTTTAAAAAATATAGATCAAATTACACATTAACAATGGTTGGATATTTGAGATTTTCGTCAAAATCGTATGGTAACAACAACCGAACATTAGCATAAAATCCACCATCTACTGGAACTTGAATATCACGCTTTAATGGTAATTTTTTGGCCAATAATGCACTAACCAGTTCACTATTATCTTCCCAAACTAAACTATTAAAATCCTGCAAATTTCCAAAAACTTCTTACAGTATATTTTATAAAAGAATTTTAATTGTTATTACTTTAAGTCGAACAATTTCAACTAAATGCGGTCCAGGACCCTGACAAATTCGTACAAAATATTGATAATCCGGACTGAAAACTCCAGAAGCATACAGACACAGTCCGGCTGATGTTGTTATATTGCATGTTAAACAAGTTGTTATGTTTTTATTATGTGCATAGACGTGGTTTTGTGAAAAACCATCAATTCCGGATCCTTCAATGTATCTATAATTACAAAAAAAAAATATATAGTCGTGAATCTTTTTTCAATAAATAAATAAATAAATCAAGTTACATAACATCGTTGTCTTCATCATAGCCAAGAATGTCACTAACAACAAATCGATTAAATGTCAATCTTGTAGCTTTTTTCCTATCAACAGTGATTTTGATTAAATGACTATACGTATCATCATCTACTGGTTGTGGTGAGATTTCATATCGAATTGTTCCATTACGATTATAAATTGGTAGCATTGGATCTAACCAACCATTTTCTTGAAAATATGTCGATTCTTGTTTACAATTATTATTTAAATCACATCGTATCAATTCAGCTTGATTTTGTACACGATTCGTTGATAAAATTACAATTTCATTATTATTCGGCCATGTCATACCATAAAAAACAGCATCGGACAAGAATCTAGTTGGAATACCTTGAATCTCATTTGTTATTGTAGGATTTGACAAATCAACCCAGAATGTTCTTACAGTTGGATTTGTTGTGTTCACCTTCAAATATTATGTACAAAAAAAAAAAAAAAATTATAAATTAAATTAAACAAGAAGAAACTGGAATACTTTAGGATAACGAATTGTCCGAACTTCAGGATATAAAAGCTCGTTCGGTTCACCGTAATGTATATAATCGAATTCTTCGACTTTTGTATCGTTGAATTGTGCAAAAGCTAATTTATTCGAATCCGATGAGAACCAAATCGCTGAACCTGATGCTAGAACTTCTTCTAAAACAATACAAAAACAAACAAACATTGAAGAAATAGAAGAAAACATAATTGTTGGAAATAAAACAACCTTCATAAACCCAATCGGGAACACCATTGTAGATAATTCCTGGCACACCGTTATTTGTAACTGATACAGGATCAGTTGCAGGATTCTCCAGGAAATAAATGTTATTCTCTCTTATATAAACTGAACGGTGGCCACTAGGTGACCATTGAAACAATTGTACAGGATTTCTGTTGGCGATATCGTAGAATTTTCTAAAATTACCCCAGATTAACGTTAATAATGATAACAGTTACACAACTTAAGCGGTCTCAATTTAAGTTGGTTGTATTCTATGGATAAATCAAGGGACTTACCTGTTTGTTAAATCATAAATCGTAAAGGAGGCAGTAGTTGAATGACGAAACACCTAAAATATCTTTGATAGAGAATTATTTGAAATAAATTCAAGAATACAGACTCTGGAAACGTTATATCTTAGGGCAGCGTATTGTAGATCATTAGAGAATGTTAAAGTAGCTCCAGGATAATTATTCTGTAATTAGTCAGTTTAAAATTGGATTAAAATGAATATTATTGTTCTTACAAAAATCGTTTTATCAATGATTTGTTTGATTGCCTTTGTTTCAGGATCAAAACTATTCACATTGTTTTGGTTATCACGATAAACTAATAAGTTCCCTTTAAAAAAATGAAATATTTATAAAAATATAAATTGTAAATTTTAACGAAAACACCTACCTTTTACCCAAGTTCCATTGAATGTTTTCGTTGAATAAACACCATTTAAGATTTCATCAAGTTGGAAAGGTTCCAACAATAGTGGAGCACTAATAAGAAAACTTTGAATTGTCGATTTGACAATTAATAGTAAAATTATCAAATAAATCTGAAACTGATTAAAAATTAATGAACAAATTATCGTTTTGATTTAAAATAAAAATAATAATTTTACTTTCAACATTGGTAGTCGATTAAAAATGCTGTCTGTGTGGTGTTATTGGAAGGACAAGTTTCGCGTGAATAAAATTGAATGAAATTGATGAGGAAAAGTCTTTACTTAAATTCACCTTGTGACTTGTTATTATAATGAACGATTAAATTTGTTGGTTTAACGATAATCTTATCATAATCGTAAATATTTTATTAATTTTATCAAAAGATTTTGTTTAATTAAATTATAAAATATCAAATAAACTATATTCAATTTTTCGTAAACTTTCATCGACTTTTGTTTTGTAATTGTTTATGCGATAAAAACGGAAAAAATAAAATTCAAATTAATAAATAAACAAAACAAATTTGCATTATTTTAAAATTAAAATACAACATTCCGCCTATATGACATAGTTTTAAATTACTAACAAGTCAATTGCGAAATATTTTTTATATAATACCGAAAACTAATACAACGTTATCTAAATCCGTCATAAATTAATACAAGTATAAGTAGCAATATTATCAACAATAAGTATTGAACAGGAATTAAAAATTTTATTTATGACCTTTATAGAAAAAAAAGTGGTTTTCCTTTCGAGACAATTAATGTGCGGTATTCCCATAAAACCCCGATCTTGGCCTCAATCTACAATTTGCGTATTCTACACAACAGTAGTCGATTTAAGAGAAAAAAACATTATCTAATGCTACCATTTGATATTTCGACTACCACCTCGACCTTTTGTTTTGAAAATTTGAACGTTTCTCACCTGTTTTTGTCGCGATTTTTAAAAATCTACTGCAATGCAATTTCTACAGCCAAGAGACTCCATTTGGAACAACAAGTCAATAGGTCATTTAGTGTGTTTTAAGGAATAAAAAATCTACGACTTCCAGGTGCGTGTATATAGATTCAGGTAGATTCGTCGTGTGGTAGATGGAATAAAAAGATATGTAAGAGTCGATCTATTATAAATTCCTTTATTGGGGTGTAAAATTTTAAAATTAAACCACTGTCTTACATACAGATATACCGTTGTTAATAAAACAGCATAGAATCGATAGATAAGCAAATTTACAAGACCGCTTATTGGGATCAGCTTAAACCGTTTCTCAGTTGTCATAAAATGTCGATACATAAAATGTGAGGATTGTAAATCTTGCAGGGTTCTTATCTTTCTGTTTGTTTGCTTTTGTTTGTAAAAGGAAATAAAAGACGCCTATTCTCATTTCCTTTTCACCCGGTATGATTTAAACAAAACTCAAAACTATAGCTGTACACCAACAATAATAAAAATCTGTGGAAAATTCATAAAATTAAAAAATCTAGATTACGATACAGATTACAGAGTGTTCAGAATATGCCCATTATAAATTATCATAAAATATCAACAACACAGGTACGGTGATTGTACGATATTTGACTCATAATAATTATGGGTTTGTTATTGTTTTTTTAATGAATTTGTGTCTGCAAGAGTGAAAAAAATCGAATTTCCAAGGACATTTTTTAGAGTAACAGAACTTGTTGTCTTATGGAAGGGGTCCAGCTACTTCAGAAGCATGAAAAAACTATTATGTTAAATGGAGCCTTGAACTTTACTGGTCACTTTCTTCGACTATCAGTCAAAGAGAACTACGACAATTGCTAGTGCCGTTGTATAGATGAAGATTGGGATTAGGATCGAGAGCAAGATTTATTGAGAATATTACATCACACTTCCGCATTTAAACGTTATTTGTTCTAAATTGTCCGTACGTGAAGTGTGGTGATTGTGCGATATTTGGCTTATAATTATCGGTTTATTATTATTTTTTTTTCTCTAATGAATGTTGTGTGTGAAGGTGAAAAATTTCAAATTTCCAAGGACGCTATTTAGATAAACAAAACCAGTTTCATTATGAATTTTCCATTCTATCAGAGGCGCATTTATTTCAGTTAAGTAACCGATTTAATTGAATCTGTGGTAAAGTTTGTCAATTGTTTCCATAAACAATAATAACATGTTCAATGTGTATATTTCATTGGGAACAATACATGTTCCGTACGCTTGTACAGTTTTCAAACCACAACAATATAATATATAGAGATATTTGATGGAATCGCAATAACAAACAATAACATGGACACACGATAAGCTGAAAACATCAGAAACTTTGTTCAGAAATAGTTTTATCAATGGTATTGTTTAAAAATTTTTCAGAAAAAAAATCAAAAAGTAAATGATAACCGACTAAAAATTGTTTCCCACTCTCTCATCTCTACGGTTTGAACAATTAATTTTCGTCTAAATTCCTTAGATCCAATAAGACCAATTCCGCTACTTGTGTGGAATATGAAGAAATGAAAACAATGTTGTTATTACAATCACGTTTATTATAAAAAATAATCACCAACATCATACACAATTATCCTGCTTGTGTATCATTTTCATCTATTCTCTCTATATCTCTTCTAGTAAATGTTATATAGAAGAAATGAATGAGTTGGATAAACATCCGCAGGGAGCGCTGGTGTCTTGGCGTCCCGGCGAAGCCCTGATGCAGTATTCAGCCGGTATCCGGGCATCATGCACGGCGTCGCGACGGCAACAGTCGCTAATATCCTACCTGTAGTGTCAGTGCTTCCCACATACTCTCTTATACGTTGTTATTATTATTATGGTGATAGTTTAGAATAAACCAAGTTGAATTTAATAGGAATAAAATCAAAATTTCAATCAAAAATAATAAAACAGGAAAATCTTTGAATGGTCCATGCAGCATCCGAAACTGGATAGTGAGAGAGGTATACTCTTTTAAAAAAAAAATATATATAGATTTTCACTAAAAACAGGTAGGTTTTTTTGGGGCAAACTTTCAAGTTAAAATGGAAAATCGTCAAACATTTATCACCGTTAGACACCAAATAACACACCCTCAAATTTCACGTTCAACCACCAGTCGGTGGTTTTCATTAAACTTTGGTAATTAGGCGGTTATTGTCTTTTCTGGTTCAATTAGTAAAAAGTTTTAAAATTAAATCAATAGTTTTGGTAACTTATAATTATTATTCTAAACAATATTTCGCTTATTGTTGGATGTCTTTTACAGATTCTATAGTTGAGCAATTCAAGTTTTAATAATCTTACAAACGCCTTAAGGTGTCTCCTTTTAGTTAATTTGACAAATTACTGTACAACTCCTCCAGAATTAGTTTATAATAATTCTACAAAACATAGGAATTGTATTTTTTATAGGAGCAATAGAGGCATTTCTGTCCATCGTCTAGACACGTGTAATGGATGAGTAGCGTTTAAATCAACGCTTTTCCGGCACGTTGCACGCCCAGCCTATAGCTTGATTCCTACAATCATCTAGTGGAAACTCTATTTAATTATATTTTCTTTTTTATGTTTTAAATATCGAACCCATCGATTTTAATCTGTTAAATGGATACTAGACGTTAATAAAAATAAATGAAACTAAGAGAGGATCTATCATCATTCTCTGTTATGAGATAAGAGTAAATTTAGAGGGAATGACGCAATAACAATTTTCAGGAAAATAGTCGCTTCCTCCACGGACTTATCAAGTCTCTTATGTAATTCCCACAGGAACTGTTTAGTTATTTATCCGTTTATCAATCAACTAGAAGTGATGATGGAAAAAGCTTCCAGTGCTTTAATCAAAAATTGTTATTTTCTTCCTTTATACTATCGTTTCTCAGTTTTTCAATAAAACAAATAAGAAAAAAAAAAACGTTACTTATTTTGTAGGAAATTCTCTTGTTTACGTTGTAGGTTGGAGAATGACGGTGCAAAAGTGATTGTCAGCTTTTAAGATGGATATCTTTATCAGTGAATTCTACGGGATATATGGAAATGATGCCCCCACATTGGCTCACATTCAAACTTTTGTAAATTATTTGTTTTCGTGTAAAATGAAAAGAATACGGATGGAAAAAAGAAACGATAATGGGACAACACACACACACATAGAACAGTGTTGTTGCATAACAATAAATCTCAACTTGGTAAATTCCAGAGCGGTGCAAATTATTTCCAACATAGGTTGACTACAAATTATTCACCACTACAATTGGCTCATATATTTTTTCGGCATTCTAGAAATAAGATTATAAATAAAACAAGTGACAGTCGTATTCTAATTTTGAAAATATTCATTTTTTTTTTTTGGAGTAGAATTGTTCAAATGTAGCAACGTCTTCTTGACGTCATTACACCACCACGATGATAGTAGCGGCTTATGCTAATCAGAGTAGAAAAATTAATAAAGATGATAAGAGAGGCGAGTCTTTGAAAGCCACATCTCAAGTAGAAGTGTGAATAAAATTTCAAATTATTGATGCTTGAGTTAGTTAAGGGAGAAAGAAACGGAAGCGATATTTTCTGATTTAATCTTTCTTTTGAAAGTTTAGTGATGCGAATTATTGCTATTACTGATAACATTGACTATAATATAAATGTAAGAAACAAAAATATATAATCAGGCTACGAATTGTTGAATTTTCTTCATCATTTATTGAATGTTTGCAAATGGAAATTCAAACTAAATTATGCAGTATTTACAAATTCCAATTGTATCCAATATATGGTCGTTTCAAAACGAATTTATCGTCATCCTGCTGAATCAGATCAGTAAATGCAAAGTCCATATCCGTTCTGTTTGAAACTGACACAAATCATCAGATCCAGCGTTGAATTGTATGCACAAAAAAGAAGAGGTATTCGCGTAAAAATTCAGTATTCTCCTTTAATTAGCCTTTCCAGTATGGGTCGACTATTATTTTCGTTTTATTTATTTTTTTACGAATATTCGTCTCTTACGGCACATAAAGTCGAGATAAATTTCAGCACGCTTCTATTTTATGTTCACTCTGCCATTTATGTTGTACGTCGAAAAAAATGCCAATAATTTGACACGGAAGACAATAACGTTAAACTATTTGTTTATTATTTGAATTCTTGTAATTCCATTAAAGTTACACCTTTCAAATGGCATGCAATAGTATTGATCCAGTTTCAATCACAGTTTTTTTTGTTTTTTTTATTAAAATCACGTCTTAACTTCCATTAGAATATCAATAAAGCGAATTTTTAACGTTTGAATTTTGATGGAACTCGAATTGGGAATAATTGGAAAACAAAAAAATTGATTTGTCAATTAAGAATGTTCGTTTCATGATTAAACAATTTTCTTTTCTATATATTTTATTATAATTGAGGTGGCAGAAATTGATGAAAGTGTCATTTCCAGGAAGCAAAATTCAATCATAGCTTCGTCTATTGTAGAATAATATTTTATTGTTTCTGTGGAACTATTAAATTTTGCAGTGGTTGATACAAATAGGAAAAGTTTTTTGTTTGTATGAAAATTGTTATAATTTTGTTATTGTTGTTGACATCAACTTTTATTAACATAGACCCAGAAAGTTTGTGGATATTGACAGTATGTTAACGAAAAATAAAGAGTTTCTTCTGTAGTTTTTGTGTAAATGTTGAGTAGAACTTTGGAAAGATAGAGCTTTGCCGAACAAATATGTTTGTGAAAAACAGAATAAATAAAAAAAAAGACTACAGGATCAATTACTTTCCCCTGTAAATTACAGTTTTTTTCTAATAATATAGGAATTATGTTCGAAATTATAATGTTTAGATTCAATTTACGGATGAAAAGATTAGTGCGTTTACTGCGTTTTTGCGTGTTTCTATCGTTATTTTCTAATTTAATAACAATTTATATGTTATTATCGAGATTAAGGTAATGACATTGAATAGATTGGATTAGGATTTGCTCTATTTTTGATGTGATTTTCGAACATATTTCATAATTGAAAAACAACCGAGCAGTAATTTGATATCGATTATCTCCCGGCGCATCCACCAAAATTACACCCACTGTTCTTATATCAAGATTCATTCAAAATAGAAAGTATTTTTTTATATTTTTATCGCAACACATGCACTGATATGATCAATCACAACGTATGGCATGAAATTGTTCACTTATTTAATTGTTCACAGTGAGGAATAATTGAAAAAGTCAACTTCTACTGATAATTGCTTCATCTGGGAAGTTTATTATTAATGAAAGTTTTTCAAACTAATAACGTTTTATGTTTGCGCAAATTATAATAAATCTACTTTATAGAGACTGTATTTAGTGTTGAAACTACGTGAATAATCTTGGTGCAATTATGTACTTTATAAAAGTGGAAGAAAAAAGAATATTCATTTCTGCCCAACTAATCTACTGATTTATGTATCCAAGTGCTAACGCATATCTCTAAGCTACGTAATCTCAACAATAATAAACAGTGGCGTCTTTATGCTTTTTTTTTTGCTAACAAAAAGGATTAGAAATGGCCAGAAACCTGTAGACATAAAACTTCGTTCTATATGGTAAATGTGTATTTGTACTGTGGCTAAATACACGAGTTGAATTTATGATATAGTAGTGAAATTTGCGTTTTTCATCCCATTTTCTCTTTCGATCCCATTTTCTGTTTATCTCACGTTAAACAGATTTCACTGAAAATTTTCAAACTGATAAAACTTGTAAGTTATTTCCAGTTTTGTTGGCAGATAATTGAAGCTAATGATATTTGAAAATACAATATAGTAGAAAAGTATCATGATCTGTTGGCGCATTTGGTGGTATCCTTTTTTACTAGGGGCCTCGTATTCGACGATGAGGACTCTATCGATCCAGACGCGTATCCCGGCAACTCTCTACCCGCACCTTGGGCCCTCCACGGCCAGGTATATAGACGGTTAAGCATCTATAATATACCAGATATTACTGTAAAGACTCTACAGGTTAGCACATATATGTATATTACGGAATAAAATTGTGAAATTCATGAATTTTCTAAAAAAAATCGCTTGAATCCAGTAAATCTTCCAATTAAATACTAAATTGACTTTTGTACCACTAAACCAATATGAGATTCACTATATTATGCCGATTCTATTAGTCGTTTCTACCCACGGTGTAATTGAGGCGTAGTGAAATTCAAATCCATCTCGCCTCCACCCGTTTTCAACGATTCAGTGCAGTGTTGAAATTTGAATTTCCGCTATTTTCCACCATTGTCTTGACGTCTATCTATCATAGATTGTGGCAGAAATTGTGGAACCACCTTAAAAATGAAGGATAGAACTAAATGTAGTTTCTTCTCCTACTTTCATCATGATACGGCTGGATGAATTACACCTTTACGAAATTATACAAATTTGACACGGAATGCTAATTTTATTTTTGTTTGCTTGTTTCTATAATGAAGCAAGTGACCGTGGACTACATTGTTGTAATATTGTTGAAAATATACGATTTTTATCTAAATATCTAGGTCAAAGTTTTAAATCTTGTTCTATTTAAATATTTTGGGACACACTTACGATAGAATTATTGTTATTTCGAATTACCTGGCAAAAGGTGGATTTTATTGTTGTTAGTTTAGTATCATCTGACTTGAAACACATGCACATGTAATGGTTTTGTTGATATTGAACAAACACAGTATTAGCCTTATGAACATTTCTCTACAATGACCTTACATTAACGACTGAATTTCGTTGGAAACGGATATAAAGGATCAACTTTATTACGAATCTTCAAGTTTTGGATCACTAATACGACCTGCTAACGGTAGATTTTCCATTGTAGATTGACTTTTTCGAGCATCCTCCACACGGTGTTTTTATAAAAGTTGGAGATATCGAACAGTATGCGGTCTTTTAAAGTTGATACGGCTGCCTAATGTAATTTTTCTTTCGATACAAAGATGGCTCCATTAAAGAGGCTTTTCTGTGGTATTGCATAAGTACACTTTTGTATCGAACAGTCCAAAGACTTCCTATAATTGAGTAAAAGAGGAAAAATGCTATTTCAAACGATAATTTGTTGTGATTTTGATGTTGCGAAGAGGTCTGTCTTAATTTCCAGCTTCAATAACATTGTCGATTAAACTTAATTTGGCAAACTTTACTTTTTCGATTGTAGCTATTTCGGAAAGTTCCTCTCAATTGATTGGAATTTATTGAAGTGTTAAATTGTCGATTATCTATCACTGATGTACAATCTACAATAATACGGAATTCTCATGGTATTATAGCACAATCTAATTAGTTCACAACGATATTTTATCGAGTGACATGTTCCGGAACAATGTAGAGAGACAACTAAGGGAATTTACACAATTATTACATAACTAATTCAGTGTTTGATGATTACATTTAAAATTCATAGGGAAACCAAAGAAATATCTCGCGATCCTCTAATATATGTTGTTGTTGTTGTTGTTGCCGCGTATTATAATAATATTGATCTGTGGGTACGCCATCTTGAATAAAAGTCTGGAGCCCCCCTTATAATCATGTAGTTCACCGATTTGCATCTGTTTTACCATGATTCATATGCATGATACAACTCTATTTACATTCTATTTCACGTGGAAACTGCCTCATAATCAAACGTAATAGTGATTACTGTAAGGGTAGTATGGGAAATGATTGATTGTTTGCTATTTGTTATTGTAAGACAAAATCTGCAACCAATTATGAATTAGTTTGATAAATCATCTGATTGTTTCAGTACTAATTATAGAAAATTTAACAAAAATTCCATTTTTAACAAAACCTTATTCCCAATATGAAGACAAAACGATAATTTGAATAAATCTAAAGCCATTGGCATGATTCCAATAATGTACAGCTTTCTATCTATTGGAATAGATACAGGGCATCAGCCCGGCTGGTGGTAGATTTATTCCAAACATTTCCATGTTTACGGTTAGTGGAAGCTTTAAACAAAAGGCTCTATACGAATCGAGGCCGCTCCTTTAAAAAACTGTCGACTGTACAAAAGCTCTCCACTATTCAAATTGAAATAATTATTCAAACAAACGGATTAAATGATTTCCACATAGTTTCTTATTTCAAAGAAAGCTCATCCTATTGTAAAATTACATCAGACTAGACTCTGGATTAATCATAGTCACTAAAATCGTTCATTTTTAATATTTCAAGGTGACTTGAAGTTATTTTAAGCTTTCTACAATAATATCCGGCTTTTAACGATTCAAGCATCAAAATCTTTATGTGTGTGTGTGTAATTATCGAAAATGCTGAAAGCTCCCATATCATTTCCACTACATAAATTCGTGTTCATTACCATAATAATGTTGCCTAATGTCATAAAATGTTAAATTCTCATGCTGAAACTATTAAGAATGGAAACTTCGTGTCGAAATACTTATAAATCTGATTACAAACATTTAGATCTGTTTAAGGTAAAATAGAAGAGACACTTTGTAATTTAAACACGTGCCAGGTTTCTTTCATTGGCTTCGTTTAAACGGCATCTGTAACAAACTAAAAAAAAAAAACGACATTACCATAATAAATCGATTTAGTAACGTAAAGTTTTATTTATTTGTTTTTTTTGTTCCAAAGAAACAGATATAGTGTGAGTAAATCTAGAAATGTTCAATAAAACTAAACAAACATAGCACTCGGTATACCGCGTTGAAAGCTTTCAAGTTGAAGTTGGAGAAGTTGTTCTAGAGAGTAACTGAATACATATGATTACAGGTATTTCTGTTATTTGTTAATAATGTGTAAACATATATTGTTTGCTTCTTGTTAAAGGCTTCCTTGAAATTACATCGTATTCCAAATAGACTTTAATTGTAGTTAGAATGTGGTTCGTTTTTTGTATTGTTTCCAGTACAACAAAGGCTGTCATTTTCTAATGCAATTGTTTCATGCCAAACTTTCAGAAAGATTTCAGGAAATTAGATGTTCTATTTTTCGGTTTGAAACGGCAAATATTTATATGCAGACGGATATATGGTCGTTTTTTCTGACTCAAACGTTCGGAGCCCTCGACTTCAACCGTTTTCGCGGAAAAGGGCTGCACAGATACGAATTCAAACAACTATAAACAAAGTGTTGAGATATCGTATACGAAATAGTGACAGATGGGAATGTACAGTGTAGTGTGGTACAAAAACTGAAGGAAATGTATTGGTATAACCACACTTACTAAACGGAAGACTATAATAAATCCCTGACTCCTTAGTAGATTACCAAAAAAGATTGATAAATTGATTGTAATTCAACTCACAAGAGAAATAAGCGGTAGAAAAGAGGGATCATAAGACCTACATTAAAGACAAAGTTCTAAATAGTTGAGCCATTACACAATAATGACAAATGTAGTATTACTGTTTCTATACGTACCTATATACAGTGAGGTCACTGCTCTTTACAGATTTAGCTTTTTAAGCCTCAGATATTATCAAGCCTTTTTGAGTGACTGAAAGTCTTGAAATACGTGTACAAAACTTTTTCACGCTTGAAAGAGTTCATTATAATGTTTTCGAATTAGTAGTTGAGAGTTCACAGGCTTTATTAGCATATTAGAGGATTAAAGCTTAAATTCATACTAGTGAACATACATGCACAGTCCTTAAACTAAGCACATTGGAGAGAAGAGGAAGAAGAAAGTAGTACAGCTCTTTGTAAAATATCCTTCATTTATGGATAAATGAATGAAAAGACATTTGTCATTATCATACTATTATCTGGAACGAGAAACACAACAATTTAAATAAGTAAGAGGGAGACACAATTGCACCATTGGTGTCCTAAATCTGTAATAATGAAGTCCAATCCTTGTTTTATTTTCTTGAGTATTTCTATTTAGTTTAAAGTCGTATGCTTACGATAATAATGTCAATTGCTCAATCTATACAGTTTAATTCTCAAATATTTATATTAAATATATATTTTTGTTATTAATAAATAGAAAAGTTAGTGTGCCAAGTACGAAAGTCTCATAAATTTAGAAATTCGACAAATTTAAATGTTGTCGCATAGATGAGCTATCTTTACTACTATGGATCTTGACCTTTTCATCTAAATTTACCACTTAGAATTTGCAATAACACAGTTGTGAATTGTGCCAATTTTAAAATGGAAATTCCCCCGTTATTAACATTTTAATTAAAACATACATCTGTTTTCCCTTAACATTTACCTTATATTCATTTGAAAGTTTGAACAATGAAAAATGGATACTCGTCCAACTTTTTAACAATGTGATCATATTCAAGTCCATTGGTAGCAGGTGTTTCCTATCGACTTACTAAATAAAAAAAGAATTTTTGGTAGTTAGAAAGTTTGTTTAGTCAATCGTTTGAAATATTACCACGTACAGTTTGACATGTAATTTTCAGACTGTGTAAAGTTACACATTTGGTAGAATTGTTCAGAAAAACTTGAATTCTGTAAGTTTATTAGGCCCATTGGCGCTTAGAAGTAGGATACTGTAATAGGACAATAGCTCACTAGGGATGGACGGAGCCTCAGGCATCCCAGACATGTTCTCAACGTTTGACACTGATAATGCTCCCTGTGGATAACGGTGCCATACCAAGATATTGGCGGTTGTACACCCTACTCTCGTCGCATTATCACCGATGACATTTAACTGTTGTGAAAGGGTTAATAACAGTAAACTTCCTCTATCATTTTTTTTTTTTGGTTATTTTATAAACTTGAACGGATAACTTTAGAGTACATGACATTGTTTTAGAGACTTATTTGCTACTAACAATGTTCTTATTCTAAGGAGTTAGTTAAAGTTTGACAAGTCTGGTTAAACCGTATTGTTTAAAAGCCATTTCCTCATGGACTAAGCTTTATCTAACATTGGTAACACGATACAGATTTTAGCACCGAACACAGGATATTTGTTGGTTGTAAATCCGATTCTTTGTCGATGTGATCTCCAGTTTTACTGTGATTTATTTTTATATCCGTTGAGATTTGTATCATACACAGTGTTATCATAAATTTATAATTTTGGGAAAACTTGACTAGAATTGCCTTTGTTTCATTATAAAAAGCGTACAAGAACAGCACGAATTATCGATTAGTTCTTTGCTATTTAGAAAAAAATAAAACTGTAAAAAGCCGGAATCGTACGGAAACCTTGAAAACTTCCAGCTTAAGTTTTAATTTATTGCGATTAATCTAAAGTTCAACGTGAAACTTATTACCAACCGGCTATACACTAATTTGTTAATGGCGATTTACATATCAGTTGAAGCTGAAAACATTGTTAATCATCCGTGTATTTTATGGAAATTTTATATTAAATAATAAGCGTAACATTTAGGAAATTCATAGACTTGTTGCAGAATCGTGTTGAATAGACTGACAAACCCAACTAACCAATTTATGGTTGAACAAAACCGAATTTAAATCCAGCCAATATATTCGCAACTTTTGGTGCATGCATAATTGTTACGTGATCTACTTGAAGATTTGAAAATTCATTTATTTGAAATTAATATCTCGGTGAATTTGAATAATTACAGTAAATTACTGGAGACCATTACTATTTAGATGATTATTAATAGCCAACCACACGCCAGTCGGGTATTTGCAGTTGCCTATAGTCTACAATTAAAAAACAAAATTGAAAATCCTCAGCCTTAGATCGAGGAAAGATAGCGTTTTAAACAAAAGTTGAATAAATGGAGGTTTAACTTGTTTTATATTGAAATCGTAACCGCTATTGAACCGGAACATTCTTTTCAATTCGATGGTAAGAACCAAAGTGGAAAAAAATGATAGCGTAAGACATATTGACTTGAATAGCGTTTCCTTTAAGCAGATAAATTTTCAATAAAGCCGAACCGATAGTTGTACAATTTTTAAAATTGCAATGGGTTGGAAATTTTTTTTTTACATTTGAAAGATAGCGGAGAATTTTCGCACAAAACTGTCTTTACAATTTCAACAATTGTAAGATGATGTTTTCCAGTATTTTTGCTAGAATAACATTTCTGCAAGTTTAACAATTTTACAAAGATCAAAACTTTAAAAGTTCTCTGGTGGAGAACTCCAATAACACAAATTCAATTATACAGAGTCTTGAAGTTGTCAATTTATCCAACTGGAATGACAAACTTCCATTATCTATTTGTTATGCGCTTTTCCAGATAATTTCATACATTTTCACTTAGTTTTCAGTGAATGTCAGTACTTTCTCTCAAATTCAGCACAAGTTCAACTTGCATATATATAGGAAAGCTTGCCAACATTTAGTATATCTGTACGATTTGAATTTATAACCCATACAGAATGTCAACAGTCATGTTTATGATAAATTCTGTTTATTTCGTTTTCAGATCGTCGTATTGTGGTGTACGCTTCCTGTTAAAGGAGGGACAGGTGATTGTTGAATTGGAACACAGTGGCGGCACAGGACGACGACTGTGAAACGACGACGTCGACAAAGACGACGACGGGGTGGTTAACGGAATGCACGCTAATGTGCATACAGACCGGAACGAGTGGCGTTTGCCTCCGGATGAGACATTACAGGTCGCCGATCCAAAGGCCAAAAAGGCCGAGGTAGGTGATGAAGAGGTCAGTACTCCAGCGAACAACAAACCACTACGATATGCACTAAATTATATTTATATTCTATAAGTAGGTTACTTTCTTTTAACATTATTCTTCTTCTTATTATTATTATTATTATAATTATGATTGTATTGTTTTTGAAAATGAGCCAACAGTTTTTTGTTTTTCATTTTTTTTTTGTTGTAATATGATTGAACAAAAATTACAATGGAAGTTTCTGAAGTTGAACGGCTGGAATGCCTTGGTTGTTGGCTCGTTGAATTTGTAGTCGTGTTTATTTATCTTTAGTGCATCCGGAATGGATTAGTGGTATGTAATTGAGGAATGAGTACTGACTTAGTTTTAGTATTCACTATAAAAGTTCATATTTTGCTTTATCCTAATTCTATTCAATTTAATTCAATTAAAAATGAATGGAGAATTTATCAAAGCAAACTGTGAATTTTCAGTATTAATTTTACAACTAGACAAACAACTTATCAAAATAGAGTAATTATGAAGAGTTTTGCATTTAATTAAAACACATTGCACTTGCATTCGAGTTCATACGTTAGTCAAGCACTAAGCACAATAATTCCCTGAAAAAAAGAAAACAAATTTTCAGTAGTTTTTGCATTTGTTCCAATTTAGTTAGAATATTGATAACGCATACAAATTATATTAAAACGTAATAATAAAACAATACCAGACAGTTTATATTCATTTTTAAAGCAATATTTTTCAAGCTGGTTAACCGTAGCATAGTCAAAAAATTTAAAAGTTTTTACGATAAACAGTAAACAGTATAGATTTTTTACTGTTTTTAGTTACTAGTTTGTAAGTAAATTGCTTGTAAATTCGTTATATTCACGAATTAGAAGCTTATCGTAAAATTAAAATCTTATTTTCTACCATACAAGCAGTTTGTTACCTATGATAAATCTAGCACGAACATATAGAACATGTTAATGTGTAAATACAGACGGACGTGTTGAAGCCTTAAATTAGATAACAGTGAATTATTAACCCAAGTCAAGGCTATAAATGATTCTAATAAAGCTACAGTTGAAGTATAAAACAAGATTCATCATCGTTACGAGTAAAATTACTGTATGTTAAGGTAGCAGCATATTAAACTCCTTCATACAGATAGTGTATTTGAGAACATTCATTGTAATCAATTCCGATAATGTGCATATGGTGGATGATACAAATAACCTCAACAGCTTCCACTATGCCACCTTTAATCTTATTCAATTTCCGCTTTAATCCATGTCGATCTTTGAATGTTCTCTCACAATGTCTTAGGCCAAACAAGTGCTTTGTGTTTATCTATTGTCACGATTGTGACATGTATCAATATGACCCACATTGCTCCGTACAATGAACCTTTTCGCAAATATTGCCAATTATTAAACTCTAACATCAGCATTAATTGGGCGGCGGTACTTGCGATGAGGATTAGCGATAGTGAGATAGTCAGCTAGGGGTTGGCAAGTAGTATGAACAATCGCTAGGGTCGACAAAGTGATTCCGAGAATTCGTCACATTTACGTACATTTTGTAGTCCTATTGTATATTTTTTATTGATCATTATCAAATAAAATTGTTTATTTTAAACGGGTGTTAAATTCGCGTTCCGCCCCTAAAAGAATAAAAGTCACTATCGTGACACTATAAATCCATATAGTCTCATGAGTATGTTATTCCACTAACTGTTCTGTATGCCCTTATTCTCTTTATGAATGTCTAGATCTCGACTCATTATTAGGTGTGATAACTGTCCTTTATAGATCTCGTTCCTAGATTCACCGTTGTTTTGTTGTTAGCAGTTGTGGCGAACTCTGGAAACAACACTACTTTAGTTAATCAATTTTAATGTTAAGAATGTCGCCCTCCATAAAATAAAGTTTTGCAAAAGACATCCATTGATGTGTACACATCTGCATCTTTCAATTCTCACGTTTCACAGTTGAAAGCTTGAAAAGGCGCATAGTTTTCCTTATTGTATGAAAAAAGCTGTCTGTAGATCCTTCTGTATGTGGTGCACGTAGTAATAGTATAGCAAAATCCAAAAACATAAATTTGTGGATTTAGATGGATTAAAATACAATGGACTATAAAGTATATTTTGCATTGTACTGCAGTCCTAAATCTGTATTTGTTTCTGCGTAAACTGAGTTTATGCAAGCCAGACAAGCAAGGATGAGAATTTCCAAGTCACTTTTCATTTGATTTTAGAATCGACAAACGAATATAAAATTCAATTTTGGATGCTTTCTCCACATGAAAAATTCCAAAAACCTTACAAATCAACTCGGTTTAGCTAACAAAGAGTTAATTTCATTGAATTTCCTCTCAAATAGAAGGATATTCTATTCTTCAATGTCACTAAATCTAACGCATACTGGAATGCTGGTTACTATGTAAAAATGTCGCTCTTGACAGGGAAATGCACCTAATTTTGCAGCTTTCTTTTCAATGAAAAAAACTTTATATAGTGCTCTCATTGTTCAATTTCCAGTTGTTCTCTCGTCTGACTACATCATCGATTCTATTCTTTCTGATTCTACTGCCATAATGAACCCCCGAGTTCCTTTAATAGCTTGTCTTCCTTGTAATGATTAATCTCATCATTAACTATATCAAGTAGATAATCAATAGTGCCATTATTAAGCCTCGATCTTTATCTTCATCTTCAATTTGTGAAGTTTTCAAAGATGGGTTTTGGTAATTTGTAACAACAGACAATAAGAATCGATAAACAAGGGTACAGATGGTGATAAAGATTCACGCCTATCCGAAATACTATCAAAGGTTTATTGTTAATTCAATTTAAAGTTTATATTGCTCTTTATTAGGGGTTTGCAGTAGATTCACGCTAACAAAAGCACGCTACAGTAAATTTACAACAAATTTAATGCTGCTCTGCCAAACAAGAGATGGTTGTTTTAAAAGAACACTGGTATAAGAAAACAGATTGCAATTTGCTATAGTCGACTGTTAGTGTTAGGATTAAAGTTGCTTTTATTATTTTGTAGGATTTTCTGGTTGATCTTTTATGATTACGTCTTGGCGCCTATCCGTATCAACGCTAAATCATTTTTCTTCTTTCACCAACCTTGAGATTCACTGTGTTTACAAATTTTCTATTGTTGCGGTGTTATGTTTTTACAGATCTATCAGTTTTTTTCCATTTAGAAAGTCTCTAATTGTAAACTAACTTGTGTTGGAAAACGAAAATTTTTTACAATTACTATTTTTTTCCATATAAAAGTTGGTTTATTGATATTGGAAGTCAGCTTGAAACTTAATGGTACGAAAATAAGAAAGATGCTTTTAAGTTACTACATTGAAGCAGTTCCGTATTTTAATGCAAACTAACATTTCTCTTACTCACTTTTTTACACAATCGCGTCTGGAAGTTGAAATAACAACCAAGTTTCTTTTGTTTTGTTAAAAGTTTGAATTTTTTTTTGGAAAGTTCGCCAATTACGTGTCTAAGTCAAAAATTCGATTATTAGTTTCGGATTATAGAAAAATTCATTAGAAACGTTTACAACTATAACTACATGCACTTGAACTTATTTTTTATATTTATTTTTGGCAATGCTAATCAATCTGTAGTTTAATCCAAAAATATAACAGACACCTTCGTTTTCTTTCTCCCACCCAGCAGTATCTAGTCCGATTCTCTTTGTTTGTTTATACAAAATCATGTAAATCAAATATACAAAACATACAGACCATATCCTATATAAAGAACAGACTGTCGAATTTGTTGGATTTAGTTATTGATTTTGTTTAACTGACAACAACGGCAAAATTATGGATGGTGTTACTGAAACATCCCAAATACCGGAAAGTAGTGACAGTGAAATATTGGAATTAATTGCCACAAATAATGACAATATAGAACGTATTAAAGCCGAATATAATCGAATATATCGTCGTAGGAGATTGTACGACCTTTCTACAGAAAGAATTTGCAAAGTTCGTCTGTATTTACATAAATTAGTTTTTTTTTAAAATTTTAAATAATATAATTCAACAAAATGTTTGAATTTCCATGTAAGTTAAGTGTGATTTGTTATTTAGGAGCTAGCACTACATGAAGATGAAGGGCACAATTGGTGGTCGATTATATTTTCTTTGCTCGTGATTGCTCTTGTTATCTCTGGTATTGTTGCTGCTATATTCCTTGTAGGGTACGTGGATGAGCTTCTATACTGGCATGGACAGAGAATGCAACTAGAGCAGTATTTGCAGGTAAAAAGTCAGCAATAATTTTTCCATTATTATTTAACAAAATTTCCATGATAGTTTACTTATAAACATCGATCTTTTATGATATAATGCTGAAAATAGCTTGTTGTAATAACAAACATTACAGAACTTTGTTGGATATTTTTGTAAACGTGTTAGTGATTAATGTACAAGTAATGCTGGAATTGTTGTTATTCCATATGTTAATTTGCATATTAATGCCTTTTATTTTATACAAAATTGTAGAGTGTTATTGCATGCAAGATTAGATAAGGGAAAAGTCCGTGCACCATCATTATTATTGGATTTAATTTTTTTTTGTTTTGTTTACAAAATAATTAATAGCCAAGTTTTAAACGATCAAATCACTTGATATTTCCTCAATTTTTCAAAGAACAAATATTTCACTTCTAGGGTAATTATTTTATTTCATCCTTCAACCACCACTGTACACACATTCATTCGACATATATTACAAAAGTTGTAAATTTATGTGTTTAGTTTGTTGTTAGTTTTGTACAAGTTGACCATTTAACGAAAAATGTAAACTTCAACATCATAAATTTTAATTAAAACAGGTATTTGGGAAATTTCTAGACAGTAGTAGGTACTTTATAATAATTGAGACAAGAGTCTAACATTGCCACAGTCGATATGTATTATATAGAACAGAAACGAACCCAAAAACGAACATTTAGAAATATAGTCGAAATAAGAACAAATAGGACAAAGTTTAATATCTGTTCTCATCGTGTTCGTTTCTATCTTCGTCTTTTATTCCATTTCCGTTACAATTACATTTGTCACAATTTTCAGGGTGAACTAACTCCAAGACGATTGCCTTCTTCCTGGATTTCTCATTCCCATTTTGTGTATCAAGCAGATGATGGTAGTTTGGCTATTTTGGATACTAGTCGTAATTTTACTGTTACTACACTAGTCACCAATCATACATTGGTAATTATTTATTTCTACAACAATAAGACAATTAATAACAACAAAAATCAATATTTTCAGCGACAATTAAACGTTAAATGGTACCAGTGTTCAAAGGATCTCCAATATGTGCTCTTTCAACATAATGTTAAAACTGTAAGTTAGATCTTGAATGTATTTGATTATTTATTCGACATTTTGCTCATTTATCATGCTACATTGGGATGTTGTACGTTATATATTAAACCAACTACATTCAGAATTTCAGGCATATAACCCTTATAAATTATAGCTTTTCTAATAATAGAATTTTGAATGGGCACAAGATAGATTTATGAAAACTTTAACCCTTCAAAATGTTCAATTTTCAATGTACAAGATATTTCATCTGGATGTATGTATTTGCTTATTTATTGCATTTTCAAATATTCAAATTTTCTCATTTACCTATAAGCTACAAAGGCACTGTTCATTGGTCATTGTCTTGGCAATTTTTATGATGATTTTCTTGATTCGTTTATTTGGTTCACAAGTAAACGAGATGTCTATTTAGATGAAACACTTTGTATTCGTTGTTGATTATACAAAGCAGTAAAATGTAGAAATTTTCATAAATTTGAATCATTCAAGCAACTCTGCACAACTAGCGATTTTCTTAATCTAAACAATAAAAATCGTGTAGAAATGCAAATATCATCAAAATAAATACAAAAATAACAGACATCGCTACACATTAAATAGTTGTTCATAGTCATAATTATAAAGACAAGATCATTAAAGGAAATAAATGGGAGTTGTGTTGAAAATGACGAAAAAAACAAGAACGAAATGAAAAAGGGGATAAAGTTTTACATAATGTGCCAATTGACATAATATGACGTGACAACAGTAGAAAGATATAAATAAAATATAAGCACAGGTTGGAGACTTTTTCAGACAAATCATAAATAATTTAATAACAAACAGGATCCCTTTTAAATCTGAACGAATCGAAATCACTCAGAATCGCTCCGCATCTGACTGATGGAGATTCACTTAAATCAATCCCATTATGAAACAGTAGTTTAGTTGAAATCGTGTCAATCTAACTGAATCATGATTCAGTTCTGGATTGTTTGTTTTCTTCCTTTTTTAAAAAATGATTTACAATTTATAGGAAATGTTGACATGTTTTGTTAAATTATCGGCCTTCTTTAATAATAGTAATAATAATAATAATACAATTAATTTAACTCATAGCTTTCAGGACTACTATCATTTTACATTGATTATAAGTTTGTAACACGCAACCATTCCGTGACTGAGATTTTTACTGTTTTCAAAAGAAAGCTTAATATAGGGGGTGGTTTTATGTCAAATAAATCCACAATTTAAATTAAAAATCGTAGATTATAAACAGTAAATTTATGAATCATTTTTAAAACTTCACTATACAATAAAAAGCAGATATATATGGAAACCAACTATTGTAATTCCATGAGCTGTATTTAGAATATTGATTGTAAAAGAAAACAGTAAAGATCGAGATCGAGATCAGTATTTAAACTTCCAATTCTAAAGATTGTTCAAAAGCACTTCCGTACTCCATTTCTGTTTTTTTGTAAACATTCGTCTTGAATATGATTTCAGAGTTCCAAAGTAGACGTTGAAGTTGTTTTTTTTTTCTTCTACTTCCTTGTCCAGTCATTCCCATAACAGTCCGAGAAGATTAAGATCCGGACTTTAATATTACTATTGTCCTATTTAGATGTAACATATGTTCCAATGTTTGATATATGTTTTAGAAATCACTGTTCCATTTTAGCCAAATTTCGAAACTACGATTTCTGAACGAGAACACATCTCAAATTTGGGCTCACATTTGTTTTGTTATATCAAATATAAATGTTTTGTTTGTTTTGCCTGGAGTTTTGCTGTAAATCCAGTCTTCTACAACCGTTAGTTGACATGCACTGTTTACTTTTTGGCAGCTTCTGGTGCGGTTTCTTTTCCCTCTTCCATCGAGCGTTGTTTTATTTATAATTACAATTGCATAAAATGCGATTATTGTTAAAATGAATTGTGTAAAATAAAATCGAGTATGATGCATCAAGATAAAGGTTACAATAAAATTTAGTGAATAGCGAGATAAACTTTATTTCGACTACAAAAATAAATAAAATGCATAATAAATTTCGTATAGTCGTTTTATATATAAATTCCATAAAACCTATAATTCTTAATTTTAGTACAGTTTAATTCTATTTCACCCAACCTACAGGTCAGATTAAATTATTCAATATTTAATTTTTTATTGTTGTTAGTTTCTCTTGTTTATTGTTTCGTAAATAATAACTGAGAGATTCTTAGTCACGCGTAGCAGGGTTACACCCCTGCGTGCTGCAGACATTGCAGGAGTGTCCTGCGGCATCCTGCCAAAATTCCTCATCCTTTATGTCGACAGCCAGTCTCTCAACATCCCTATTGTAAGCGTTTCATCAATCGATCAATTACAAAACGACATATAACAGCTAACAGCTTTGAATTTAATTGAGCGTAATTTCAAATTAAACGAAATCTAGTTGTCAATTACAGATTTGTGGTGTTTTCGTTTGGTTAAAGAAGAAATTATTGGTAATGTTTTATTTAATTTTTTTTGCAAATCTAGAATTACGTTGGCGTGACTTTTAGTTGTTAACTCGACAACACCCATATATTTATTTACAAATCTGATTTAAATAGTTGAATATTGTAACCTTTTAGTTATCTTAATAGGATCGTTCTGTCTCCTTAACCTGATTTTCAACGAAGCAGGAATATCATGGAAACCACACTTTCTTACATTATTGAATAGAAAACAAACAAAGAAAGAAGGAAAATTACTGGACTTGATTCAAAAACAGTCCCGCATAATATCAAGCAATCCATCAGAATAAAGTTTCATAAAAGGATATAAATCCGTTCCGAAAAATCTTAAGATACTTGAAGTCATGAAATCTGATATTTATATTTAAAAGGACCTTGTTGGAAGGACAAAATGTTTACCCCCCAAAAAAATATATATTTGTCATCCTTATCATCCAAAATCTTTGCTTGTTGTTAGCAAACAAACAATGAAAGTGATAGAAAATCTTCTAAATCGAAATATCATTCCCAATTAAATATTATCTAAAAAGGAACTGGACTGTTTCGGTTTTGGATCTGTTTCAAAAACTATTCGGATATAACCGTTCAAGATTTATTCTTCTTCCTATTCTTCTTGTTCTTCTTCTTCTCCTTCATATTAAGTATTGTATTCTGCGGCTATTTGACATAGATGGGTAAAACCGAAAGACGACAACAAATTTTCAATCGTTTTGTGTGTATGTTCATTTTACCTCATTCGTTTATTATTTATCACCGCAATAAATTGGTTAAGAAATTGAATTGTCGTGAAAATAGTGGAAGAAAATTGAGTCAATGTCCTGAATTTGATTAAATTCTGATAACGGTCTCTATAATATTCCATCTATTTTTTATCAGAGAAATCAGGGGATAGACTTGTTCCATAAAAGTTTCAAAATGGGCCAACAAAAAATTGACAATAACGCGAAAAAAAAGAACAAGAAAATCGATCGACTTTATCCTAATTTTTGTCGTTTATTTCAGGTATTCAGACAATCTTTTACGGCACATTACACCATATATGACGTTAAAAAAGAGTAAGTATATAATTAGTCTATTTTCTTATTTTTCAAGAATTGATAAAAAATCCAAGAAAACTCGTAAATTCACAACTGTTAAAATTCTCAAAAATTGATTGTACATGTTCATGTACCATTCTATTGAGATCTTGGATTGAATCCAAGCTGCTTTAATTAACCTTAATTTGCATTTTCTTTTCAATTTCTCTAAATTCTTACCACTTGTGTGAAAGAATTGTTTGAAACAGCACATTTGGTGGATGCGCCAATGCGTTCTCTGCATTGACGTCCGTACTTTTTCCCCTGTGATTTTGATTAAAGACATATTACAGTTCAGACCAAAAAGCAGACAATTTACATTGATGATTAAAAACACTACCGCCCTTTTGAACATAAAAGCGAGACGACTAACTACAGTTTTTTTATTTGTTTGTTTGTTTTTGTAGTCACCATATACCAGTTCGATTAGAATCATCACCGAAAGCACAACCAGAACGTTTGCAATATGCTAGATGGTTGGGCGATACAAACTCTCTTCTAATTGTCTATAATAACGATATATATTTACGGCAATCACCATTAGACGACACCGATACTAGACTAACATTTTCAGGACGACCAGATGTCGTTTATAATGGAATACCGGACTGGCTCTACCAAGGTAAATGTAATCTGTTCTATCTTGGTTTGAATTACAAAAAAAAGTTCACTATAACGGTCTCATTACGATGATGCTTATTTTTTTGTTTTTTTAACTTTTTCCATTACCGACATGTGCCTCCACGGCAACTTGAAGTTTCTAAGAAAATTAATAAAGTTCCCGGACAATGTCTCTAAACTATTTTCTATTTTGTCTCCCCTAGAGGATGTATTGAAAAGTCCGGAGGCCTTATGGAGTTCATACGATGGTACTCACCTGTTGTATGCAACATTCAACGATAGTGATGTAGGTATTTTGAATTTTCCATGGTTTTCAACAGGGTCTGTATTAGCTGCTGATAAAGCAGCACAACGTGCGCCTTCTTTTCCTGCATCGAGAACTGTTCGCTATCCAACGGTAATTTTATTTAATTGAATCTATTAATTAAATAAATAATTATTTTTATTAAAAAAAAAACTGCAGCCAGGTGCTAGTAATCCTACTGTACAATTATGGGTGTTGGATATAACGAATTTAACTGATTTACAAAGTCATATGGTTAAGCCACCGAAAGCTCTACATGGACAGTAAGTATAACTATATCTTTAAGATAATAGAAATTACAAGTTTAAACTAATTTCGGTTTGTACAAAACTATTAAATGCTCAACTCTATTATTAAATTGGATTGTAAAGCTTATAACAAGTTAATCCGACAACATACGATTTTCAAACTATTGTTTTCTTTCTGCATTACCACTAGTATTCTGTTCAAAACAAACACGTTTAGGATCAAGAAAACTAAGTTTTAGTTTTGAACTATTTATGAACCAATAAGGGTCGTGTGGGATTCATAATCAAATCGGAAATCTTAATCTGCCAATAGTCCAAAATTTATTAAAGCAAATCCGAAACGCTGAGAAAAGGCATGGCAAGGAAACTCAATATCTACGTTGTAAAGCAGAGGTTTAAAACGAAAATTTTAAAAGGAATTTCTGCTATGCTTTTACAGAAATATGAAAGCAATGTTACTATAGCAACGGAATTATGAAATGCACAAAAGATTACGTAATTTTTCAGGTAATTTGATGAAATAATGATAGAATTGATAAACAAGGGAAGTCATCAACTGTAGCTTTTAGCGTTCTCTTTACAATACTAGCACAGTTTCTAGACAATAATTATCATCACATTAAGACGTTATTTTGTATTCTAAGCACGAGCTAGATTCAACTCTGCCGATTATTCAGTCATTTAGACTGGATAATCGCTGCATTTCATAGTTTTGTAAATTTAACTGGAATGCCTTTATGAACTTCAGAAATAAAGTTCACAAATCAATATGACGACAGGAATAGGCGACAATAACTCACAAAATCCAAAGTAAATGACAGCATAACAATTCATTCATGTATGTATAAGTCGGTGGGACAATACATTCTAAACACATAAAAGTCGAAAACTGGTACGATTATCATTTATTTGAAATAATCACATTGGACAAGTTCAATGTTAACTATAGAAATGAAACCTTTTCATGTCATGGATAAATATGAAATTTTCTCCCATTTATTGAGTAAATGTCGTAAACTTTCATTTGATTTATTGACCTCATCTATTTTAATCTACTAAAATAAATAGATTTACCAGTGTCATATACAAATAGGTTGTGGCTATAGTCGACATTGTCAGACATTTAGACTAAACTAGTAATTAGCTGCGAATTAACGTATTGTCAATCAACTAGCCACATGTTGTATTAAACCACATCTGTAAATACATTAATCCTGTAATTTTACAGGGAGTATTATTTAACATCAGCCGGCTGGATTGGACAGAAAAATACACAGTTGTCGGTGGTTTGGATGAATCGTGCACAAAATCTCAGCATCATTTCAGCATGTCTAGCACCAAATTGGACTTGTATTGAGGTTCGAATCACATATTTCGTTTATTATTGTTATTGTTACGCCATCATTTCATTTCTCGTTTAAGCTTGTGTCTTTTTTTGTGGTCAGTTTTTATGAGAATCCCTCTAGAATATCTTCTTTATTATTATTGCCATTTCTACTATTCCCTACTTTAGTCGAAATCGTTCAAAATTTTATTGGCTACAATTGAAATATATAGAGCTCCAGCAGTATTTATGTATTCCTAAAGTGTATTATTTTATAGACGCATGCTGAACGGGCATCGGAACGATCATGGCTTGATATTCAGGAACATCCGGTATTTTCACCGGATGGTGATAGTTTCCTATTACTTGCCCGTGTTCAAGAGGGCAGTACTGAGACGTATACACATATTAAACATGTCACTGTTACACAACAACATATTGCCGTACTTAGTCATGGCAGACATGAAGTTGATCAAATACTCAGCTGGGACACCAATAGCCATCTAATGTAAGTTTAAAATAAGAGAAAAAAATTAAGACAATAACAATCTTTCTTGTTATTCTACTCAACAGTTACTATTTGGCAACAGAAGAACACAAAGCAGGTCAAAAACACCTGTATGTTGTACGTGACCCATCGACTACAGATCCTCGTCGCCTAGAATCCCATTGTATTACTTGCGATTTAGGCGATGTACTTTGGAGCAGTCGTTATCTTTATGGTAATTGTAGCCATTTCAGTGCACTAGTAAGTTATTTACATAAATTATTAAAATTTGGTAGACTGTCATTGTAATTTCAGATAAGTCCGCCATCTGAATTGACGAATTCTTCATATTACGTCCTTCAATGTGAAGGTCCTGGTCTTCCATTAGCTGGCATACATAATGCATCGACACACAAATTATTGAGAATTGCATATGATACACGACCTCAAAAATATCCACTATTACAGAATTTAGCATTACCGAAGCAAAAATCTTTCGAGGTGCCTTTGCCCCAAGGTAGCCGGGCACAAGTTCAATTATTACTACCTCCTAGTTGGCGAGAAGAATTACGAGATGCCGCCTATCCTGTCCTTGTTGAAGTGTAAGCAATTTTACACATCAACAAAAAAAAATAACTGTTTTATATTCACAAGTGTTCCTCTTTAGTAATGGTAGACCTGGTAGTAAAGCCGTAACAGAAAAATTTCGCATAGATTGGGGAACGTACATGTCGAGTCATAGTGATGTCGTTTATATTCGTTTAGATGTACGTGGAGCTAGTGGACAATACGATCGATCGTTGTATCATCAACTTGGTGGTGTTGAAGTGCAAGATCAAGTAGCTGTTCTAGAATTTCTACTTGACAATTATAAATATTTGGATAAAACAAGGGTAGGTTTATGGGGTTGGGGTTACGGTGGATATGTTACAGCAATGGTATTAGGTCTTGGTAATCAACAGAAAGTTTATAAATGTGGTATCGCTGTTAGTCCGATCGCTGATTGGCTTTATTACAGTAAGTCGTTGACCAAAAAGAAAATGCACCGAATCTGTATACAAGTGTTTAAATTATTTGCAGATTCAGCATTTACGGAGAAAATTTTGGGATTACCAACTGAAAACTATAAAGGTTATGTAGAAGCGGATGCTACACAACGGGCACGAAATATACCAAAAAAATCATTTTTTCTTCTACACGGTTTAGCTGATCTTACAGCACCGTATCAACATGGAGTGTCTTTAGCACGTGCCCTAACTGATGCTGGTGTTCTATTCCGTTATCAGGTAAATCAATTGAAAAATTCAAAAATTTGATTTTATCAATTAATTTGAATTTATTAGAGTTATGCTGATGAAGGCCATGAATTACAAGGTGTTAGAGAACACGTCTACCGTTCGATGCAAAGCTTCTTCGAAGAGTGCCTTAGTCTAGACATAGACGAAAAAAATACCTGAAGATACCTTTTCTCTGTTATTACCATCAATGGGAATCTCGTAAAGGAATTTGGTACAAAATTTCAAAAAGCAAATATTAGAAGAAGAAAAAAAAGACTTAAAAGTGTTTGTAGTGAGACAGGTGGTTATAAGCGCCGGCATTTGGTCAATTCAATCAATAGTTAAATATCATAGTCGCAAACAAAAATAATAATAATAATACGAACATTAGTGATTTGTTGTTTAATAAAGAAACAGAGAGAGATTGTGCGAAAGGGTGTGAGAAAGCGATTGTGTGAAAAAATATAACATTTTAGGCATTAAAACAAAAAATTCTCATTGGACTGATCGTATTTTATATGATTAGATGTATCTAAATTTAGATTTTGGTGATATGTGGATCTTGTCATTCCTTTTCTACACACCGACAAAGTGAGAGTTAAATGTGAAATTAAACGCAAAAAATAATTAATGTCAATCATAAACAAATAATCCATTAATTAATAATAAAGTTACGAGTTTAAAGTTTACATATATCACGTTCAATAGTAGTTTGAAGTTTTTATAATTTGTTATCATTAGATTGGTAGATAGAGGTTTTAAAGAATAATTGAAAAACTTCCACAATTGTTATAAACAAATTATAGTTCGTATAGAAACTGTAAATAAGCTTCACTTGATTAGTATAAGACTGATTTTATATAAAATTAATTAATTAGTTGTTTTACAATATTTACCGTAGAAATTAACAATCATTAAGGCAATATTACCACACAATTTTGCTTTAAGCACTAGTTAAAGTTGCACAATTAGATAAATTCAGCAATTTCAGCTTTTATGAAAATCATTTAATAAAGTCGCTGAAATACAGGGTATATTCAATAAAAAAAAAAACAACTTACTTTTAGATAGCTGCCTAATAGCTGTTTGTTTTTTTTTTAACGAAAAAAAAAGAAAAACATAAATCGATCGGGTACCTGAAATAATTTAGACTTTACGAAAAGTTGCAATTTTAATTCTAATCCCACCATCTGGAGGCTCAATTAGACCCTATCAGTTTTTTAAAAAAAATAAATAGAATTTTAGATTTTCTTTCCAAAAAAAAATTATCGAAACTTCAAATGAAGTTTTATTTGGTAATCAAGCTTTATTGTAAAATGACTAATTCCGAAAAATTAGCGAAATCAACTGGATTGACATTAAATAGTTTTTGCAGCAATAAGGAACGGGTTGATGAATCAATGTCGGTCATCATTTTTCCATGTCATTATTAACAAAAAATTAAATCATTATCTCCCCCATGTGTATCCACCCATTCAAATTTATTATTCATCTGTATTTATGAAATAATTTGCAAACTTTAGAAACGAGTTATTCTATATTATAGTAAAGATGACGTCAATTATTATTGTTGTTTATAATGTTAACTAAAGATTAAATTGTCAGGATTCAGCCTAAATCAAAATAAATTCAATTAATCAATCGACTAATTAATTAAATGAAGACGAATAATTTAAAACAGTTATAATAATAATCATAATAATCATAATAATAATTAATAAAACTGGAGCTTTGATCTTTTAAATTCAACAACAATAATCAATAAACAAAGAGGTTGTGAACTATAAAATCAATTAAATTCAAATTTGTTATAAAAGAGTAGTTGTATAAATTAAATTCTGCTTAGATTTTTCGTAGGAAATAAGCTGAATACTTACAGCTGAGACAATCTTGAAAACTTTTCGTTTTTTTTTAAAACTGATAAAAATACAAAAAAAAAATTCTAAAATCTAATAAAAATTTTCCAAAACGGCTTACCTGATTTCCGTGTTGTATTTTTTTTGGTTGAAAGTAAATTTTGTGTTTTCGTTATAAAAAAATATATATATATAGCAATACTACCTTGATTGCAAAATGTTGCCTAAAATTGAATAATTGTTGTATACACGTCAGTGTTTGTCATATGACAGATTACAAAAAAAAAAATAATGTGCAGAACACCAATTAAATTTAATTAATTAATTAATTAATTAATTTTTATTAGACAGCAATGTTAGATAATGGAATGTTAAATGTTTCGTTTTTGTATTATATTTGAGGGAAAAAAAATAAAGTGATGCAAAATCATTGTTAACGAGATACAACATTTCTTTATTATCCCATCTAGTGGTTATGGAAAATTTTGATTGACAACATTGTCAAATAAGCACAAAAAAAAATGGATAACACCAAGAAACTCCTAATTAAAAATAATTTGAAATTCAAAACAATCAAACTGGTGAAGAATCAAAGTAATCTCTATGTTAACAAATCATTAGACAAACAGAAAATTTCTGAAAATTTAAACAAGGCGAATCTCTTTAAAATAACGAAAATTATTAATGGGCCAGTGATTGTGATCGATCCAGTACCACGAGTGAATAATAAAATTAACAATTCTGAAATCAAGAACGAAATCCTCAACACTAACGGTAAAACACCCGAAGAAATACTGGATGATATTTTATCACTAGAAGATAATTATATCAACTTCAATAAACTGAATTTGTTACAAGAAGCAACGAATATTCCTCTAAACAATTTGATGAAATTCTATCAATTATAATATGAATTATGTTTAGATAAGGTCACGATTAACGAATTTTGTTGGTAAATATGATGAACTCAAAAACTTATTTGTTTTAATTAAACCTTCAATTGATGCTTTCAAGTTTTTCTCTAATAAAACCTCCAATTCTTTCTTAATACGTGGATTATCATTCATATAAGGACTTGCAATCAAATTCTGAATTACTTTTATATCTCGACGTGATAATGGTGTTGTTTTTATACCAAGTTTTATAATTTCTGATGGAAATACACCCAACCATTTTGCTTTAGGTATTGCCAAATCTTGGGATACATGTGAATTATTCTATAAAAATGTAGAAATTATACAGAATGTTTCACTTAACACGGCAATTCTGTTATTTGCGGACACAAAAAGAATGTCTTAACAGTAAAGGTAAGTAAAAATTGTACAACAGTCAACAAAAGGATGAGGAATTGTCGTAATAAAGCGCAGCATCGATACGTATTCGAAAAAAACGAGAGTCAGCATCATGAATACGATTACTATTTCAGTTCGTATTATCCCCTTTTTGGTTGACAAACAACAGAATTGTAGTCTTAGATGAAAGACTTTGTATAAAAAGAATTAATAAAAAACACACACCAAAGAACCGAATCGATAATTCAACATAATATGAATACCGGATGGATCAGGATCGACTAGAATAAAAACTGGTACTGACATTATTCTCCATAATTTGTTCACAAATAATTGTGTAAACAAATTAGGATAGCCTTTACCCTGAAATGAAATAATCGGTTAAAAATTGTATAAATTTGAATCAGTGGCGTAATGGTGGATGGACAAACGGAAAAACAACCCACAGCTAATAGAAGCTAATTTAAATTCTGCTTCTAGAAGGAGACCCAGCAACGGTTTCATTCAAGTCATTTTATAATGCAAGGTTTTAGACGGAGGACTTATTATTGAATCGTGTATAGATAAGGGTCTAGCACCTCAACCTCTAAGGTACATACCTCTCACCTGACAGGTAAGGTATCATGTGTAGATCACACTTCCAAAAATCTAGATCTCAATTCTATTGCTAACATCCTTAAAAAAATCATTAAAATGTTCAATTTTCATCCAAACCGTGGGCTTCAACAGACGGGTGCGGAGTGAGAGATAGGTATAGTAGAAACAGTTGAAGATTTGGCAACGCTGGGAAGAACTAACTTTTCTCTCTTATATATAGACAGAGACAAGTACAGCTTACTTTCTCTATTCTACATATGTTGGGAAGAATGCAGCGTTGCCAAACCTTCGACTGTTTCTTCTACTATACCTGCCTCTCACTCCGCAGCCATCGATTGAAGCCGATTGTTTTGAATGAAAATCGTACATTTTAATAATTTTTTTAAGGGTGTTAGCAGTGGAATTGAGAACTGGATTTTTGCAAGTGTTATCTACACATGGTACACTTGCTTTAATAAAAAATCCAGACGTGTTACTATTACGGTTACCTATTTACCTCACCTGTCAGGTGAGAGGTATCTATACACGATTCAATAATTATATAAGTCGTCCGTCTAAGACCCTGCGTTGACTTAAATGAAACCGTTGCTGGCTCTTAGACTATTCCCTGTACTACCCACCGTATCTACGCCACTGATTTGAATGTGATTGTAATACGGTGATCATTAGAAAAGGTCTTGTCATCTTATTCGGTAGATTTTCTTCAATTAATTTATGGAAGATCGATTCTTTCTCAACAATCAAAATAAAATAGACACGAGATCGGATTTCAATAATTTCATCAACATTAAACGGTATCAAAGTTCCTTTATACAACAACATAAATTAATAAATAAAGAAAAGAAATTTTGCAAATAATTAATACTACCTGGAACGTTACAATCTAATGTCTCTCCAGATGAGAATGTTACCTTTAAATCACCATAAACCAAACCTTTCTGTGAGACTAAATTCAATTTCCATATACCAACATCCAAGAGACAGGAGATCTCATCTATAGCAGTATTAATTTGTGTTTGATTCTTAATTAAAGGTTTCATTTGATAGAAAATTTCACGTTTTGTTAATTTCGTATTGTGTTCAACTAATTGATAGATTTTTGCCAATAAATATAGGATAAGGCAAAATTTGAAATGTGAATGTTTAGCATTGTAATTGATAATTTTCGATGATGCTTGACCAACGGGCTTCAACTGCAACCTAACAACAAAAATCACATTAATCAGAAAAAAACAAAGACAAACAAGAATTTATGGGCAAAACTGTTCAACATGTTAGTGTTCGTGAGGGACCACGTGCCGCTGGTGGTCATATTTACGTTATATTTTTGCTATGCATAAGCCACACAAAATGTTGCACAATCTTGTGCACGCAATTCTAATATGGAAACAACAGTATGCCCATGGGTTGCCACAGTTCGGCCGTAGAAATCCACCGGTCAGCATGTGGCCGCTAGAGCAAAAACACAAATGACTACCGATAAGGGGTATGCGGCGTTCCTTAAGAAAACCCTAGCGAGGCTGAACTTTTGTTGCCAAATCGGCATTAAACATCTCACGAGTAAACCTTACGAGGTGGAAACTCCCGATTTTGATGATTTTTGGTATATAGATAGAGAAACTCATTCTAAGGGATACGTGTTTTGCGGTTCGGAAGTTTGAAGGAAAAAATGGGGGTTGAAGTTCACCCTGCAAAATCGGTTTTTCCCAAATATCTCGAAAACGGCTCAATATTTTTTGACTATTCAAACACTAAACAACAGTGACACCCGAGGGCTATAATGCTACATAAACCAATTTGACGTATTCCACGCCTAATTATCAAATATATAAAAAATTCCAAAAACAGGTAACTTAATTATTTTTGAATTTGCTATTCTAACATAAAATTCCAGGTTCATAAAGTTGGCCATAGGGTAGAAAAGGGTAAAAAACCCAAAAACATATATTTGCTTATAGTTTCACCCTCAAATAAGCTATTGAAAATTGGTTCACGCAGCATAATAGCCCATATGTGTCGCTATTATCTAGTGTTAGAATCGTGAAAAAATATTAAGCCGTTTTCGAAATATTTAGGAAAATCGGATTTTGCAGGGTGAACTTGAACCCCCATTTTTTCGTTAAACTTGCGAACGGGCATGAACGGCAAAATACGTGTCCCTTAGAATGAGTTTCTCTACCTATATACCAAAAAACATCCGAATCGGGTGTTTCACCTCGTAAAGTTTAGTCGTCAGTGATGCAGACACCTTTAGGCGCTTAACTAATGCCAGGCGGCCTGACGCTGATTGAACAACGTTGGATTAGCATCTAAAGGCCTCTACAGCACTAGTGAACTTCCTAAATAGCGATCAAAATTATAGCCCTCTGGATGACATCTTAATATTAAACTTTCAGCTATTTTTGCCTAATAATCGACCGTGTATTCGATAGAAAAACCAATTAGAAAGATAGGAAACGTACAAATTATCTTTGAAGACGCAGTTCCTGTATTCCCGATGTCTAACATTCAAACATGGAATTTGGTTATTTTGCAAAGCTTCAAAGACTTTAATGAAAATCTGTTGAATTCTCGATAGAACCATTAATTTCCCAACACTATTCAAATCTTTACATTGATCATTACCACCAGTATTGTGATTTTGACAAATTTGATTCAAACCATTTCTTAGAGTTTGCTGTGATCTACTCAAAACTGAATCAACTGATACTTCAGATATCTGACTATCATTCAGATTAAAAGACGAATTCTGTACAATTTGCGATTCAATTTTGATATTCTCATTTTGACTTAAAAGTTGTAAGAGACTATCAGCATCTAGATCTTGATTGGTCTTTTTCTCGATCAAGTAACCGTGTAATTTATAAATTTTCAATTTGCCTTTATGCACACGATGGATTTTTACTGATTGTTCGTTAGATTTATTTTGAAAATTGCAAATAAAAATGTTATTTTTTATCAATTTCTTCTCATTGGTGACGCTTTCTTTGATACTGGATTCTAACCATTTAATAGAAGCGATACAAGAAATCCAATTGGTGTTGAATTTTACAACAAGATTACTCTCGAAATCCGGTATTAGAATGTTTTTTAGAGAAATTCCCGGATAGATTCGTTCATTTTGGCATTTTCTCTTGGGTGGATTTTTAGATTCCTGAACGATTCTACGTTTTGTTTTTTGGCTAATAGAAGATTCCTGCTTTGAGTTGTTTTGGGGAAAAATCGGAATATCAAAAATTGGATTATTATTCAACCTAGAATGACTCCTCAATCTTGTTTGTAATAAATTATGACTGTCTAATGTTGAATTTGATCTGGATTTTTGACCAATGCGAGTATCTCGTACATTATTCTTTGATAGCGTCGACCTATCATTTTTAGTATTTTTGAATAACGATCTACATATTGACGGTATCTCGAAAACAGTTTTATCTCTTTCAAATTCGTTAGAACTACGTGATGATAGGAATGTATTCATCACATCATCGAAATCATTAACGGAAATATTATGTTGTGATTGGATCACAGGATTCATTAAACTTTGCATAAATGAATCAAGTGATAGATTTAACGAATTTGTGTCGTCATTTCGATCATTTTCTTGTCCAATATTTTCAGATTTTTCAGGTGTACAAAGCCATTCAAGATAATCAAAACTTGGTTTTTTTTCTATATTACTACCGATTTTCATCGATTGATTGGTAGATTTTTCAGATAATCGATCAAAACTTGATTGTTTAGACGTTCCACTATTGGAACTTGTTAGATAATGTAACAAATCGAAATTTCCATTATTTTTCGGGATATTTTCTTTATTTCCAGCAATTTTCCGAAATTCTTGAGTATTTTTCAATTTTCTTTGATTATTAGAAGAATTTGGAAGTCTTTTATTAATAACACGTTCCATTTTTAATTAATTATCTCTTAATTAACGGTAATTGTTCAACAAACGCTAATTGCGCAACAATTATTTGTTTTATTGAATTTGTTTTGTTTTTTTCCCAATTATGGAGGTTATGATTTTGTTTTTTCTCCCACTATTACCAACGTTAATCAATAAAAAAAACTAAAGGGGTGAATTGTATTGTTGGTTGTATAACCGCCAGGCGTTTGCAATTACCGTAAAGCTATAATCCAGCTGAATAGGGGGTAAATTGAATATAGGCGACTTTTTTGCAAAATTCTAAAAACCAATAAAGATTTGTTTATTGTACAAAATTGCAATTTTGTTATTGTTTAATTAAATTTATAATAGTTTTGCACGCTTCGATAATTACAATTTTACAACCAACATTATTTAACGATTATAATGTTTACGACAACTGAAGAATTCGAGAATATTGTTCGAAAGGATTGCTGTTGGAATAAATCATTGTTATTTTAATATTTATTAGTTTAATTTATTGCACTACTTAAGTATATAAAATCAAAATTCTAATTAATTGATGCAATTGCCCTGATTTGTAATAAAACTTATACATTATGCTAATCGAAAGACCACCCTTGGTTAGTGCAAAACTGGTTAACATTGATAACATTTGCATACGAATTGCAAATACAAAGAATAGATTTCAACAAACAAATAAAATGTTTATACGAGTTGGAAGTTATACTAATTAAGTTTGGCTAACTCGCGCTAACTACATTAAAATAAATTGCGTTTATTTATTGTAAAAAGTGCGATAATATCCCAAGAAGAAAAGTTTCTAGAAAATGGAACGATTTCATAATGAATTTAATAGAGATTTTATTTAGTTTTGCATTTTTATATAACAGATGTTTGGAAGTGGTTTTCAGATTGCGTGTGAACGGGGTGGTCTCTATATGCTCTTATCTAAGATCACCACCGCAGGATTCCACTTCGCTTACGCAATTTAGGGTAGACAAGAGGATATTCGATTTATGTTTCTGTGAGAAACAGTTAATCTATTGTTGGAAATTGTTGATTGTCAAAATTCGACTGTAAAGTATCAATGAGCGGCTATTATTTCTAATCGGAAGTAATTAAAACATTTCATTATAATAACAGATCTTCCCTAATATAAAGGACGAGTGGTCATCTAAAAAAACTTACCCTTGTTGGACAATCGAACGCAGTAGTATATACATAGCACTGCAGGAGTTCAAAACCAGCATATTGTAATCATTTTTGAAGAGGGGTTGAAATAGCGCCAATATTACTATATATTTCTACAATAATCGTCCTTAATATTACAATATTTAAAGTACAAGAGAATTTCAATATGAATGCCACCCTAATAAGTATAATAGACAAAACACTGTAAATGATTCACTTTTGTTTTTTGAAGTGTCATAAACAATGGGTAACATTAAACCACTGTTTAGGATAATGTGTAATAAATAAAAGACGCTTTTGGTGGGTTCGTGGGAACATCGCCCAAGATTTTTTTTTTCAACTTTTAAACGCCGCCACAATTCCACAATAAATTTCGTGAAAAATCGATACTAAATGGAGAAATTATCGGATTTAATGTTTGTAAAGACAATGTAAAGAAACATATAACTAATTTTTATTCAAATAGCATAATCGCAGCTGCATTACAATGAAAAACTAAATAACAAACTACAATCGTATAAACCACTTTGTATTGTTTCCTACTGTCTATAACCGCATTATATCCCCAACGGCCGTTTTTGTTAAAGAATACAAGAAAGAATACAACTACCACCTCGTGTGAAGTGGCCCTTCAGACATACAAGTGCACCCATTATTATTATTATATATCTCTCTATATATATTAACAATTTGGCAAAAAATTTATTGTATTCTTTCCCTATTGGAACAATTTCCTACCAAAACTTCTATCTTGAACAAGATCTCTTATTCGAAATAATATAAAAGTCAGTTTTTATAAAATCTATTGCTGAGATTTTATAAACTGATAAAAGTCGAGTGTGGCTTGTTGGGATCAATTACTCAAAACCAACCGAATTTCACCCCAAAATAGAACCGTTAGTGAGATTTTCGAAATTACCGCCAATTTCCAACAAAAAAAAAATTACCACTAAATTAAAGCTACTTTTAGTTGAATTGAGCTGTCAAATATCAAATTGTTCAATTGTTTTTTATTCGTAAAAATGGTGCGTCATAATAACGTTATTCCAAACGGTCATTTCCATAAAAATTGGACAAAATTGGTGAAATTATGGTTTTCGCAACCGTTTCGAAAAATTCGACGTTTACAAAACCGTCGCCGAAAAGCGTTCGAATTATTACCGCAACCTGTCGAGAAATTACGTCCAATTATCCATTGTCCAACGATCAGGTATAATCGAAAGATTCGTCCAGGTCGTGGATTCACATTGGAAGAATTGAAACAAGCCGGAATCAATCGGAAATTTGGTCAAACTATTGGTATTCCAATCGATTATCGTCGACGAAACAAATCCTATGAAGCCCTAAAGGCGAATGTACAACGTTTGAAAGAATATCGAAGCAATTTGGTGTTGTTTCCTGTGAAACAGACGGTTTTGGTGACGAATGGACGGCATTTGAATAAATTTCGTAAAATCGAAAAGACTGAAGCGCGCATTTTGACTGAAGAAGATCGAAAATTTTGCCCATTTCGCACTACAAGACGCCAAAAACGTTCGAAATCAACTAAAACTAATGATAAAATTGTAGAATAATTGTTTGAGAAATAAAGATTATTCTTGCTGAATTATAATAATAACTACCCCTATCCATTTCTATTCCTCTTTATACGGTTTTGTTATCACAAAATGGGTGATAACGTTTGTTACTACTACTACACTATCCAGACAAACATCGTACAATTAACCCTCGGTAAATTCGAACAAGAAACCCCACAATTATTGGGCCTTATCGGACACATCCATTCTTTAACACAATCGATCCACTACTTCACCTATTTTATCAGTAAATTGGCGCTTTCAGATTGATCGGTGCAATTAGTTTTTAGCAAAAATCCGTTATCATTATTTCTCCTTGAAGAAGAAGAATAAGAAAAAGGGCGTTTCTTGATACCAGTCATTGTTTGTTGATTTTGCTTCATCAACAACAATGATTTATTTTAAAAAGTAATTCACTGGAAGTTTGATATGCGATCAATTATTAATGATAAGTTTGACACCAACATATTACAAACTGTTATTGTGTTAAACCGGAGAAAAAAAAAGTAACAACATTGATATATTGTTATACACAGCATTCGACATTGAACATGTTCATTCAAACTGAAATATAATTACCACCATGTTAGATTTTAAAATCTTGATATTGGCAATTTAAAGCTGGGGTAGTCTCTATTCTCTTATAAGAGAATCTTGATTAAATTCTCGACTCCATAAACGTTTATTATTATTATTTTTTTTTTAAATAGTTAAACTAATTGACTTTGTATGTAAGTATGTGTACATTATCGGCTGTTGTTATTAAATTGAAAATTTCCAACAAGGGGAGAATAGTTGTCGGTTACTTTAAATTTTGTGTCGTAAATTTCAATTAACTCAATTAGAACTAATTTTGCTCAATAAATGGCAATATTCACAAATTATGGGAATTACACGAAGCTGGTGATCGTTTCTTGAAACTAGAGACGGACTGAAACTGACACCCTTCACACAAATAAGCTACAATATTATGGACTTGATCACTGAAACTGTCTGAAGAATTTTGCCAGTTTTCGTTGTTATTTATCTCAAGAATTTTCAGCTATGATCACGATTCCCAAAACTGGTTGAATAGTTGGATTGTATCAAACCGTGCACGATGGTATTTTAATTTCAATGATAAACGAGGATATAAATTAAACGGTTTTATATTAATCGATAGATAAAGTATGGTGTGTGTGTGTGTATATCTATGGATGTGTTTAAGCGACCACCTTTCCACCTAGTACCTATAGTCATGTAAGATATATTTAATGACGAAGTAATTACAGGCGTGTGCCAACCATGAGGGTACAGGTGATAACATTTTTCCTCATTGTTCTTGTTGTACTTATTTCTAATTTTCTACTTTTTGTTCTTATTTATTTATTTATTTGCGCGAACTTCTTTAACGGTTGAAAGAATTGATTGACTATTAGGAGACAAGTTATTCAAAACAGGTCTTTTAATTATTGCAGATTATATCTCTAATAGTTTTTCCTTTACAATTAGTGTTGATACTGTGTGTTTTTCAAATATATAATACGATAGATAGATGGATTAATAAGGGAAATTTGTGACACACGCCCGCATTTGTTTTAGTTAAAAAAAAAAACAATAATATATCTATTGTGATAAGAGAGAAACAGGTGGTTTTTCTATGATTAACTGAAAATATGCTACCGGTTTGGTTGTTTCTTTTTTGTACCGCTACAACACCTTTCAGGGATTCTGTAAAGTTGAATAACACAAGATGAGAAGCTCATTTTTTCACAACTTTCTAACTAGAGAAAAAAGCTTCCCGGTTTTATTTCTTTATTCATTTTTTTTGTTTTTGTTTTAATTTATTTGTTTCATCTTCAGCCGCCTGACAAGGTAAAATGAATCTGTTGGAAGGGTTCGTTGAAAACACAGCATCTCACATTCCACCACGCTACAAACAACATATGTATAGAAGAATGCCTCTGGTGCTTCATCAAAACGAGAATAATATGGCACACGTTATAGAAAAATCACAGAAGGTCCTTTATAAGTTTCTTGTTTTATTTCGAATGTAAAAAGAATTAATAAATAAATAGATATAGAACCGTTGACAGACCTTTTCAGTCATCGGGTTTATACATATGTAAATTTATTCCACACCTCTTTACGTACATAAATTTCGTTCGACATCCTACATTGGCCGTCTCTTCCCAAACAAAAACCTAATGTTTTGTATTGTGTCGAATCAAAAATTTATTACAAATCGTCACATTAACTGAATTTATGACTTCATACTTCGTTTCTTTTTTTTTTTTTTAATAATTCAAATGTGGAACGTTAAAGGTGATCGAACCTGACTTTCTTTAAATCAATACATCGTATCACACCCCTATCCATTAAATTTATCAACTAGATTAGTTTTGTGAAATAATTTGTTTCAAAAAAAAAATAAAAAATAACATTTCCAGTTCCCAGACTTCCAGTTGCATTGACTTTGATTGTATACACTTTTAAGTGGTACAACAATAGTGTAATTTAACCCTTGTTATTCGGCATTTATCCATAATGGAGGGGTTAGATGATGATCAAAAGTGTACACGTCCACCCCTTTCGTTCTCTTTCAATATTTATGTCGCGGTTACCTGTCCAACCCTCCATTGAAGTCTCCAATTTCTGTTTATCTATTTACTAATTACCAACCAGACAGATTAAACTACAAATCTGTTTTTGTGGTAGTGGTAGTATTAACGGAAATATTTATTTTGTTTTGTTTTTTTTTTTTTGTAAAATGTTGGTCATAAATTTGTGATGTTGGCAAGCTACCGTTAGGTCACGGCATGCGGTCCCGTTCCAACCCTTTGGCACCTTTTGGGTTTCGATTTTTTTCCTTCTTAAACACCTCATGAGTTGCTTCTATTGAGATGTCAGATTTGGCACGGATTAGATCTTTAAGAATAATAAAGTGATAATATTTCACAGCTTGATCTATTCATTGAGGTGGTCGATAATAATAAAAAACATGCGGTTTATTCTCTCGACTTTTAAACGATGGAAAAGAATCAAGATGACAAATAATTGATAAGAATGCCGGTAGATTTTCGTATTTGCTTTGCGTTGTTGTTTTATTATGGATATTCCAAAAAAAAAACAATAATTTTGTAGCCTTCAGGAAGGGTGTAATTTAAAAGGAAATCTACCGTTAAAAATCAACCCATCTTGATTGAATAATTGACGATGCCACCCTCGAGAAATTCAGATAAACATCCATCCATCTGTACGATAGGACAATTGTTTACTACAGGATTGAATTATGCAACGTTTTTGGGGTGACTCCAGTTCATGTTACCTGAACAGCAACGGCAACAAACAGCACATGGAGGACGCGTGCCCAACAACTAAACACCTTGTCATTTTGTATTCGATGTTTGAATGCTATGTGTATGTGATGTTTTTATTAATCAGCTACGGAAACGATTAGACATATAAAAACGAATCATCGTAGATTTACAATTTTACAACAACCACAGATCTATAGTTGTCGATCCAAGAAACTCTTACTAACAATCGATTATTATCAGAATAGGAAAAATAAAAACAGAAGCTGGTAGCTTCAGGTATTGTTGGAATAAATAAATGCCGTGATAACAATCAAATGACTCTACTGTTTATGGAGAAAAAATTTGCAAATCTGATTTGAAGGGTTATAGAAGAAACACGTTGAATTAAAGTTATAAATTGTAGATTTTATGGTGGAATTCCACATGGAACTCGCTAATGTTTAAATTAAATTCAACTGTGAATAGTTTTGTTGTTGAATTTATAAAATTATCATATACCTAAGTGGTTTGCTTAATTAATCTGTAGGCAAATCCTCAACTTCCCCCAAACATATAAATTTTATTATCATTCCATACTTAACGTTAGTTAATGGAAGTAGCGGAAAAAACAACCAGTGTCAATGTTTGAAAAATGAAGCAGATGTACTTAGGGCATTAGTATTGCTTTATTATTATAAATAGCAAAACAACATGGGTATCTATACCATAGGAACCAATAGTATAGTTGTCGTTTTCATTTTTCAACTGCCCTACCACAACAGCGAAGATCTTCATCATGGTCAAGGTAAGCTGGTCAGCTGTTGCAGAACAGTTTCTACTTGTTTTTTTTTTTTTTGGTTTTGTTTGTTGTTGTTACAAACAGGCCTTATCGCAAACAGAGCCGTACTTGTATCGTTAAACTATCAACTATAGTCCTAATTAATATTCTAACATTGAGACAACCATAAATCGAATCAATTAAATCAAACAGGGGATGCTAATAAATCTCAAATTTCCATGTAATAACAGGTAATCCGTGTAAGAAATAGTTTTATTTTAATCAATTATAACTGAATACAGCTCTGTTTAACTGTTTAATAATGATCAACCTGCATCCTGCAGCTTGTGCGTTAGAAAACTTGGCAAATTGGCTAGCAACTACTAATAGAAATACTAGACAGGAAGGAATGTGACTAACCTAGAGACCTATACGTCTACACTAGAGTCTATCTAGTTTTCTCTAGTTAATAACAAATTCTAATCTTGTGATTATCATTCAATTAAAACAACTTGTATCACATTCTGCAAGTAATGTAATGAAAACTTGATTATGGGACAATTCAACCATGTCCGTTAGTCGTTTTCTCTACCACTTGTTTGTAGAAGACACGAAAGAAAAAGCAATTTCGTGTAATAACCGACAATTGATGTCTTTTCTTTGAAATTTATTATTGTTTTTTTTGTTTTGAAACACATTGTTTGTGATTTTATGAAGTAATGGCGTAATAATCATGGATTTTTGTTTAGTTTGCTCAGTTGATCTTCCATTTAAATGGCTGTTATTATAATCAATCTACAATGTTGTTCGTTTCTAGTATTAAAGCGGGTTTTTGCCAAACGTACAGAAAAGACCAGGCGAAAATTATTATTTTGTAAATGATCGAACATTAAAAAAAAATACAATAAAATGTGACTAGAGTAAATTTACTCGAATTTATTCACCCCAAATACTTGTCGCTTAATTTAAATAAATAGACACACTTAAAAAAGACGACAACAGACGCTCGAAATTGTTAGTAATATCAATTCTACCAACCATAAAGAACACGATCAATATACACACATATACATTTAAATAATATTTAATTTATTCTGTATTAAACTATAGAAATCCTATATATCTATCTTTATCACACCCTAAATATTGTCGATTAATAAAAATAAAAGACCGACAATATTATATAGATTTCCATGTATTATAAATTAAGCTCACTTCAACAATTCGACATATGCTACCAGACTAATCGTATATGTTTAGGTGATAAATTAGTATCGTCATCGACACGCGACCCTTTTGCCTATTTTTATACACAACTCACCCCTTCATTTCATTACTGCAACTATTATCATCATCATTATTATTATTAGTTACAATTGAATTTAACATTTTCTAAACTTGTATCTTTAGATGGTTCCAAACAAATTCTTGTATAGTTTGTGGAAGCAGAAGGGTATGTCGTTAATTGATTTAAATTGAACTAGACGACCCTTTGGAATTAATAAAGATGACCTCGACTATGATTACTAACCAACGACTACTCGAGTTCTAATCTTTTATTCATACACACAAAAAAAAAATAAACAGAAGAACAAAACCAAAAGTAATAAATGACACAGGTGAATATAAATTATCTTGGTATTGCTTTGCATGTTTCACAAGTTTCTACCGTGAAAACGTCTATTTATTATTATTTATTTGTATAGCAATAACGATACCGCTTTGTAGTTGGTTTTTTTTTTGGTTTCAAATAATAATAAAATAACAAGAATCATCATTTGTATTTAAGTTAAAGATAAAAGCATTTTAACCCCTAATTTTCCAATCTGAATCGATTGCGTGTCGGGTTACAGTTAGGGTGATTTCTCTTTACTAGCCCTTAATGTGTGTGGGAACCTGTAGATTAGTGATGAAGATCCTGACTTCCGTCCGATAGATGATAATATGTTGATGATGTTGATAACGGAAGTTGCGTCACCACAATATGTTTCCTCGAAACTAAACCAAACATTGTTGTTGATTTTAATTAAATTTGTTAGAAAAATATTAAATTAAATCCTCAACTCAGTTTTTGTTTTCTTTGTTTTTATTATTTTAATGTTTATTGTTGTTGTTATTTATCTGAACGTCTATTTGAAAGGAGTGTATTATCGCTAGAAATCGTGATTTAATAATAATAATACTAATAATAGTTAATATGTATGTGCGGTAGAGAAGATAGGTGTATTGTATGCGGCTTCTCTTAATTTAAATTACTCGTCCACACGAGTGACAGGGCCAAAAGGATTTATCTCTTTAATTAATCTCGAATTTCACGTACATGGATGTTAATTATAATTACAAGAAGTAAAACTAATTGAATTTTCATGAAATAAATTGTTTAATAATTTTACAATATTGCGATTTTTTTTTGTTTCCTCTAAAACCAAATAACCAGTCATTTGGAAAAATCTAACAACATATCAGAGAAAAATGTCGTGCTGTTTATAACAAAGCTTTACAGAATGTTTCAAATGTCCTCCAAACTTGGGGTGAATTTCATAATGCACACACCACTTGAATCTTAAAATGATGTTGTGTCGTTCTTTTTACAAGGAACAACTTTATACATTTATAGATTGGCGAATCTCACGCTTTCTTCTTCCAATTAGTTGTAAATTTTAACTCGTGTGTGATTCACGATGGAAGGTTTACTATTGGACACCCTATATCTATATGTATACCACCTATAAATGAAACAACACCTGGCTAGTAAATATATATATGTATGGTGGCTATAACGGCAGTATGTATCTATCTAACGTAGATGAGCAGCGGGTCACGTGACCCACAGTTCCAGCACGTGACCTGCACTAATTTTTTATTCAAGCTGAAAAATAGTTGAAGGCTTAGGTCTCTTAATACAACAATTATTATTTAAAAGCGAAAAATCATTTTGATTATCATACATTTATTGATTTATAAAAGCATTTCACACAACTTGAATTGTTATTGGATGATAAGTCGAAAATTTTGACCGCCTTTGCGAGTTTTTATAAATTTTGTTAACTGCTAATAATTGAGTTTATAACGAGCTTTTAGTTTGCAGAACAAATGTTAAGTCAACTTAAGTTAATTCAAGTATTTCATCCTAATAGTATGCAAAATGGATGTGGAGTTTTGTGCATAAGATGTCTTCCAAAGAACACACACTCTTCTTATTAGAGTCAGTTAGGATGCTGATAATCGAGTCTAATTTGCTTATAGCGTAGTGATAGTGGCAAAAAGAAAAAACTAAAAATCCAATGATTAATGAAGTACAGTTTGTTCCAAAACTTGATTTAAAAAGAAGAGAGTAATTTTTAGCATAATTCCCAGTTCTTGCTATATTTTTCAGCTGTCGAAGGTTTTCTAAAAAAAAGTACGGTCCGGAAAAACTTGAATCAAGCAATGCGTGGGACAAAGTCGCATGAACACAACTGTGCGAACAAGTAAAAACATCTTGTTTGAACATGAATTGAAAACTATTACTGCCTGTAACAGTTACAGTCTCTTGTTAACGCTACAGTTTTGAAAAACTTTATTTCTCAACGGACTTGTTCTTATGTATAAAGTTATAAATTTTACTGCAGGAGTTGTTGGTGAACGACCGATGATTATGATGATGATATTGATGATAATAATAATAATAACAGCAACGAATACCAAATAAATCAAACCATAAAAGCTGCCACCAATTGCTTGTTTTTTTATTTGCATAAATCTTGTGACACTAGACTGTATTTTTATTTATTTCTTTTTTGAAGCTTTATTGTTGAAGCAAAACATCGTCTGTAGTTCAATTGTCGTTGTTGTTGTTGTTGTTGTTGTTGTCTTTTTCCACCTTCTATTCTCATTTAATTCACATCTCTTCCAGTTAACAAGCGCTTCAGTCTGGTCTTTTATACATCAGTATCAGATGTCTCTTCATTATATTAGGCCTTAGTTCTAATTCAACGATCTACGCACGTTTTATCATTTAATACTTCAACCACAACAACTAACTACGTGTGTTGTATTGAACAATTTGCTTTTGATTATCATCATCTGTTTGACAAGCATTGTTCTCGTCAACATTATTATAACAAAGGGAATCTACCAGGAAAATGTGGATCTCTTCCTCGTTTATAATAAAATAACAACAGAGAGTAGGGGGTTGATGTTTTAATGTTATTTGATCGTATTGAATGATTTACAGAAATTTATTTTTATTATGTAACAAAACCAAGTCGCCGCCCCCTTCTTCATATAGACAGGAATAGAGTAAAATAAAATAACAATAAATACAGACGAACAAAACACCTTCTATTTTAATAAAAGTTAATTTCGGTATTATCAACCAATCAGTGAGTGCTAGTGCTTGTTAAGTTTAATTGAATGACTCATTGTGGAGGGTTCAATTTGAATCAACCCTCGCGCATAACATCACACACACACATAGCCAGATAGACATATACATATAATAAACACGCACACGTGGTCATTTCTAACTAATATGTAGTTTATGAAGACACCAAGATAAGTATAGTTGTAGTTAGATTAGAACCGACCGTTAAAAATAGTCGTTATTTATCGAAATAAAACCAAACAACCATCAATTTGTTTATCAACAGAGTTTATTGAGAATGGGAATTAGAGTCGCCCCAAAGCGACCTGCTATAAGCAATGTCTATTTATATTGTGTTAGCCAAGTCACTAAAGGGTTACTATACTTAAGCTACTATACTGAGCTTTTGAATCAAAATGGACAGTTTTTTGACATCTACATCTATTGCACAAGTTGTTAGATTTGCCACAATAGCCGATTTTGTGTGTGCAAATCTAAAACAAGCTGCCCTATATTTGTCCGGTTGTAAGCGTATGTGTTCATCCAAGAAGAAATTTACAATGTTGCCTGTAAATATACACAAGTCGATGAATAATTTTAAAACGAATTAAAAGGCACGATTTCACATTGTTTGGATACTTTTCATCTTTATCGTTCATAAAAAGATCAGCAACAAGAGCTTAATGTCATTTTAACTAAAGTCTTACGTCTACTGTGTGCAAATATCGATTTATTTATGTGAGCTAGTCATAAATAAACTTGTACAGATTTTTCTTGTTGTTATTATAATCTATTCGTTTATTATCAGATTATAAATCAGCTTTATCCATTTTCTATAATAACTTAATTTACGTTTAGGCAAACAGCTTTTTATTAAATCAATTAAAATAAATGAGAAACACCAAAATAAAAATAATAAAAGAAACAATCAAAAATGAAGAAACAAGAGCTTATGTAGGTTCATATCTCGATCAATAGTTGATTTTCTCCCGATAGATAGCTAACGAAGTACGATTAATAAGCGGTTTGTGATAACATCACTTGATAAAAGCGATATAATAGCTAGAATTATCTATAACCAAACTAACAATTGACGTGAAACACTAATTTGCATGAAGAGCTGAGTTAGTTTTCTACAATTACTCTGATCATTTCATAATAGAATAGCTTTCTATAATCATCATTTTCATCATCATACTACAAAAATTGGAAATGTTTGCACATCAAAGAGAATTCGACCTGTTCTTGTAAGATGTTTACCTTGCACCTTGTTTAACTTGACTATACGTTCTGCAATCTGCAAAATTGAGATTTTCGACTATACGGATTTCTTAAAGCACCAAGGACGGTTCTTGTATCCTTAGATGTGATCGTATGATCCAGCAGTAGCAACGATTGGGGAGAGAGAGAGAACGAACGTCTATAATTTAACTAAAAAAGCAAGGAATATCTGTAAAGCACCACGTGACTTACGTATCGATATAATACTATCCTTGTTTTGTTGGTCAGCTGTAAATTTACCAAACTACCGTTACCGAAACACGCTTCTTACTAAAACCAGAGCTTTTTATAACTAAACTGTGGAGTAGTTGAAAGACCTATTAGAGACAATGATTCCATAACTTCAGCTACCATAAAGTCAAGTTGAACAAATCTAAGTTGATTTACGATAGATATTTGATGATTTTGTATTACTTAACAAACATTTTCCAATGATTGTTAGTGGTGAAAGTAGGAGTGAAAGTTGAGTGTGGAAATATCCAATATTTTTGCAGGAAAAACTTTCTTTTACAGCTACCTACACAAGAAAATTTCTTCTATTCAGTAGACAACAACGTTTCAAATCTACTGTTGCGTTTGTGTTTCAAAAGATAAAAATATATAATTCCTATTTTACAGCAAAATCTACATCTTCAGGGATGCTGCGCTTTCAAATTTAACGTTTAGGTAGACTTAAAAAAAAACAACAATAAAGTTGTTAAAGTCCATTCTAATCAAAAATAACAGAAATTGTTTTTTTTTTGATATGTTGAGTAGTAAATCTTCCCCTTTAAAGGCAAATCTACAACCAGGGCCGGATTTACGTATCAGTTAAATCAATTATAGCTTAGGCAACTTGCATTTTAGGAGCCTCGATGGCTCAGTATCCATACTGCAAAACCTTAAAATCCGGCACTGTCTACAACTGTATATATAATAATTATTATCATCATAACTAGACGTCGGAACCAGATTAGAAGAGTTTTAATTATATTTTACAATGCACTCAAATATCCAAACATACGTAGGTATAAATAGGAAAATGACTAATTTAATTGAGCAATTTGAATACGGTGTCAGATGCGTAATTTTCCATTTCAGATCAATCAGACATACATCAAACCATCATATTATCTATCCTTTTCTAATACAATCGATTCATATATAGAATTAACAAAAGGATAGAGTTATAAAGCTTTGGTATATAATTGTGTGCGTCAGCTGCAGGATCTTGATGGCGCGTTCCTAAACACTAGCAGGGAAGTTGGGGGCTTTCCTCTCTCACTCTATGTATTCTATCTGTATTCATGTGTGTTTGTGTGTATATATTGGAGATCTAACACATGTCCTCCTCGTAATATTATCATTTACATAATTATCAACACATATACCACGCCACCAGCTCTTTGGACAGTAGCATTGGTCATGGTTTAATAATTATGCAAAAATTCCTCTTTATAAATAGAATAAAAACAAAAATTGTTAATCTAGACGAGATCTAAAATGTATCTATTTTAGATAAAATGGTGTGATAGTTGAGGAATGACGCATTATGAAAGAGGGTAACAGTATAACCGGGGGTAATTATGGTGGCAATTAAATTTACACGGTGTCATCAGTCGTGCAATATGGTCCATTAAAATAAAAATTTTATTGAATATTCATGGGGGTAGTTTTAACTTTAATTTTTTTATTCTTATTATTATTATTATTATTATTGTTGATTCAAATTAGTGTGTCATCATCAATAAATCCGTCAGAAAAATTTAAATTATTTTCTTTTGTTTCTGTCCACCTGGAGGTGAGGAATCCTCATTGAAATTTATTATGTTGGATGCTGTATTATAATGATAGCGCACATGCCCGGTATAATCATCATCATTATCATCATTATTATTATCATCATCGGTATACATCCTATGATTTAAGTAGTCGATTTTTTTCTGTTTTTAATAATCCTCCATCGTTCAATTTTCCAATCGTTTGCTCTATTATTACAAGCCAATTCACTATAAATTTTTATTTTAAAGTTGTTGTACGTGACATCTTTGGTCTTTCAATCTGTATCAAGATAGGTTCACCCTCAAAGTGATGCCGATTCCATTACTAATTAATGGATAACACTGATAAAGCGAGATAGAAATAAAAAGAGAGAATGTACCTACAATGTACACTGATTATATTAGAGAGAATTAGTTAGGTGCTCGTCGCTTCTCTCTATTGAGCTTTTGTTAGCCCAATTATACCGGCCTTTTGATAATAAACAGTGCGAATAATCTATCAAATTAATGTTTATTCGGAACAATCGGCTACCAAGTCTGTCGGTGACAATTATATCGAGAATTTGTGGAATTTTTTCAGAAAAAACGTCTCTACATCATCTTTTGGGGGAAAGCCGTGAGAATTGGGTGGATCATTTACGATTCATTAAAACATGACACGTGTCGATACGACCTGTAGTTAATGTAATTCCATTTAGTCACGAAATGTTTTCTTCTTAATTAAAGAATTTTCTGTTGCACAATCGATTGTGCTGAAATTTCAGTTTCGTTTCATGCACATTCTCATACGTTAATACAATTTACGTACAATTGTAAGCCTGGTGGTTAGATCGTGTGGCACCCTTACATTTTAAGGGCAAAACTACTATTATATCCCATAAACACCTATTGTATTTATTTATCAATATATTCAAACCCTCTACAACGTTACAACATGCATGTTTTTCAAAATAGACTACCAGTCAATCCAATCACTACATTATTTTCTCGTTTATCTATTGAAAACTAATACAGTTGCTATTTTGACTGTTTGCGAGGGTGGTTTTGCTATTATTATATGATTGAATTGATCCGTGCGACGGTTGAAATTCCGAAAATCTTATCAACAATAATAATAAAATGAAATAAATTATTATTCATTTGCAAAAATTGTCAAGGGGTGTGTTTTACGCAATATCAAAACAATGTATGTAAATTGAATGGCCAGCAACACGTGACTTTTAAGTGGACTTGAGCATTTAACCCTTTAATTCATATGCAAATCTCAAGCGTACAAGGGATGGATTTTTTCCAGTTACGGCTTTTAAATTAATTGAATCGTTTCTCGGCATCCGAAAAAAGATTCGCTCCTTGATTTGCTCGATACATTTTTTTTTTTTTTTGTTCATCCACTACAAATATTTATTACCCTCCAGGTGGGTATTTGTGTCTATTATTTGTATAAATGTGTCGACAATTTTTCTATTTAACATAAAAATCGAAATAGTAAAAAAATCAAATTGAATAGACCCGAATTTGATAGAGAATAAAGAAAAAAACCCACAATTTAATGCAATAATACCAATTACACACAATAGACAACTGCCAAAAATTATCAGTCCATATCGGAGCTGACGTTCAATCATTCCCGGCCACCCTCTCTGTGACGACGGGTGTTATAAGCCAAATTCCCACCAAAGTGGGCCTTAGGGGCTGAACAATCAACCATCCCTTTTCCAAAGTCAAATCAACATCATAAATCATTAGGTAAAATCAAAAAATTCGCCACAATCTCGCAATTTTAATTATAATTACAATCTATGGGCCGGTAAGTTCAGAAACAAAGAAGTGTTTGAGATTTCCCGAAAATATTATGGAAAATCGTGTGAAATTTCCCGGTGAAACACCCCCTAACAACCGATCATTAGTAGTCAATCAATCAATGTCACTGATACTCATCTATTTGTGCCTGTAATTTTTATTGTATTCAGTGGTTAGAGTGAAGTTGCATATTTTTTTCCTCTATTAATAGACTGATCTCTCTTTTATTCAGTTGATATAACAAGCGAAATTTGAATATTTTCTTCATTAATTTTGGTGGAAATCAGACAATTATTGGTTGCATCATCAACAATAACATATTCGTAAATAAAATGGATAAATAAGCAAAAAAAAAAAAACAAACAAACACACAAAACGAATTAATCAAAATATTGAATTGCGAAAATATGGTCATATTTTGTCATATATCACGTTATAACCGGACAATTTATATCGCTAACGTATGTTTGTTTGTTTATTTTTTTATTCTTCTCTCATCTCGTGTAGATTTGTAGTTTTTGTTATTAATAAAAACTAATATTGCCAGAGTACATCGAGTTCATTCTGTTCGTATCCATAAATTTCTATAAGCACCCTAATGTTATCGCCATATATATTATAAAGATGAATTCTAAAGTTAAAATTTGTTTTGTTGAAATTATCAACATACCCACATAATTTTTAGTAACGACAGGTTGTATGTTATATCGTTTGTCAAAACGGCGATTATTACAAATTATTGTTAATAAAAATAAGAAAAAGAGAAAAAAATCGATTTTTTGTTGTTGATATTTTCCCACATTTAATAAAAATCAATAATTTTTATAATGTTTATATTTTATTAAAAATGCAAAATAAATAATTTCATGTGAAATCTATAGTATATAACAGATAATTATTATAATGAAGAAAGACATCCTGTATGGTTTAACGCTTGAGATAGCTTCAAACTGAATTCATGTTTTGCAAATAACATTAAATTATTTCATATAGAAAACAAGTCTCAATTTAACAACAATATTTGTCTGAAAAGGTGTGGTTCTGGAACTAAATGTTCAATTAACTTGTAGTTTTCTTAATTCAGTTACAATTTAACCGAAAAACAAGAACAGTTTCTGCTGTAATTTTCAGCGATCGATAATATGCAATTGTAAAAATTGTGTTATCCTTCTATTCAATTCGATCCTGAATGTTGTTAATGATAGATCACCTTTGATGAGCCTTGGATTGCATGTCATCCTTAAAGAAGGTCGTTTGTACGACCTAATAAAGGTAAACATGTTTTACAATCGAGTATTTTTTTTATAAATATATAGTTACGCTACTATACTTGATCGTTAAAATAACACTTCATCTTCGATAATATTGTAAAAATGGACCATCCGGTTATTTAAGAGACTGAGTTTAGTGTAAAATCATTGCAAATTTGCAGAATTGATATCACTAAAGGCTCAGTATGCAATAATTTTAGAACTGGCAGTTTGCACTTAACTACACGGTAATTTTTTTGAGCCAGCAAACAATTTCCATCTATACTTTATTCAATCATGAAGTGTCTCGATAGTGGCACTCTAGTCCTACGTTTGGTGGATGCAAATTTCTCATGACTCCCAAAATACGGAAATGGGCAAAGATGGACATAAATTCTTAACTTGCTTTTCTACTATTCTGGTAGTTTTAACCGTGTTCACTCATCTTATGGGAGAGAAACTATTATCACCAAATAGTTGGTTGGCTTACTATAACCAACAAATTGGAGGTTTTGTTGTAGTAATCAAAGCAGTAATAGAGAGTCTCAAAATAGCTGACAAACTGCAATGGTGACAAATAGTCTAAATGAAACCTTCGAGAATAGAATGGATCTTCATCAATTTCATATAGCCAGATCGACATTTTACAGTAAATAAATACTAAACAACTAAATCTCTTGTAATTGGTTTTACAATAGCTCAAAATGGAGCTAATCGCTAATTACAGAGAAAAAAAAACAAATTTTCCAAATAGAGCAGCTTCTGAGGAAACAAACTTTAAATTGTATTCACTCTTTAACTAATTGGAGTTTCACAACAGCAAATAGAGCTGCAAATCAGTAAGTTGATCTAGAGTCTGGAGAATATAGCTTAACACCCATTAAAACCAAGTTAAAGACAAGAATAATAATAGTAACTATGTGGTATTTGCTCAATCGTAAAAATCGTCTATAGAATCTACGTTTTAAAGTACCTAATCTAGGCGATGACTGTTTCAATTGGTTTAATGAGAAAACACAACCAGACCCTCTAATCAAACAAGACTATAATGACAACTTGGACCACCCAAAACGATCAAGTCAAAAACTCGAAAATTGTAAGATTATAATACAACAAGAATGAATACTATAGAATTTATTAGTATTATAGTATCATCGTGGGCATTTGGCACGTGGACAAGGATACGGGTGTTTGTCTAACCGTAACCGTATATAAGCATACCTACTACTACAACAACAACAACAAACTATTAGCTCGTGCCTGGACATTACACATATCCACACATATACACACGCCTAAACCGGTGTGGTGCACATACAGCTTTATCATATATATACACACCTGGGAATTTTGATATTTAACTGTTTGTATCCTGGATAAAAAATAAATACTTAAATAAAAAACGGTAGGTGATTTGAATTGTATGGAACTGTTTTTTATTCTTCATTATCACAATTATTCATTTACATATTTGTGTATTTTTGCATCAATAAAATATAGTTGAGGATAGCACCCCCTCTTCAATAGTAACTGATTGTTATTTAGCACCAACCCTAACGGTATCGATATGCTCAAAGCTTGTTAAAGATCATTGTTGTGGTCACTAGAAGCCCTATTCAATAATTTCCATATATTGTCATAATCTATAGAGTTTTTGACAAAATTTGGGGCTATCTATAAGCGATCTATCTTGTTAGGTTACAGTTGATTATTGAAAATTGACATTTTCTACCACAGTTCCAACTCTGTTTATATAGAGCTGGATGCGTACAACTTAACGGATTTTCAATTATCATCAAAATTAATCGATCCTTGTGTCAATTTTTGAAGCTCGCAAAGGATCTGGTGTTTCAATTTTCTAAAATTCAGTCCTTCAATGCCTGACTGAACGCTGTAAGCATACAAACACACACACATCGAGGCAGAATTCGACATTACAAATCCAATTCTTCTCTCTGTCACTCAACAAATAACAGCAGTTTCTCTGTTCTTTAATTAACTCAAAATATTTACAAAGTTGAAACAGTGTGAGAGTAACGGAAAAAAACAGTGCATCCCAAACTTTTCTTATGTGTTATATTTATTTGTGCAGAATTTTTATTATTTCACCAACTTGTACAAATCTTGTTATTTGATGTTCACTTAAGTAATCCATCGTTTAATAGATTTTACAGCGTGTGCGGCTGCTATGAACTAGAAATTGAGCATCTGACAACTAGTCAATCATGTTCTTACGTACACCTGCTGAATCAATGTACTCTTCATACCACCTGAAGTTATTAGTTTTTTTACTTTATAAGAAATAACATTAAAAACCATCGCAATATTCTATCAATAAAACAGAAAACATTTTGAATATCACTGTTCTAGAATTGTAAAGCAAAGGATACGATTAAAGGAATCAAAGGTTACTCCTCAAGCTTCGTTGATCTACCCAACTGTCAGTTCTCATGTTTACGCCACGTTTCTTCTATTTTCTCTCCACACACACACACACATATACCCATACACATGATACAGTTTCCAAAATGGAAAACTCTCCCGCCTTCCAAATTAATGTGACATTAATCAATCTTCAGTCACAATAGAATGTTGCTCTTGTTGTTGTTGTTGTTGATGTTAAATCAAAAACCACCCCTTACCATCTACCACCAAAAAAATAAAGAGAGTTGTAGAGAAAGCCGCCCCTTTTTCTCTATTATCGATTAGGGGTATTTGTAAAAAAAAAAACGAGAATAAAAAGGTACCAGTGTCATTTTAATAGATGAACCCTCATTAGTTGACTTTTTCTTTCTAAACGACACGATTAACAATTGAACATCGTGATTTGAGCGTGTGAACGACGGGCATTATATTATCAAGTGTATATATACCCTGATATGTATTTATAACTGGGATGACAATTAAAATATGGAAATATGCATTTATTTGGTTTAGAAAATTACCACAGGGATGATGATGATGCTGATGATGATAATAATAATAGTAATTAGTTTCAGTTGTTTTAAACAATTAAAGATCTAATTATAGATTGACAGAAATAGTGGGTAGGCTGTTTTCATTAATTATAGTCTTAACCTGTAAGAAAGTTAGTTTTCAACAAGGTGCCAACTACTAACAGATAAAACAGTTATCACCACAGTCTGGACATTCTTGAGAAAATTCCAAGATATTTATGGTTGAATAATTTTCCAAAATCGCTGGATTCTTTTTAAATAACTTAATCACTAGCAATTACGGCAACGTTATTTTCTTGCACAATTCAACTTTTGGTTACTAGGTAATTTTCGAACCACTATAAATGCTGGAAAATTACCTAACTAGACTTTTTCAATTAAAACTTGATTCTCTAGTAATTAATAATAAAGATGAGTTACTAGTATTTATCGCTGTTTGTTGTGCGTGTATCAAAACTTGATGTTTTTTTTACAGTTTGCAACTAGTTTCCATTCAAGGAGGCAATCTGTGCGCCGCTGTACTTTTCCTGTTCTTCTCATCAATCCACTTTACTCATCATCGTCCTGTCATTTTATTTTATATCATCTTCAATTCTTGCAAATCATAATTATACTTTAAGTCAGAATAAAAGTGATGAACCGGTAGTCAACATCAGACATCAATGTCAAGTTGTGTCGTAGATGTAGACGTTGAAACGACTTTCAGTAGACGACAAAAAAAAATCATAAAACAAAATAAACTAAACAAACTCTATTCTATTTAATATGGTTTTATATAGTAATTAATAAATATAACACGTATAATTTGTTTGAATATTTCAAATTTTATGCTTGAATTAATTAGAAGAAATTCATAAAGAATTCCTATTGCTAGTACAACAAATTCCATCAACAACAATCAGTATTTTTCATTTCCACAAGCAATGATAGTGCTTTAACAGAATCAGCTTTTAATTAGAAAAGAGCTTTTATTGGAAATTCTGATGAAAAGACTCTAGAAAGTTTGAGAAAATCTACTGTAACTAGCCAATGAAGTAAATTTTTCTTTAGAGACTTTGAGAGCTTGTGAAGGATCCACTGTTGTCAAAAATTTTATTAAAAAACTGTATTTGAAAGACTGAAAATTGAGAAAATGCCAAGCACTCAAACATCGAACATTTCAGCGAGATTAAATAGACGCAAGGTGTTATCTTGCGATAGTGGTAAGTTCATATTTAATGACAACTGGAAATTGAATTCTTCACATCCTTTCAGTAAAAGCGTTATAATGGAATAGATGTATACTGTGGTGGAATAATGATTAATTCTTCTTTTTGTTCTCTAAACTAATCAGTTAATGTCAGTAAAACAGATAGGATCATAAATTTTTGAATTTTTCCTCTTAAACGCTTTCAAAAAAAGGCAACGAAAAAACAAAACAACACTAACTTTATGTAAGAGCAACTTTTTGCAATTTCCAACCTCTACAATTACGCATCTTATAATTTCACGATATTAAGCCATTTTTCTTATAATATCACCATGTATATGGTTTTTATGATTGTTATTATAATCAGATTATACCAACGTTAATACACACAACAAAATAGGAATAGAATTGTAAATAATAAAAGAAAGAATTATAAAATAAAATCGAAATAGTCCCATTTTTCATAAAATAAACGGTTCTTCATCCACAAATAATGAATAATTCATGAAACACCCACTTTTTGACAATATGAAATCCACCAATCAACCCACACACAGGTATCAGGTGTTAGAAACCGGAAAAAGGGCGGTGTTTCATTGAATAGAATACTATTCTATTGGTTGTTTTTTGTATTAGATATGAAGAGTAGGGGATTATAGAGGGTGTGGCATTCTATTGCCAGGATTGTCCATGCGTTTTACAGGATCAGTTGTCCTGGCGGCTTTCTAACGATCAGTTGATAGTTTATTCCATCATCCAACAGAATTCGAATGCAAATCAAGAATATTTAGTGTTTTTGTTTTTTTTTTTGGTGAAATTATTGTAAATGGATTGTTTTAATTGTGATTCAAATTGAATCAATTTATATTGAAATTGATTGTTTTTCAAAAGATATGGTAATACTGTAAGTAGTATTTCTTTCTCTTGTTAAATAAAATAATGAATGTTTCTGTATTGATGGGAAACGGGACAATTTTTGTGTGTGTTTGTTGCGATAGCTTATTATAAACGAGCTTAAAATCAGATATCATATAATTAATCGAACATGATAATTACTATTCTATTGACAACGTTAAATTACGATTGTTTAATAACCAATGGCCGCTGGCTACTTTACGACCGATTCACCAAGAAGTCGATAACATGGAAAGATTAAATTTATTACTGTTTGATTTTACACGATTTAATTTTAAACTACAAATATGTGTAGGTCGATAACAGAAAAACAAAAACAAACAAACAAACAACATATTTCTTTGAGTAGAGGTCAAGAAAACGTTTATTTCCTTTATTAATTGAAAATTTACCAAAAAAAAATCGAGAGACATCAATAGTCAATCAAGCGACGAACCTTTCACTTTTTCCTGTAAATTTTCATGAAACAATAACGATTTCATTTTGCAAAATCTAGTAGGCGTGTTATTTGTAACCGGAAATAAGTTGTGATTGGTGTGTGTGTGTATGTTTACAGGCATACGCCGTCCTCCCCGGGCATGTCGTGCCGGGTAAACTATACAACTTCAACATCAACAGATTGGGATATAAATGACAGTTCAATACCGAGAATAAATGATTTCGATTCATTTTCGGAATGGGCTGATGGACATTGTCGTTTAGTTTATCGTGCCGATAATGAGGAAGCAAAACGACACAGTTCCGGATGGGCAATGCGTAATACCAACAATCATAATGTTCATATATTGAAAAAGAGTTGTTTAGGTGTTTTAGTATGTTCAATGCGTTGTACATTACCGAATGGTGATCGTGTCCATCTTCGACCAGCTATCTGTGATAAGGCACGAAAAAAACAACAAGGTATTTTTGTGTGCTTCTTGTTCTTCTTTCTATCTAAATATATAGTTTAGATTAAAATTGTTTCGATTTGTTGGTGTTAATTTACAGAATCTATACGAAAATTTCCAGGTAAGCCATGTCCGAATCGTCAATGTACTGGCCGATTAGAGATTTTGCCTTGTAGAGGCCATTGTGGTTATCCAGTAACACATTTTTGGAGACACACCGAACATGCGATATTTTTCCAAGCGAAAGGCGTCCACGATCATCCACGGCCAGAGGCAAAAAGTACATCAGAACAACGACGTAGTCAACACAGCGGCCGACGAATTCGTGGCTTAGCTGTTGTCTTAGCTAAAGAAACAGCCCTAGGAAATAAGGTGAGACACACACACACACACTATGTATAGAATAACTTGAATAAATCTATATAGAGAGGAAACAGATTGTTAATTAAATATGGGATAGGTGAATATGAAACGATAAAACCAGGCAACAACAACAAGCAAGACATATGTTTGTGTCAATTGCAACTATTCATCGAGGATTGTCTGGCATTAATTACGAACTTGGCCATGTTAAATCGTCGACTGTATAATTACAGTTGTGTGGTCGATTTATCAGACGTAACTCTATTTCTATCGAAATATTGATGATTGCCGATGCTTAATCATCTGTTAGACAAACTAGTCATTAATAAAATCCCTTCAAGTCTGATAGTCTGATAGGAGAACTTGTACGGTATTTAAACAATTTCCATATTTTCCAGTTGATGTCGCCGAAACGACAATGTCGAGAAACTGCCACAGGACGCAATAATCTTCTCAATCCACCCCCTCTAATTCCCGATCAAGATAAAGGTAAAAATGCAAAATATATTGATTTTGAAAATGAAACAAAACTATACTTAATAAAAATAATAATTCTAGGGTATTGTTCGTGTCCACCATTTGAATGTGTTTGTTCATATCAACCAATCGTTCCGGCAGCAACACTACAACAATACAACCCACATTCACCGACCACATATCAACAACCCCAAATATTAGATTCTTATTGGACACAAGAACCAGCTCAAGCACAATCCTATCCATCTGACATGTGCTTGAATCAACAATACGATTTTACAAATATACCAACCGATTTATTTCAACCGGAAGAAATCTTTCAATTGGATCAACCAATCAAACCGGACTTTATAACAAATAATAATAATCATAATGATATAACAAGATCACCACCAACATTATTAGATTTAGGTAGTGGAACGATACATCGTGAATTTAAATCAGAAGAATATTGGCGACACAATCTAAATACAATAATTAATGATGACAGTAATAATAGTTGTAATAGTCGTTTCAATTTAAGCCAATCACCGGATAACAGTAGTCATTTAACAATTAATAATAATTTAGTTCCTGCAATTAGTCAGAATCCGTTTGTTGAGTCGGCCAAATTGGATGAAATCACTAGTTATAGCGTGCAAAAGAATTATTTCCAACAACAACAACAACAACAACAAAGTATGAATGATGGTAGTGATTATATAAAATCAACAACAAATTTTGATATTGTTAATGATAATAATAAAATCTATTTTACTGAAGATAATTTGCAAAATTTCGATCATTATCAAATTACAAAACAATACAAATCTAATTATGAAAATGAATATGTTGATATTGGGCATTACGCTGAATATAATAGTTTCATGTCAGTTTATGATAGTAATAAAGCTAATGAGAATGTTTTTAAAGACCTTGATTTACGGATTAATAATTGTGTACCAAGTGTTAGTAATTTACATTATAATAATAATAATGATAATAATTTTGATGTAATTACACATCCTTAAATGTGCGTGCGTGTGTGTCTAGAGTATAAAAATACAAAATTCCCACTTTTTCGAGTGCCTTCCACTTTATACATATTGCTTTCAATGATCTTCGATATGTTAGTATTATCAACTCCTATTATTTGTGTATATTTGTTTGTAAATATTATAAAATAAAGACATTTGTGATAAACCATAAATATTCTTTTTAAACAATTCGAACGTATTTCTTTTACTTTTTCGCATTTCAGCTACGAGGCGAATTTAGAAATTTAAAAAACGAATAATATGAAGAACTCAATCTCTGTTGTTGAGCCTGGTGAGAAGAGTATAGTTGATCTTTATAATCTTGGTCGACTTGACTTAAAAGAATTTATAACAGCAGGTATTGTTACTAATTTCAACATGTCATGCCTCCACTAGGATCCCGAAATATTAGCCTCACCTAATTGTAACGATTTATCGGAAATCTGCACAGCTTTCTTATGTTGTTTAAATCGGAAGAGTAGACGTAATCCTATCTACTGTGCGAGTTGTACATACGTTGTACGTCGTCTAGATACGTCCAAATTAACTTCTTATTGTTAGTTAAAGAGGCGGCCGACTTCGCTGCGGTACTGAACATAACCGAATATCCAAGATAACCGCTGTGGAATAGCAGAATAAGTATTTAATTTTAAAGAACAAAATGATGCTACCCAGTGGCGGACTGGGTAAGCTGGAGAGCCCTGGCAAATCAATATAAAAAGCCCCCCACCCCTCCTACATATTTGCAAATATATTGTTGTAAATTCTTATATGTTTTTTTGTTTTCAATTTTTTATTAAATATTTCTTATACATGTTTTTGTCTATAGGCCCCATAAGGCTCGGCCCACCGGGCAATTGCCCGGTGTCCCGGCGGCCCAGTCCGCCACTGATGCTACCTACCTATCTTGCACCTCTGTTATCTCATATGAGGCAGCAGCTTTCTGACACTATGAAAAAACTTATCGATTTCTTACAGTAACTACAAATCGACTAATAAAATGTTGGCAAGACGTTGTTAACATATTTGTCGGGCACACCCATGTACAGTGAAACCTCCATATGCGGACACTTCTACAGTACGGACACTCCCATTTAGAGACAGTTTACCGATGTACTGGCACACTCCCATATATTTATATAATCAGAAAAACTCCTCTATACGGACACCGGCACTCTCTTATACGGACACGGACACTACATTCTTATATAAAAGCTTTATTTAAACCTCTCTCTTGCGGAGATTTCAAGTAAAATAGGATAAATGCAAAGTAAGCCTAACTTGTTATTTTAACTGACTTTGCTACGTTAGGCTTTTCTGCAAATAGATATTGATTCTTTCTTATTTTGTTTGGCTCAATTCAATGTGAAAATCAGTGCTTAGTATCACTATGTCTTAAAATGAGTCCTCATCGTAACAAATTAACTCTCAAAGAGAAAGAGTGCGGTGTTACAAAAATTGCGGAAAATTTTAAAATACTATAAGACTTACTTAGCCACAATACTGAAAATTGTAGGTAGCTGAAGTCTCCCAGAACCTAAAACTCTCTTATCAGGACACCTCCTATTGCGTACAATATTTTTTTGTCCCATGAGTGTCCGCAATAGGGAGGTTTCACTGTATCTGGATGCAGGTTTTCAACAGTGTCGGGCGTCTAAATCAAAACTAGTTGCGTGTCCAAACCAAACTCAATTTTAAAGTTAAAATAGACCTAACGACTACTGCTGCTGGTGCTAGTGCTGCTTTTATCACAATAGCTTCCCATGCCGAAAAACAAAAAAGAAGATGGTATAATAGCAGTTTTTTAAAACATGGGACAGTAATGACAGTGTTGACAGATTGAACCCGAAAAATGGTTTTATAGTCAGTTTCTTTACACTAGACACGAATTTTATCGAAAATCAACGCAGTATTTTGCTGTTGTTTTATATCACTATTATTGCAGATATAAACAACAAACAAGATGTAACAATTTAGGAACTACAACAAACGGATATATAATTAGCAAAATGGGTTATCTTCAACATGTAGATGCTGTTAAGCCAAGAATAATATCAGCAAATAACACAATGCTCCGTGCTGCTTCTATAATATTCCGTTTGGAATATTGGGACGAATTGATAATTACGTAGACACGGCTATTTCTGTACCCCCTAAAGGCATTTAATGCTATACGCTTGTCCTACAAAGTAATCGTTTGGCGATTTATGATCTACAGATTAACTTACCACACGTGCGCAGTGACTCTCAAAAGACTACGAAATGTTTCTAGTTTTTTTGATAATACAGGTAAGCAACGAACACAAAAATCTGATGGGCCACACAATGATACCAACAATCAGTGGGCTTTTGAGGAACCTATTTAAATTTTTTCGTCAATTATATGCTTATTGCCATTTGCCGAAATCTAATTTTCGATAACGCATCATTTTAAGTGTGTATTCCCATACTGACCAACAATTATATTGCAGTTCATCAAAAATGCACTTACCTGCTCGCTAAAACATGATACAAAACAACACTGTAGCACTTCACTTGTTAGTTATTTCAATTAATGACTTGATGAAACTTTCAAACGCTTATAACAAGCAACAGCATGATTTCTTTTCTTATTTCACATAAGAAGCCGAAAAAACGAACAACTTTCAGGACATTACCAAACATGAACACCTGAATTGTTTCCTAATGCAACTAGAATTATTAAAATTAGAAAAAAAACTTGAATAAGATCGGTCACTGTTCCACTACTAACTATTAGTTGAAGGTAGAGGAGTGTGAAAAAAAGAAACAGTTTGAATTTTTATTCAGTTTATTGCACACGGCATTTCTTATAAAAAATTTTTTGTAAATATTTCAGGATGGCATTCGCTAAATTTAGTAAAAATTCATTGATACCATACAAGCTTACAAAACACATACACTATTCCAATACACAAGAAACAAAATAATAATAATAATAATAGTCTAGACGAAGCCTAGCAAAATAAAACAAAAATCATATGAACAGAGAAAAGTAGGAGGTACAATGATGATTATTAATAATAATAATAATAATAAACTACTACGTTGATGTCTATAAATATTAACAATAAGTTTCGTTTATTTATGTTTGTTTCACCTAAAATTAATGCGAAATGGAATTTAATTTCGTTAAAGTAATAAATATCAAAACTAGAACTATCATTATTATGTTTTGTTTAAAATCACTGTTTTTGCCTTAAACATTATTAAATATTAATGATTTAAAAAGAGCAAATTATTCTATTTTTTTATTAGATAATTTTTGATTTGAAAAATTCAATAAGGCCTTATAATTGAGAATATTTACAATAATTATATACAAAAAACAAAACAAAACAAACAAAGAAAAAAAGAATCAATTCGTATTGATTAACCAAATAATTATAAATTAAAGTCAATAACGGTAACCTAAACCAATACCCATTTTTATGAAATAAAATTAGGAGAAACACAGTCATTAATGTACAAATATTATTATTATATTTTTTTTTTTTTTTTTTGTATTTTAATGGTAAAGGAATATCACAAGTAATTTATTTAAACAACAACAAAAGAAGGCGAAAATCACTACAGGAGAGTTGTAAACAGACGTTGATTTCTTCTCAATTCTATCAACAAATGATTAATTGAACAACTCACAAAGCAATAATGTTAGTAATGAATAAATCAACTATTTTCTATTAGTTTTTGTTGTTCTATAAATTATACAATTGATTTATTTGAAATGAGAATGAATGAAGCGCAACTCAAATTTTGCCTTACTTACATCTAATTATATAATTTACACCATACAATTATGCAATTAGACAAATGTGTGATCTGTAAAAATATTAATGTCGATTATTTAATTACATATTTATATATATATATAAAAAAAAAACTACAAAATTCCAAATTGAAGAAACAAAAAGCAACTTGATAACCCTATACTGAGTACAACTCTCCAAAATTAATCAAAATGAAACAATCACAACTTAATCAAAAACAAAAACAAACAAAAATTATATTTATAGTCAGGAAAAAAAAACTATTTACAATTACAGAATAATCAGTTTTCCAGTAAATCAAAAATTAAACTTAAATATCAAAACCTACCGATCAATACTTGTTTGAATTTGATAATTCTCAGTTAATTCTGTTCCTTTTTCAATATCATCTTCATTCTGACTAATATTTAATGTTGTCTCTTGTATTGAATCATCACCAGTTTCTTCCGGTATACATTTATCATCATTATAACAACAATCATCTTTCTTTTTATCCCATGATGTTTGGAGTTTTGTTGGACTTGATGGTAGAGATTGTGATGATTTACTAGTTATATCGAAAATTGTTGTTGTTGTTGTTGTTGTTTGACTTTGTGTCATTGTTGGTTGTTCCTGTTTATGTTCTTGTTGTAATTGAGGCGGTTTTTCACTTATCGAACTCTCATCCATTGATAATGTTGGTTCACGGATACTTGCAGGTTTCACACGAACACGAAAGAACTTCGTACCTTTCGGTACATTGAAACGATTCACAGACTGCAAAGATAAAGTAGAGTATTCATCCTAGAAGAGATATAAATAAAAACGAAATGGGACACTCTTTTTATTATTTAATTCTTTTCATAAAACAACAAATCTACAAAGAATTATTAGTTTTTTGTTAATTGAAGCTGAAAATTTGTTAAAATAGAAGAAACAACCAGTGGGGCGGCGTTTTTTTTTTTTTTTTAAATATATAGATACACGTGCTAAATTCCAACCAAATCCTAAATATAGGAAATATATTAGCATGAAACAAGGTTAAGGTCGAATAGAGTTAAAGATCATTGATATTTCTTATCAGTAATAAACGATTAATCTTACAGTCATAACAAATCATCTCTAGAGTGCCCCACTTTTTATTTTATTACAAAATTAAAAAAAAATAATGTTACCTTCCTAGCATGGCAATATTCTTTTTCTATAACTTCTGCAAAACAATAAGTGCGATTCGGTTGATTATCAACAAATTCTAAACCTAAACTTTCCAATGAATCAGAATGTAAAAAATGCATTGAACTACTATCTTGTAATATTTTAAAATTTTTATAAACAATATCCCATACAACTAATACTAAATCACCTTGTCGGCAACTTTGGAACGTGAATTTATCAAATTTTGTCAAATTACTACGACGTTTCACACGAATTGGACTAGTAACAGCATCAACTTTACCTGAAATTCAATCGATAATTAATTTGTTATGGATTTAAAATTAAATTACCTTCACAGACAGCAACAGAAGCTGCCATATCTGGTGATTTTCTATTACGATACGTTTCTAATTCAGCTTCTAATGCTGTATTTTTATTTTCTAAATTTTCAATACGTTGTGATAATTCAATATTTAAACTTTCTTCAGTATTTTCAGCTAATTGTTGTACAGTACTTTTATATTTTATACATTCTAATGATAGATTACGCATTTGTTCTCTTAATAAATCAATTTGTTTATCTTTATCTACACTAATACGTCTACTAACATCAATGATTAATTGTTCTTTTTCTAATTGAAATTTTTCTTTCATATCATTTATTGTTTTATCTAAATATTGTTGCCATTTTTCATTTTCTTTACTTATAGCATCACTAATTGCAACTTCCTTTTCCGATTCGAAATTCTCCGATATTTGTATTAATAATGCTTCTGTTGGATTTGTTGTTGTTGTTGTTAAACTATTAAATTCAGCACGTTCAATTTTCTCTAAACTATTCTCTGATGGACTACGTTCCATTGTCATTAAACGGAAACGTGTACGTATATTTTCAATTTCACCACGATGTTCGTTTTTCAAACGATCTGTAATCTCTTTAATTTGTTTCTCTTTATCTAATTGTTCATCAATTAATTGTTGTTTTAAATTTGTAATCACATTACGATTTTCTTCGATTATATTTTCAAATTGTTGACGTTCTATTGAATGTTCATTAATAATGTTTTCAATTTGTTGTTTGATTTCTTTATTAGATTTTTCTAAACGTTTAATTTCCTCATTTTTCGATTGTCCAATTTTACGAAAATCACTAATCTCTAATTCATGATCAACAGTTAATCGTTGAATAATTTCGCGTTCTTTATTATCACATTCTAATTGATAATTTTTACATATTGTTGTTAATTCATTTGAATTATCTAATAAAATTAATTTCTCTTTTAATAAATGATCACGTATGATATTCATTTCATTCTTTAATTCATTATGTGTTTGTCGTGCTAATTGTGATAAACGTATTAAACTTGTACGAAGACGTTCATATTCACTACGAGATATCTGAAGATTATCCTATGAAGTGAAAAAGACAAAATAAAATCAATTCTATGTTAATTTTATTAAAATAAAAACAAAAATTATAATAATAACAAAAACAACAACAACAACCACAACCAAAATAGGGGTGCAACTGAACTATAAATGGATTTCTATATTATTTTATAACCAATTTTAAATAAAATCGTTGAATAAAGCAAAATAATTGGAAGAAACTAAAGGTAAATTACAGAATTACAGTTTTATTATGGAAATACCTGTAATAATGCCACAACATTATTAGCCGTATCTAGTTGTTTAACGAATTCACCTTGACTATGTCCATTTTCAATACTTAAACTAGATGGTAGACTTTCATCGATATAAAATTCATCATTAACAAAATCATTATTTTGTTGACACAATATTGGTGAATTAGGTGAATCCATTTGTATTAAATCTTTTGGACTTTGTGGCGATATTGATTTAGAACGTAAATTTGTTGTTGTTGTTGTTGTTGTTAATGTTGTTGTAATAATTCCTTGCATCTGTTGTTGATGATGATGTGAATTATAACAACTTTCTGTATGTGAACCAAAATTTTTCAAACTCGATAATTCATCAATCGATTCTAATGATGGATTTTTAATATTTGTAAAACTTTCTGTATTACTATGATTGCTACTAACACTCATGGTACGTTGTAATGGTAATGGATTAGTGAATGTTATTGAATCATCAATCAAATTTTGATTGATATGAGAAGGTTGTGATAATTTATGGAAGGCACGTGGTGGTTTTTTAGGTGGTAATGATGTAACACCAACCTCCGTTAAAGTTGCAACATCATGACATCCAACAATTGGTCGTGGTGATGATGGGATTGCACCTTTATCGAAATGTAATTCAAATGGACTTTGGCTGACTTTTTCAAATTCTTCTGTATCAGTCTCTGATTCACAACCCCTAATACACAATAATACAATTAATTTGTATTAAAATTCAATAAATTTAAACTAATTACTTGTCTAAATCTTTAAGATGTGCTAAACCATGCGTTGTTGTTGTTGTTGTTGCTGCTGTCATCGGTGTTTCATTATCAATTGCTTTTAAAACAGTTTGATCTAAATTACTAGCAACACCTGCTTCATTAACAGCTTCAATTATCTTCTCATCCATTGGTTTATTATCATTACATTCATTATCTTTTAATACAGATCGTGATAGAAAGAAATTCGTAATAGCCGTTGTATCAGGTACATTTAAATTATCAGCTAATTCAGGTAATTCTTTTTTTAAACGTTCAACATCATTAAATGTTAAAACTGGTAATTTTGAATCAAATAGTGATGGTGCTTCTGTTGCAAATGATGGTGGTAGATCATCCATACCAGGAAATAAACCATTTAAAAAATGTTCTTCAAATTGTATTTGGAATTCTTTACGACGTGTTAATTCTTCATTATGTATAGTTAACATATGACATGCCAATTCTGATGCCCACTAAAACAATTTAAAATAAATTTTAACAATGAATTATCAAATTAAAAACAAAATTACCATTAAGAAAGATTGGGAAAATGTTCGTCTTCTTACAACTTCAGCAATAGCTGCAAGATATGTTGCTGGTGCTAAATGTACTTGTTGTAATACATCGAAATGATCTTGTATTGATGATAATGTTTTAAAATGGAATACTAATTTATTGTCAAGTTCTAAAATATCATTTTCCATTAATACAATCCATTGTAAACGACAATATAAATTTGCATTTAATTCATTTTTCGCTGCTACAATACGATAAGCAATACTACGAATTTTATTATGATTATCTAACAAAACATTTAATTGTTGTTGATGTGTGGCACATAAATCTGGCATTATTGATGCCTCACGTAAATTACTAGCTCTATTTTGATTCTAAAATAAAAAAAATTAAGAAAAATTATTTAAAATAAAGCACAATTTTTCAAAAAATAGTTTACTCGAAGAAACGATTGTGCTAAATTCATCTGCTCTTGTACAATACTTTTGAGATCCTTCATTAATGTGTCTAAGCCAAATAATCGTTCACCCAAACCTTCAAAAATAACAAATAATTTATACCAATTTTGTGGTATTATTGATAATTTTACCTTTGATTTCTTTCATATCTCTAGAATCACTGTTTTCTAAAGCTTGCCGTACTTCAGCCTCCAAAATATTGTGTATTCGTTCATCGTGCTAAAATTGTTTCATTAATTCTACTTCTAATTCTTTTTGTTTATTGTTTAAATTACCTGTGAAAAACCTTGTGTACAATGCTGGAATAATTGATCCATAAAATCACCATTTCGTGATATCCAATCATATAATGTAATCTGATCATCAATATTACTACATTCAGATTGTTTACCATCATAATTATTATCATCAGGTACTAATGTCTTTTGTGTTTCTATTAAAGCAGGTAAAATCGGAATTTTTTGCAATAGAACGAGATCATCTTTAAAACTACAATAATAATAATTTTGGAAACATTAAAAATAAATTAACAAAAATGTAAAATTTGATTGTTACTTTCTTAAAAATTCTATATAAGAATTCCGACGTGTCATAAATTTATTAAATTCACATTTAAATATTTCCCAACGTTTATTCAAATCAATAGCTAAATCTTCTAAATTTGCCACCACAGCTAACCAACCTTGATGTTGTAAATGTTGTTCAATAACTAAACCTTCAAGAAAACGTATCTCTTCAATACCTAAATCATAGAATTGTTGTGCTAATTTTGTACGTTTCACAACTGTATTATAACATGCTGGTAATTCGGATGCTTCTCTCACTTTTTCTGTCATATCTATCAAAAGATAATTATCAAAATTTATTAATTAATTAAATTAATTATTAAAAAAATTACCACATGATGCTGGACCATAATATTTCTCTTCTTCAACTAATTCTTGTGAAACGATTGCTTTACTAAATAAATAAATTGGATTTGTATCTGTACCAGCAGCATATGAACCAACACGTTTCTCAGGTGATAAATGTTCACCACCACTTATTAAAAGTACTTGTTGGTCAGCAGGGATTTTACAGACACGTTCTACGTGTACTTTCAAATTTTGAACACTGGAAAAATTGACAAAATTTAAAAAAGAAAAGCAAAATACAAAACAGTGCACGCCCTCTTAACCGGCCTATCTATTTTGTGGTTTATTCAAAAACAAAACCCTCATAAAGTCCAATTAATGTGATAGTTGGTGTGGTTAAAAACCAAATTTTTAAACAATAGAGCCTTTTAAGAGGGAGTCTACTGTAATTTCCTTTTAATTTAATATTCAAAACAGAAATAATGATCAGTGAAGGTTGTAATTACAATAGAAAATCAATAATTATTTCTATTTCATTTCAAAATGAATTTAAATAATAATAATAATAATAATAGAAAATAATACGTTTATAGATTGATTATATCGAATCATGATAAAGGAAAAACTTATGATTTACTTTCTAATTAGAATCTACATTTAACAATCAACAACATTACTCAATGAATCGATTGCTTAACGATATTTTGTAAAAAAGAAAAAAGAAAACAACAACAACAAACTAACCAATCTTGACAAAACCATATACAGAAATATTAACCTTGAATTTGTAACAAAGTTAAGATTGGAAAAAAATTACAAGTTTCATCATACGAACAGAGTTGACAAGTTTGAACTAGAAACATAAATCTTACAAGTAGTTACAAGAGATAAAAACAGTTGCATTTGAGAGAAATCAGCAGGAAACACTTGTATCCATACATATACCACATAGACATCAAGCAAGTCTTTCTCTAGTACCAGAAAAAGAGAAAATTCAAATTAAAATTTTAATTAAATGCAATTAATCTCTAATTTGTCTTTAATTTCATCAAGATGAGACTTTCTTGGATGATCATTAAATTTTGTTATTATTAGCTTCAGTGGTGACCAAAAAGTTAAGCATAGACCGTTGGCCATCCCAAATTTTCGCCGTTCTTATGCGACGCACCATTCACACACAAGACAAGATCACCTCTACCGTATAAATGCGGAAATATCGAAAATTATCAATAGAACGAAGCATACGCTGTTATAAGGCTTCCAATTGAAATACGCAATGATTGCAGATGATTTCCTTAACTTATAATTCAAATTTCTAACCGTTGCAAATCAAATAAACATAGCACACGCTTATTGAAATCAATAAATTTGTGGAGACCGCATAGAGATCCTTTTTATTTAGTAGGACAGACACGTGGATTTTATTTCCCACAAAAAAATAAAGTAAAACGCAATAGGGATGGATGTGCTCCAATTCCTAGCACAATACAGATGTGGGTTTTCCTACTACTATAGACACGATAAATATACAATAAAACAAAACAAAAAAAGTTTGAGTGTTTGAAAATTATGGCAATAAACTCTAAATTAGCTGCTGTTTCCTTTTCGCATCCTATTAAAGGTCTTTCAACTTCACCTTCAACTCTATAATTATTGTTTCTTTTTTTTTTAACCAATATATTATAAACAACTGGTATTTTTGAATCAAAAAACATTATCATTGAATAAGTCTGTTTTGAATTTGTCCAAAAAAAATAAAAACCTATTGGAAAATAATTAAACAAACAAAGTTTTGGGGTGAATGCACGTAAGATTGGTTGAACAGAGCGTCGACGTCAACGTTTTATTATCCTTCCACTACCACGAATCCTGCAGGATTTAATTTTCAAAACAATTTTATGTTTGAATGAAAGTTTTTAAAATTATTTTGATAAAGACCACCACGGATATTTGAGTTTCTATAGAGAAGTGGCGTTTTTTAAAATTTGGCAAATTGCGTCATCTTTTTCAGTTCTACTGTTGGCACGTGTATGAACTATTAATAAACAATAATAATAATAATGACGATCATAATAATTGTAGAATTAATGATTAAAAGAAATCGTTTTATTAGTAAATTTGTTAATTATTATTCACTCAATTAATATTAATTGTTAAGATTGCAAATTTTAATTTTTTTTTTCGTACTTCCAAAACAATAACAATAACCAACCTTCAGGCTTTCAACCTTGACTCTATTGAACTTCAATTCAACAGAATCGATTTACCAAAAAAAAAAAAAAATTTGTTGTAAATCGAGTTTTTCATCATATAGCAAACGTATTGTCTCACCTTTCTCATTCTTCCAAATCCTATATTTGTTTATAATAATTACACTACAGTAAATACAGCAATTTTCTTTTTATTGTTACAAAAAAACAAATTGTTTGTTTACTTAATATAATAGTAAAAATAATAAAATTTGTGGCGAAATTTTAATGTTCATAGAAACATTTACGGGTAACGACCTATTATGATGTCAATCCGCGAATAATGATAAATTTTCACAAAAAAAAAAAAAAAACTATATAAATATA